>JAVLUX010000012.1:28068387-28458387 GCA_032164185.1 Moxostoma hubbsi
TCATATAAAGCCACATCAAAGTAAATTTGGGCTGCAATAATCAAGAAAGAGTGCAACGAAATCCTGGCAGCACTGGTATATTGGCAACAAGTTTGTTTGTTACTATTTAGGAGTACACTAAATGAACTCAAGGCTAATAGACTGACTAAAATCCACAAAACTTTGATTTAGTTCTTAATTGTTCAAATTTGTCAAAGATGGGTGTAACGTAGTTCAATGGAAAGGAGGAGGCGAGTGTTACGACCGGCTCGTTACAAGCCGTAACATAAAAGGGGATCAGACACAAGGTTGTTCAATTATGTAAAGAATGGCTTTATTGTAATAAACAAAGACCAACAACCAATAAATAATAATAAATTAATTTTTTTTAATTTTTTTTTTTTTAATTTTTTAATTAGCCAATTGTCACACATTACACATACATTTCTGCATATATACAGTGAAATTATTTAGTTTTCACATATCCCAGCTATGCTGGGGTCAGAGTGCAGGGTCAGCCATGATTCGGCGCCCCTGGAGCAGATAGGGTTAAGGGCCTTGCTCAAGGGCCACACAGTGGTGTCTTGTCGGTGCTGGGGCTTGAACCCCCAACCTTCTGGTCAGTAATCCAGAGCTTTAACCGCTGAGCCACCACTGCCCTAAGTCTAGGGGTTAAAGAATACAACAAAAAGGTTAACAAATATTATATCTAACAATAACAAAACTTGACGCTACATGACATAAGAAAAAGCAACTGAGTGAGAATGAGAGTCAGAGTAACCAAAAGAGTCACTTCCCTGAGCAAGCCAGAGAGCGACTGCAGAGCGTGCGTCCTCAACTGAACGAACAACTTCAATTTATACTTCTACTAATTGGCAATTAGCAAGAAGAGAACCAATAATATTCCCCCACGCTTTCCTCCAACCAAATCACAAGACTCCGGGTCGTCACACCTCCCACCCAAAAAGGAGGTTCCCTAAAGAACCGACAAAAAATAAAAATAAACATAAATTATTGCACACAAAAACATTATTTAAATGTGAATGTACAGCAGCACTGATACTTATTTCCCCAGATTCCACCTCCATTCCGCTCTCAGAATCCTGGGCCCTAGGACATCAGAGAAGGAAAAGAAAGAAGAAAGAGAGAGAGAAAAAAAAAAAAAAGAAAGAAGAGATGCCTACCACTACTGGGAACATCCTACATCCGTGAGAGAGCATCAGCAATTATGTTATCTCTGCCACGTATGTGTTTAATCTCTAGGTGGAAAGGCTGCAAGATAAGGCTCCACCTCATAATTCTTTGATTCTTAGCCCGCATCCGATCCAAGAAAGTCAAAGGTTTATGGTCAGTGTATACCGTAATGGGACCACAGAGCAAACTCAAGTAGACCTCAAAATGTTGAACAGCCAAAACAAGGGCTAAAGCCTCTTTTTCCACCGTCGAATACACTTGTTGGTGACGATTCAGTTTTTTTGAAAAATAACTAACCGGATGCTCAATTTCATTAGAATCCTTCTGCAAGAGAACAGCACCAGTGCCATAAGCACTAGCATCAACTGCAAGTAGAAAAGGTTTCTCAAAGTCAGGAGTAACTAACACAGGTGCGTTAATCAACAGAGATTTGGCATTATCAAAGGAAAACATTCTGACCATTTAAAAGGTTTCTTTGGGCTTAGCAAATCGGTCAAGGGGGAAACTACATCCGCAAAGTTCTGACAAATCCCTCTATAGTAACCCACCATCCCAAGAACACGTCGCAACTCACGACGAGTAGCTGGTATAGGAAAACTACAGATGGCATCAACTTTTGCATTGATAGGTTTTACACAACCCCGGCCAATCACTTTACTCAAATATGTCACAGTGGCCTTTCCAAATTCACACTTGGCGAGATTTATCGTCAGATTAACTTTAACTAGACGCTCAAAAAGTTCTCTAATTTGACAAAAGTGTTGAGACCAAGAAGAACTATATAGAACGACATCGTCCAGATAAGCCTCACATCCTGTTAATCCAGACAACACATGATTGATCAACCGCTGAAACGTAGCAGGAGCATTTCTTACCCCAAAAGGCATAACGGTGTACTGTAGGAATCTATCTGGTGTAACAAAAGCAGATAGTTCTTTAGCACGAGTCCTTAAAGGTACTTGCCAATATCCCTTGAGAAGGTCAAATTTACTGATGAACTGTGCAGAACCAACACGGTCAACACAATCATCAATCCTAGGCAAAGCATAAGGAGTATCAGGTTTTGTCAAGGAATTTAACTTCCTGTAGTCTGTGCAAAAACGATAAGAATTATCAGGTTTACTCACTAAGATACATGGAGAACTCCAAGAACTAAAACTGGGTTCTGCCAAGTTATGAGTTAGTAAATACTCCCCTTCCTTCTGGAGTAATTTTCTTTTAATAGGATTTACCCGATATGCATGCTGTTTCACTGGTTGAGCTACACCAACATCAATGTCATGCTCAATGACGTGAGTTCGAGTCGGAACATCTGAAAAGTGAGAGAGAAATGAACTCACCAACTTCATTACATCGGCCTTCTCTGATTCAGAGAGATGAGGCAAATGGTAAGCAAAGTTAGCAAGGACTTCAGAGTTACTAAGTCGTCCTTCCACTTCTCCGCGAGAGGGACCTTTCATCTCTTCTGGACTGTCCACAATCTCTGCAGATGATTCTGAAACACTTGGCTCAACCATTTCAGCAGTCGTCACAACACCAACAGACACATTAGGTACAGGATTTACATAAGATTTCAGCAGATTAACATGACACACCTGTATCTTTTTTCGACGGTCTGGTGTATTTAACAAATAGTTATTATTTGAGAGAGATCTCGCAACCGTATAAGGTCCAGCAAACCTAGCCTGAAAAGGAGTAGTTAATACAGGTAACAAAGCCAGTACTTGATCACCAACTTGAAAATTTCTGGACTTTACTTTGCGATTAAACAATCTCTGCATTTTTCCTTGAGATCTACCTAGTTTTCGTAAGGCAATAGCTCTAGCTTCATAGAGTCGGTAACGAAAACAACTTACGTAATCCAAAACATTCTCAGGAGAATCAGAAGTTGTCCACCCATCCGCCAAGACACCAATAGGGCCCTTAACAGTGTGTCCAAACACCAGTTCATTAGGACTATAACCTATGCTTTCTTGTACGACCTCACGAATAGCTAACAACAACCAAGGAAGTCCTTCCTCCCAGTCACAATCAAGCTCAACACAATAAGATCTTAACAGTGACTTAAGAGTCTGGTGGAATCTTTCTAGTGCTCCCTGACTCTGAGGGTGATAAGCACTTGAAATATTGTGCTTGAAAACTTGAAACATCAGCTTTAACACACGAGGGGACCGGGTTTTGGATCATTGCTATTCTCCTTTCCGGGATGGCTACAAATCCCTCCCCCGCCCACCATTTGGCAAATCTGACCACTCTTCCGTTCTGCTTCTGCCCGCTTACAGGCAGAAACTGAAACGGGAATCACCCGCCCTCAGAATGATCCAGTGCTGGTCGGACCAATCAGACTCTGCGCTACAGGACTGTTTTGATCACGCGGACTGGGAGATGTTCCGGTCTGCCTCCGATGACGACATCGAGGTTTACGCTGATAGCGTAACGTGTTTCATCAGGAAGTGCGTAGAGGACGTTGTTCCGACAAAAAATATACGGATCTACCCCAACCAGAAACCCTGGGTTAACGGCGATGTTCGCGCGGCACTTACTGCGCGGACCACCGCTTTTAATTCCGGGAACGCGGAGGAGCGTAAACAAGCCAGTTATGCCCTCCGTAAATCCATCAGCACAGCCAAACGCCAGTACAGGCACAAAATTGAAGGTCAGTTCAACACCACTGACTCCAGAAGTATATGGAAGGGAATTAACATCATCACGGACTATAAACAGAATAAAAACTCCGCCATGAACACCGCTGCCTCTCTCCCGGACGAGCTTAATACATTTTATGCTCGTTTTGAGGACAACGAGCCCCATGACCCTTTTTCCCTCCTAAATCTCTATCTCTGCCCCACTTCTCTTTTTATTTCCACTTCTCTAATTCACCCACACTTGCTGCAAACCCCCATGACTTGTACATGATGAGGTCAAGTCTTATACTGACAAAGGGGAAGTTTTAGGGTAATCTCTCATCCTCCAGTCAGCCTTGATATATATATATATATATATATATATATATATATATATATATATATATATATATTAGGACTGTCAATCGATAATTTTTTAAAATCAAATTAATTACATGGTGTTCCGATTAATTAATCGCGATTAATCGCATATACAAATATTTGCTGAGAAAGCCCCTCATATAACAATAACTCAATATATATTGATTCTAAATATTTATATCAATATATGATTATACATAGTTATTTTTAAATATTTAAAAATAATATATATCATTGGCATACAGTTCACAGCTATCCATTTCACAAGTGAATTTGTTAATCAGTTCGAGATTTATTATGATGGCTTGTTTAAGGGCCCTTCAATTTACACCTACGTCAGACGTCTCGGGTGTGTTTCGTCATAAACATAAAATGTTAGGTCACTGTGTCAAGTTAAATATAGTTTAATACTCAATCTTTGCGCTCCTTCGAGTGTTTTGAACGCAAGAACGTAACGCATGTTTGTGGATCGAGTAGTAACAATGCCTACTGAAGTTTTTTCTTCACCTTATAAACTGCGCATTGCTCATACAGCTGAAATGTATATATATCCTTATTCGGGGGCATTGCGATTAATTGCGTACATTTTTTGTAAAATTAATCGCACTGAATTAATGCATTAAATTGACAGCCCTTATATATATATATATATATATTTGGTGTGATTAATTTTACAAAAAAATTACGCAATTAATCGCAATGCCCCCGAATATGGAAGATTCCTGAGAAAGGCAAGCTTGTAGTACCACCTGTTTACTCCAGAGGGCAGTAATTGAAATTTCAGCTGTATGTGCAAAGTGCAGTTTATACAGTGAAGAAAACAACACTTTAGTAGGCTGAACAACACAAACATGCGCTACGTTCTTGCGTTCAAAACACTTGGAGTGCAAATGTGAACTAAGGTATCTCAAGATGTGTTTAAAGATTGAGTATTAAACTATATATAACTTGACACAGTGACCTAAACATTTTATGTTTATGACGCAACGCACCCGAGACACTAGACAAGCATGTCTGACACAGGTGTAAAATGATGGGTCATAATAATAATAAATCTCCAACTGATTTACAAATTCACTTGTGAAATGGATTGCTTTGAACTGTATGCCAATGATTGACTTATGAACAATAATATGGTAGTAAACAATACATTGTATTCTAAAGCCACTTTTTGTATCGTTTTATCAATGATTAACTCTTCTGTTACAAGAATGTAATGCATTTTAATTATATTTATATATATATATATATATATATATATATATATATATATAATTTTTTAAATATTTAAAGATAACTGTATCATCATTTCATCATTATATATTGAATTGTTGTTATATGAGGAGATTTCTAAGCAAATATTTATATATGCGATTAAATGCGATTAATCACGATTAATTAATCGGGTCACCATGTAATCAATTTAATAAAAAAAAAATATAATATATACAGGGTTGGGAGTGTTACTTTTTAAATGTATCCCACTACAGATTACAGAATACATGCTTTAAAATGTCATTTTTTCACTTGTTTTGACCTATAAAAACTCTGCCAGTACAGTAAGACAAAATACACGTTAAAAATACATTCTATGAAAAACCTAAATAACTTATGCAGTGTTGTTTCTAAAACTAGATCAATTAAATTGATTTTGTTTTAAGGATTTTTAGATTTTTTTTTTTTTTACAGGAAAACAATAAAAAAATTATTATCAAAAATAAGATTTTGCCCTAATATAAAAGGTCTTACTATAAAAAAAGAAATGATCGTACCGGGTAATGTGCATGTAAAATGTCTAGAAAGAGCATTTTAGCTTGGCGTAAAGCTGACAATTTACACAAGATATTTTTCTATTTCTTCAGCTCCAAACTTACTTTAAACTTACTTCTCTGAAACGACTAAATATTAAATGAAACAAATGACAATAAAATGCGCAGTAATCTCTTCAGTAATCAAAATACTTTTTGAATGTAACTGTATTCTAAATACCAACAATTCAATTGTAACTGTAGTGGAATACAGTTACTTATATTTTGTATTTTAAATATGTAATCCTGTTACATATATTTAGTTTCTACCCAACCCTGCATACACACATATATATATATATGTGTGTGTGTGTGTGATGACGTAAGATTAACGCAAATGGACCGGGGTTCAATTGAATCAAGTGAGTGTGAAACCAGACCAAAGCTACGAGGGGCACCGGGAACAAACGCACTCGGAATCAGACTGCAGCAAACGTGCCCAATGTGAAAACCCCCTGAGTTACCATTAGGGTTGGGAAACGAGAAACTGTTACCATTCTTTAAAAAAATACCAGAATTGTATGATCTTCGTGACTTTTAGTTCCGTTAACAGCTCTTCAGAGCAATTGTCCGCCGATGTGGCTGGAACAACGTCCTCAAATACTCTTTGACAGTGATTGCAACATCACATCTACTGACTTTACAGTGTAAAAACTGTAGTCCTATCCTGAAAGAAACATTCTAATGAGCCGGTTCTTTTGAATTTACAGTGTGAAACATACTGCTTTTCCAGTGTACAAGTAATCTTATACTGATGTGCAAATTATGAATGAATTAAATAAAAACGGTTGAAGTTTCACAATCCTGAAGTACAACATTAGGCTAAAAAACACATTCTAAACTGTCTCTGGAACTGTTACTGTTTAATTAATGATGACGTCTCTATTAAATCAAGCAGTGCAGTTACTGACTGGTTCATATAACAATGTATAATTAAATACAAGTTTTGTTGTAATTGGAATAATAATAAAAAAATGTATAAATGAATGAATGAAATGTGCCATCACACATGTTCGTGTTGGGTTAGATTTCTTTATTAAAAATAGGGTATGGATCGATTATTGGATTGTATTTATGTCTCTAAAAAGTCTGCAAATACACCTTTTACAAGAACTGTATAAAATGTATTTAGGATTTGTTATCTGCTCTGTACAATGATCTAAAATGATCTCATTATTTGGTATCAGACAGCAGAGGGTAGTAAATGCAGTAAGTATTACATTTCTCATTTCTAAATAATTCTTAAAAAAAATACTAAAAGAATGACTGGAAATGTTACTGAAACCGTTAAGGAACTGGAATAGTAAAATTCCTTACGATTCCCAACCCTAGTTACCATAGACTTTGTCAGTTAGAACCAGTCTGGTCATTCTCTGTTGACCTCTCTCATCAACAAGGCATTTCCATCCACAGAACTGCCCCTCACTGGATGTTTTTGGCACTATTCTGAGTAAACTCTCAGGAAAATCCCTGGAGATCAAAAGTTACAGAAATAATCAAACCAACCCATCTGGCACCAACAATCATACCCAGGTCCAAATCACTGAGATCACATTTTTTTCCCCATTCTGATGGTTGATGTGAACATTAACTGAAGCTCCTGACATGTATCTGCGTGATTGTATTCACTGCACTGCTGCCACACAATTGGCTGATTAGATAATCGCATGGATGTTTGTTGGTGCCAGACAGGCTGGTTTGAGTATTTCTGTAATTGCTGATCTCCTGGAATTTTCACACACACAACTGTCTCTAGAATTTACTCTGAATGGTGCCAAAAAAAAAAAAAAAAAACCATCCAGTGAGTGGAAATGTAGAGGTCAGCAGAGAATAGCCAGACTGGTTCAAACTGGCAAAGACAATATTAGGCAGGTGGTTTTAATGTTGTGGTTAATGTTGTGTGTGTGTGTGTGTGTGTGTGTATATATATATATATATATATATATATATATATATATATATATATATATATATATATATATATATATATATAGCTTATTTTTTACAATTTATGCGTTTCAATGTCGTAACAAAATTCCATTAAATTGATGTGTAATTTAACAATATTTAATGAATAAAACTTAAAATATTTAGTTTTCTATTGATTTTATTTTGTTTTGTTTTATTTTGTTATTTAATTCAATTTGATGGAATATTGTTATGAAATTAAAATGTGTTAGCTAGGGCCCTATTTTAAGAGCACTGATACATATGCCCAAAAACAGTGGCCATGGCCATGAAGTTTTGTTTTTTTTCGTGCTAGCATTCGCTAAGTCTAGGCGCAAGTTTGGCAAAATTGCGCGTGCAAAGTGCTAATGGGCTGTATCAAGTGCAAGTTTAATTTGGAGGTTCTTTTACAGTTATTGCACCGTCTGCATCCTATTATAAGAATTCATTCCCTGTCAAGCAACATCAATATAAACAAAGGCCACACATTCATAAGAAGTTAGTGTAGTGTAAATTGACTATATGCAATGAATTAAAAGAATAGAGAAATTGTCATATGTTCTTTTGTGCATTAATTGTGTCCTTGTTGAATGTAAGGAATATTTCTATGAAAGTGACATCCTCCTTTTATACGCATGCAAAAATTTTATTCTCATCATGATTTGGATGTAGGCTATGTTAAATTAGGTTGTAAATATGATTAATCATGTTGATCAAGTAACACAAATCATGGCTAGCATTAGCAGTGATTGTATTGGCATTCCAGATTAGTGCATTCTAGATTAGACTGTACATTTTAGAAAAATAGTTAATGGCTAGCAATGCAAATATCCATATATTATTTAGTATATTATGTATATTTACTGTATATTATATGTATGTTACAACATTTTACAATAGTTCCACTGTTGGTGTTGTTAAAATGGGATGCAGGAGCTCTGTGCAGATTGTTTTCCCTTATGTAGTTTTAGGGGCTTGCAAAAAGCGTGGCAAGGATATTGCTAAATCTGCATGTCTCACTCTGTCCACAGACAAAAGAATGCAACATGAAATTGAATGTCCTGTGAAGTTAATCCTGTAAACAGGCATCAGGTTGTCTGTCTTCCTTTTCCTTCACGGTAAAGACTGTCCTCCTTATTTCCCAAAAGAAAAGTCATAATATAGCTCTATTTTATTTTATTTTGTAAATAATTCAATATGATTACAATTTCTATTATTTTTCATTTTTTTAATTTTAAAAAGGGTCACATCTAATTTTTGTATTGTTAATCTTTCCCTTGATGTCCACTTATAATGGTAGTATTTTTTATTTATTGCACAAAAACAAAATCTGACTCAAATGAGATGTTTTTCCAGCTCTGTTTCAATAAATGGCTTTTCTTTTCTAGTTCTGTAAGTTACATTGTTTTTATAATACAATAAACTTTATTTAACAAAAGACCAAGGAACATTTTATTCATTGTGATATGACCCCTTGAAAATTAGATTATTGACTCTGTATTTAAGCAAATTAGTTTATTTTTATTCTTGAAAATATATTGCTTGAGTCAGAGAGTTACTTGATTGTTTCACAAGAACAATAAACCGAATAAATCCCAAGTATGCCCAACCCTATTATGACTACAATAGATCTGTTGTTAAGAACACTGCACATTTCCAACATAATGTTCGCTGAGTCAGTTGTGTATATGTTACATTTGAATTAGTGCTGAGTTTTTTGCATACCCCAAGTTGATTTTAGGCATCAAACTTGGATAGAGATTAAAAAAGAATATGCGCTCTATGCTCTTTAAAGTGAGATATTTAAAGTGCTTCAAGGGATCATTGCATCCTTGCATCTTCAAGCTTTCTCTCCATCTTATCTACTTTTTTCTTTCTATCTGCGGGAGCTCATTGCCAAAGGGAGAACGTGGCCAGCTCTGATGCCTTGGATTTATTTTTGTAACATGGTTTTTCAGACTCAAGCATACTACCAGTGCCCCCTTTTGAAAGGTTGGTGCTTGATATTTCAAGCGCTGCATTGATTTTATCACAGTGGCACAGCGGAGAGCAGGGCCGTGTTGTGACTCGACACACCCGACCCCGTATCAGGCTAATCAAGCCATTGAGAGGGATAAAGGCCGATCGCAGAGGGTGGTGCGGGAGAGAGAGATCCTTATGGACATGTCCGTCGTCCTGTGTGTTTGTCTTTTGAGTTTTTCATTAAAACTATTATTTGTATGTCAAGCCGGTTTCTCGACTCTTCCTTGCCCGTGAGCGTGAACTGTTTTACAATCACCAATTTTATGAAATTTTTATTGAAATACCATACGTATATTGAATGAAAATACAAACTAGCATAGCACTTGAAACTTTTCGTTTCAATAATTGCAATTTTATGAAATTTTTATTCAAATACCATAGATATATTGAACGAAAGTACAAACTAGCATAGCACTTGAAACTTTTTGTTTCAATAATTGCAAGAAGTCAGCATGACATAAAAAAGGGGTTGTTTAAATACACAAAGGCTTTATATTGATGCAGAAGTTTAGAACAAATTTCAAAATGGTGCAGAGACAATATGAACGACATTAAAAAAAGCTGTAAGGATCTGACTCCACATGACACAATACAAAGAGAATTCCATTATTTTAGGCCAAACAATTAAACAGCTTTTGTGCAGTCATTCATGTTCCTAGTCATATTATGCACAATTCATCGGTGCAAACTTTTCCCAAGTTTGACTTAATAATCTTTTATCACAGTGTTGTAATTGATTGTTCCCCGAAATTACTTTATATTTCAGCTGATGTCACCCACATTGGAAATAACGTTAAGCCAAAGCCATAGCAATTTAGGCATGGTCATTTAAATTTTAATTAAACATTTAAATTTTATGCTGGTTAATGCAGTACTGTTGACTGCAATAATAGCAAATATTGGCAGATTGAAAAGAAGCATTAGGATTGGGATACTTGGAGATGCTCTCGAGGGTGATCTTGATCTTCAGTCATTATTATGTTGGTTTGACAAAGTCAAAGTTATTCTACAGACTTGGTTTAGGGTTTTTCCAAAATCACCAATCCAAGACCAAAATTATCAATTGTAACACTGACTGTAGATTTTTAAAACTTCATCTACTTGGCTCAGATCTTCAGATTGTTCAGACTCAGGCTGCTATGTCTTTTCTACCTGATCAGACTTAATGTTTTCCCATAACGGCCAATCGGATATCTCCAAAATCTAGTTATCCTATATTTTTTCTTTGAACATCTGTTTGACAGAAAAAATGTATGACTACGAAAGAAAGCGGGTTGCGAATATTGACTTTGAGCAAAAGAAATAAGTGATAATTCTGAATAATTCCTTGATCTGTCTCTCAAATTATGTTTTTGTAAATTTCTTCCTTCAGAAACTGTCGAGTCTTTGGTGCGTCAGGCAGAAAACCACACCCATGCTGTCCTCCTACACACCTACAGTGATTTGGCCAATCATGCGGCACCCCCTGTTGCTGAGTTCTTCATGGACATTGGCCTGTTCGTGTTGGGTTCTGAGTTCAGCCTGGAAGAAGCTTCACAAAGTTTTTTCGATGCCCTCTTCCCTCTTGTTTATGAGCAATTGGTCGAGCCAGGTCTCTCCCGCCTGGCTCCTGCATACGCAAAATGCGTCCGTGTGGCTTCACGGGACCTGGCACCTTATGGCGGGGCCCCGAGTCTCCTCGCCACACTCATCTCTTTTGGGAGTGCACAGAGTGGTGGGAGATGCAGTGGCGCATGCACATAGAAATGGACCTCGGCTTTCAGCACTGGTAAGCAGGTTATCTAGAGGATGGGGTAGGTGGTGAAGGTTCGATCTAAACCATAGGTTGTTCCTTGTTCAAGGGCAATTCTGCCCTGCAAAGGAAAAACGCATAACTCAATTTTGTCACAATTGATTTATAATTGTTTTCAGTTTGCAAACTTAATTGTTTCATACATTGTCTAGAGAGCATTTTCAAAGGTGCCTGTTTTCTGTGGAGGCCATTCCATGCCACATCAAACTAATACATTTCTGGTTGAAATCACATTGATTTTGCAACATTTAGCCTCCAGAATCAGGAAGTAGTAACTAAAAGTATTTAGTTACTAAATTACCATACTTTTTCAGTAGCCTTACAGTAGTTCAACTATTTTCACAATAGTGTGGATTTCTATTAACTAGCAATTTTTTCCAACAAGTAGTGCTGCACATGTGCATGAGAGAATAATACTATTGATAGGATTGAAACAGCCAAGAGAGTAATAAAAAGCGCTCACATAAAACGTCCTCTCTTTCTCTCATGGACCCATCGGTTCTGAAAAATTATTCTGTCTTCATTTACTTACATAATATCCAATTCTGAATGAATAATTTTCTTCAAGTCAGAACACTGCCCTGTACATTTTTACTCTACACTGAAAATTGTGACTTTGACAGTGCGGAGTGCTTGTACATGCTCATTGCCAACCTAAATAAGAGGTACTAATATTCTAATAAAGACCTTACTCTTAATGATTTTTATTTCATTCTTTAAAAAAAAACAATAACAAAAAAAAAAAACAGCAACCCCTACTTACCGCAGCACTGCCCTCATCAACACCCACTCCAGCACATTGTGTTACTCACTCAGTCACTCACTGTTTAGGGATGCTAGTTTCTCCCTCAGTGGACCTGCTCTGCATGGTGGGGCTGCTCATCTCTACCTCAGTTTCTGATTGAGGGTGATATCATAGGAAGAATCTAATTAATTTCTTGCTGAATTCAGGGCTAAAAATGAGTTAATTGCAAGCTTTAGTAATTCCACCTGGTTGCAATATAATTGCCTTATAAGTAGGGATGGGTATTGTTTGGATTTTATCAATACTATTACTCTGATCGATACTCATTATTGTTTTTTTTTTTTCAATTATTAAATAATTGATAAAAATATATATATATTTTTTAAATAATTTTGTTTCTAGAGTAGCAACAGTAATGTTTACAACAGCAAAGTCACTATACAAACTCAACATCTCACTGGAAACAAATCTAAAATGTCAATAAAATAATTGTATCCAATGGCTGTGTGTAACGAGGCAGACGAGATATGAGGATCTAAATGCAGCTTTTAATGAAAAACAAAAACAAAAGATGATCCAGGTAACTCAGAATATAAAAAAAACTAAAACACAGGGAACCAAGAGCAGGGCTTAGAACAAGACAGGAATACATTCAACAACTGACAACGAATGATAAAACAACAGGGCTTTAAATACACAAAGGATAATGATTAAATGAAACACAGGTGAGGACAATGAAGGACAGCTGGCAGTGATCAGAGCAGGGGATGATGGGAAGTGTAGTCCGGGAACAGATGACAGGGGAGAAACATGGGCCAGACAACAGTGAATCGTGACACTGTGAAGAAAGCAAGGAAGGCTGTCATCAAGGGGCTTTGTTTGATGTCAATCAAACTGCACACATGTGGGTCAAGTGCAGGTGGATCTGTCACCGTCTTTGCTAGCTACATAGTGCCGGGGAAAATTGTGATGTTTATTTTTTAATTTCGAAAGATGTCATATACAAATGTTTTACTTCTCAGCATTGGTAACGTGTCCCATATTAACATAGCTACTCGTTGTCTCGCATTTGGTTTGTTGAGATCTGTTCATCCCTAGTGTGTGTGTGTGTGTGTGTGTGTGGAGTGCAGCTCCGAAACGGAGTAGAGAGGCTGCTGCAGCGTGATTATATATTACACCAAAAGGTTAAAAAGGACCGTAACGTTGGAGCTTATATAATAATTTAGCACTGGGGCCTGTTTAATACCGGGTTTTGGAACCCATCCCTACTTATAAGGGCAAATATATCTATCTATTATATTGATATCTTATCTAGTTAAGTGAACGTGTTAATGTTATTTAAAGGTTAAGCTAGCTAGCTGCAGTTTTATTTGCTAGTCTACACTAGCTCCTCGCTTTAACATGTTCATCTTCGTCTGTCATACCTAGTGCTTCATGCTTGGCAAGACACTTGGCCATCTCCTCTCTGCTTCTTTCGTTCAATTTTGCTTCTTTTTTGTGCCCCTGATTTTAGCCTTTGGTGAGGCATTTTCGCGAAGATACCAACGTTAGCTCCCTTGCTAACGATTAGGCTATGCCAGTCACCACGATCACTTCATGACTATGTTTGTGCCCTTTCATCATCTGAGCACTGCGACAAAACAACAGTGCTGTGTACACTCTTTCTGTGCTGTATTCTTGAATTTTTTTCTCTAGCACCACTTAATTTATGTGATGTACACTCCATACGCATCTTCATCCACTTTTCTCCGCATTTGAGTAGACATGAGGCACCCCATAATTTAACGTGGTTCCAGAGTGACTTTAGACCATAATGTTTTTTCCCTTCTAAATGTAGCTTTATTAATCAACATGTTACAAGTCTTACTGTTGTAACCTCCATTCCCTGATGGAGGGAACGAGACATTGTGTTGAAGAAGCAACACTAGGGGTCTCTCTTGAGAGCCTCGCGTATCTCTGAACTTGAGAAAAGGCCATTGAGAAATTGGCAGACAGAATTTGCATGTCCTGCCCCCCTGACATACGGGTATAAAGGGAGGGAAATGCGTCTGTTCATTCAGGATTTTGCCTGAGGAGCCGACAATGAGGTTTGACCGTAACAGTGTCTTGGTTCACCGACGTGGCCGGGAGGACACAACGTCTCATTCCCTCCATCAGGGAACGGAGGTTACAACAGTAACCTAGATGTTCCCCATCTGTCGCTCACTTCGATGTTGTGTCGAAGAAGCGACACTAAGGGTCCAATTTTAATCACGCCATGCGCTGAACCATGTACGTATGCTGCTGACACAGGTGCGGGCAGGCAGTTGTGTGCCAAAAACGACAGGCCTTGTCAGACTTCACGTACCCTTCCCCAATGCCCCATAAGATCGTCATAGCCTTCTGGTTCCCTACGCCCCGATATGGGGGGAACAAGGCGTCGTGCCAAGCATGGGAGCAATCTGCGCCAGCCACGCCTTCTCTCTCTCTATGTTTCTTGCATAGAGTTAAAGCAGCTTGGGCCATCTTAACGCTATCACACGCATCGGGGAAGGCGTTCTTTCCCAATTACTATTCTTCAGGGGGGAAAGACCCTGCGGAGACCATACCTGCCCAGGCTGGGGGAGGTAAAGATAGGTGGAATACATCGTCCTCAATCCTGTGGGAAGACGGATCGATGCGGGGGGGGGCTGGAGTGCCGTTCCTTTTTAGGAAGGAAAGCCATGACCGTAACGTTGCCATGGTAAGGTTCTCGCAGTGAGAACACGAACCATCCACAAATACTGCCTCGGTTTGATCACGGCCCAGACACACGAGGCAGCGCCTGTGAACGTCAGGAGCGTAGAGCACTCGACCGCATCCTGGAACTTTACAGGGACGGAAGGGCATCTTTATAAAGATGCATCCTAAAGAGGACTTTCAACGCCACTGTGTATTGCTTTTAGAGAATTAAACTCTTTTACAAAAAATTATCTTTTAGAGTGCTGTCGAAGCGCCCAGGGGCAAAGCTGCACTGCCGTGCAGAGAAGGAGAAAGCGCTGATATGCGCCGTAGATCCAACAGCATACGCTCTGAGAGATGAGATGAACAGTCTTGTGAAAATTTCTGAATGAACAGATTAATTTCCCTCTCTTTATACCCGTATGTATGGGGGTGGGATTCTGTCTGCCAATTTTTATGTCGAAGTGAGCGACAGAAAGGAAACAAAAGATTTATGTTCTAATTTTGTGAAAATTAATCCAATGTCATCATCTCTGGCAAATAAAGACAAAGTATTAGTTGAAGTATTAGCTCACTTTAATGAAAATATAAAAATGGTCCATTCAGACTTTTACATTTTCAACATTTTACTCTCGGGATACCCCTGAACCCCCATACAGTATCATTACTCTGTCACAAGGGCTTCTATGCCTTATCTTAATGTAAATAGATATAAAAATATATTATTTGAATGTAGAAATATTCAAACAAATTCTGGACTGCTGTCATTATGCTTCAAAACGAACAGATGATCTTTTAACATTCATATCCAACTACACTCGATTGACAAACTTTATAAAATATTTAAATATTTTGGTAGAAGATCCCTCAGACCCCACTGCTTTTGCTGTATCTGGGCCCCCAATGCAGTTTTGTAGAGACTATTTTTACTGTTTATGATTATTTAGTTTTCTTCTTTTCTTCTGCCAACTTGGGGGAAAAAAGAAAAAGAAAAGAAAGGACAATGAGCAAATGTATATCATGATAAATGTCAATATCGAACTATATGAAAAAGAATATTGTGATAATATTTTTGACCATATCACCTAGCCCTATTGCCAAGGTACCATTATTTACTTGGCTAAAGCAGATTAGGTTTTGTCAAAATAGTGAGAATAATTTCAAAATTAAATTCATATCATGGATCGTTTTCTAGCAAAGCTAGTTTTTTTGGTAAAGAAAACAACATTTAACTAAAAAATATACATTCCTTGCACATATCAGAATCAGAATCAGAATCAGCTTTATTGCCAGGTATGTGTACACATACGAGGAATTTGACTCAGGATTGTACATAGCTCACGATGTGCTTACTCATACAAAAATACTATAACACAATAATAAAATAAAATCAGACACAGGCTACAGTGTAGACAACACACATATACACACTATGAACAAAAACAATATAGACATATTAACAAATAGTGCAGTGATCAGAGTGCAAAGGATGCAGGAGTAAAATTATTATTAGCATTATTATGTACATGTCGGAGGTGGATGTGATATACAGTTTTTTTTTAACAATATGAACAGCTCTGAAATAGAGAATGATGAATAAATAATATAGTAACCAGTAAATAGATGGCTGATTAGAGACAGAGTTACTGGGTTATAGCACAGGAATTGCTCCTGACACTGTGAGTCAGAAATCAGCTGTTCATCAGAGTGATGGGTTCCTTTGGGATGAAACTGTTTCTGTGTCTGTTGGTTTTGGCGTACATTGTCTGTATCGCCTACCAGAGGGGAGAAGCTGGAACAGGTTGTGTCTGGGGTGAGATGGATCTACAGTGATGTTTCCTGCCCGTTTCTAGACTCTGGAAATGTCCTGAATGGAGGGCAGGTTGGCACCAATGATCTTTTCTGCAGTCCTGACTGTTTGTTGTAGTCAGTGCTCGAATTGAGTCAAGTCTTATGGGGGGTCCCCAAGTTTTTTTGGGCGGGGGGGTAGGTTTAGTCTTGCAATATACACTTTATACAAAATATACAATATATTTGATCATAATAATATGCATAAATATATACTATTTATTAAAAACGCTTGATAAAGAATTATATATATATATATATATATATATATATAATTATTCTTTTAAATTACTTACTAAAGTAATACTGGATTTAGAGGGTGACAAAGCAGCAGACCCAAAAGGGCAACTATGGCAAATATACCAGGGCACTACATATAAGGCTCTTGAAGACCCGTAAAAGCAAGTGACTTCAAAATACATTGAAATGTCTCAAAAACAGTAGAAAATAATCAGATGGCTTCCAGACTCACTGGATGGTATCACTGTCAGATTCAACAGTGGCACTGCCCTCTGCTAAACTGGAATGGACTGTGCTTGCCTTGGAGGTCCTCTTTACCTGCACACTAGACAATGCCATGTTTTGGTTTCAATATTTTTTTTAAATAAATACACATAATGAAATTAAATATACACTACCATTCAGAAGTTGAGATCGATAAAATTTTCAGCATCATTACTCCAGTCTTCAGTGTCACATGATCCGTCAGAAATCACTCTAATATGATGATTTGATGATCAACAAACATTTATGTAATAAACATTTATTTTATTTTTCAGGATTTTTTGATCAATAGAAAGTTCAAAAGAACAGTCTTCTGTTACATTATAAATGTCTTTACTGTCCCTTTTGATCAATTTAATGCAACCATACTGAATAAAAGTATTAATTTCTTTCCCAACATTTTTTAAAAATACATTCTTACTAACCGCAAGCTTTTAAATGGTAGTGTATAATGCTACAAAAGTTTATATTTCAGATCTGAAGGATCATGTGATGAAGACTGGAGAAACGATGGTGAAAATTCAGCTTTGATCACAGAAATAAATGATATTTTATTGTATTATTATTTTAAATTGTAATAATATTTCATAAAATTACTGTTTTTACTGTATTTTGTATCAAATCAATGCAGGCTTGGTGAGCAGAAGAGACTCTTGAACTTTTGAACAGTAGTGTACATCCAACAGAATGATTCTAGCTTTATTTACCAATGTAGTTTTTACCCTAAAAACAACTGGATGATTAATGTGGATTATGTGACACTGTGATAATAATGTTTGTTCCAAAAGACTTGATTAAATGCATGAAACTTGTTTATTAGATATTAAACATATAGATTGTGACAAAACAGGCTGTCAGTCTGTGTTGGTGGGGATTTTTGCAACTATTTCAGCACATGCGATTTTTACATAGTTACGTCCAGTAGGTGGCGGAAAATTATGAGTAAGTCAGTCAGCAACTATTCAACGACCATTTCAGTGAAAAAGGCTGCTTTATTCAGAAACAAACAATGCCATGGCAATCAATGTCAATTATTGCTATTTCAAGAGTGAATCCCGCATAAATGCGTATGTAATTCCCAAAACTTTGTGTTTACGTGGCCATTGGTCCTAGCAGCATGAAAAACAAGTTTTATACAAATTCTGAATGGAAATTAGAAAGCAAAGAAAGCACACAACGAGCGCTCCCTTTACTAAAAAGCTGTTATCCATCTCCGTCGAGATCTCTAGCACTCCCGTAGAACCAGGACTATTAATAATGAAAAAAATAGTAAGTTAAGCCTAAATGTTTACAATTTACGCAAGGAATACAAAAGCCCCGACATGGTGTGGATAGATATAAAGTATATAGAGAGAGACAATTACCCCTCAAAAAAGTCGGTAAGAAGCTTTCTCTTCCCGACCTCGAGTGGAGGTTTATTTTTCTCCATTTTTTAAAAGTTAAAATTAGCTTCAACGGAGCGGCGCCAATCAAACAGTCCTGTCAGTCAACGATGTCATGCGCACAGCACTCTTTAGATGTGGGGCGGGGCGTTTACATTTTAAAGAGACATGGCAACTAGCCAACTTAAAAAAAAATATTGTAAATAATCAATTCACGAAATTTACCGTATCCATTGCATGCATTTAATCAGATTTGTCATTATTATTTTTACTAAAATAAAAATATCTGAGGGACCCCCCCTAATTCTATTTTTTACTTCTTATGGGGGGTCCCTAATACCTTATGGGGGGTCCCGGATCCCCCCAGCCCCCCCTCAATTCGAGCACTGGTTGTAGTCTGCTCCTGTCCTTTTTGGTGGCAGATCCAAACCAGACAGTAATGGAGGTGCAGAGAACAGACTGGACGATGGCTGTGTAAAAGTGGATCAGCAGCGCCTTAGGTAGGTTGAGCTTCCTAAGCTGGCGCAGGAAGTACATCCTCTGCTGGGCCTTCTTGATGATGTTGTCAGTGTTGTGATCCCACTTCAGGTCCTGGGATATAATGGAACCCAGAAACCTGAAGGATTCCACAGCAGACACAGGGCTGTTGAGTATGGTGATGGGGTGCAGAGTGGGGGGGGGCTCCTCCTGAAGTCCATGGTCATCTCCACAGTTTTGAGCATGTTAAGCTCCAGGTTGTTCTGACCGCACCAGAGAGCCAGCTGATCAACCTCCTGTCTGTAGGCCGACTCATCACCGTCCCGGATGAGGCCGATGACCGTTGTGTCATCAGCGAACTTCAGGAGTTTGACAGATGGGTCTCCTGAGGTGCAATCGTTGGTGTAAAGGGAGAAGAGCAGTGGGGAGAGCACACATCCCTGGAGGGCACCAGTGCTGATAGTCAGGGTGCTGGATGTGATGTTCTGCTGTCTCACCTGCTGACTCCTGTCAGTCAGGAAGTTTGTGATCCACTGACATGTGGAGGCTGGCACAGTGAGCTGGGTGAGTTTGGTGCTGAGGATGTCTGGGATGATGGTGTTGAACTCCGAGCTGAAGTCCACAAACATATAATGTATTGCTAAAAATGCAGTCTTTTTTTTTCTGTGATGGGTCATGTTACATAAACATGTTAGCAAGACAAGTACAAATCCGAACTACTGAGCCCTGTATATGAATAGAATGTCACAGTAAACATTGAAACTACAGTGGCCCCAAAAAGATTTTGACAGTTAAGCAATGGTTACAGTAAAAGTGTCTACATATTGCATTAGATAAAAAAGTGGCATTTATTTTAAAAAAAGATGGCACTAGCACACTTTTTAGGGAAAACAAGGTAAAAAATATATATATATTTAACCCTAGAATGCCCCACTTAATAGGATGTAACTTCACCCCTGTAAATGCATTTGTCAGTCATAAAAAGGCCCAGGTGAAATATAGATGCTTATTCTTTATCAAACTAATTTAGTTCAGAATAACTAAACTAATTATTTTATAATTAAAATAAACTCTAATTATAACTGTATTAGTAATTAAAATGTTTGAATTGTTGATATGTCTTTTATTCACTTTAAAGAGTTTCAGAAACATATACACATGCAACCTTTTCCAGGACATTTACTGCATTTTTCAGATTAGAGGTCATGTGTAAACACAACTTTTTTGAAAATACTGGTCAATTTTGCTCTGGCTATTTCATCTAATGAGAAGTTGTATTATTAGCTATAAATATTCATATTGATGGGAATCTGTGAACAGCACATGTAGTACATTTACCGGCAAAGGCAACCCAACAATTTTCCTGCTATTTACTTGGTTACATGATGTGTTAAAGAGGCTATTGAGAATGGAGCAGGAGTTTTGTGTAAAAAAAAGTCTGTATAACATAAATATGGGCAATTCACTTGTTTGGTGGTAAAATATTAAATGTTTCAACAACTCTACCCACACACACCTACCCACTAGGATATTATTTATTTATTTATTTATTTATTTATTTTTGCTATATTGCAGAATGACACTATATTACTCTAGAAAGCTATATTTGTTGTTGGGAGTTTTCGCGTCTTCTGAAAAAAGAAAATCTGCAGGTTCAAACACACTAAGAAGTGGTCCAGGAGATATGACCTTTGTGCCCATGCCGTGAACTAGGCATCTAACCTCAGGTTACTCCATGTGGACTGTCCCGGTAATAGCTGTAATGTCAAGCACTTTGAATAAAAAGCATTAGCTGAATGACAAATTTATGCATGCATACTACACATAAAAATAAATGAGAACATGCTATTTAACATATATTTAGTTACATAACTGTACTAAATTTGAGAATGTAAAGTGTCCTTGTGCTCTGGAAAGGTGCTATATAAATTTAATTTATTAATTATTATTATTATTATTATTATACCAAATGCAAGCTGAAAAAATTAGATCAAAATCAATGTATAACAAAATAATAACCATGTTAAATGTATTCAAAATGATTACAAAATATATTTAAACCCTTAGTCGTTGTAAAACATTAGGGGAACATGTTGATAATTATTGTGATGAACAATACCTGTGTGAACTTTATGGGAGCTGACTTTAAAAATCACCAACTCAATCTCAATCAGCTCCCTATGTTGTAAATCAATATTTCATGAAGACGAATTCAGGCTCTGGCAAGGGTGTTCATCCTCTGAACATTTGAACGCTTATGGCTCAATTACCTGTGACACGTTAACAAACTCACTCATTGAAGCACCATCACTGTATAAATGAGCACATTGTACAAAGGTGCCATGGCTTATTCCTGGGAGGCAGCAGATGCCCTAACCCCACCCACCCTAATCCTAACAAAATAGATCCTGTAAGGCAGAGCGCGATGGGAGAAAGGTGCCATACATTGTTCCTGGCAGACTACTTTGCCTTACAGATTCCATTAGGGTGGGGGCGGGGTAAGGACACCTGTTGCCTCCCAGGAATTGAACCATGGCATCTTTGAAGAATGGGCAAGGCAGAAAAGCCTTCCAGGAACAACATATGGCACCTTTCTCCCATCGCTGACGAACTTGTTATAATATCAGCTAAGTGGCATAAAGAAATAAGAATATTATTAGTGTATTTTAAGCCGTCTTTAAAACAATTTAAATATTTAAAAGTATGTTTCATTTTCATGGTAATTATGAATGAAAGACATTACGAAGAACATCTCTTTTAAAGAGAAAATTTTGCTCTGACTTCATAGTTTTACATTTGTGCTTGTTATCTAACGACTTCAAAGACATCAGAAGACATGATGACGTTTCCGGAAGGGAACATAGGCTGCGTTCCATTTAAAATTCTTATCCCCTTCCTTCACAGACTTCACTCCATCTCATGGACTCGGATGTACGTCACTGCTTACATTGCACGAATGTCCACTACTGGCGGAAGACGTGCAATCGGTTCAACCTTTGATCACTAGAACAAATGAAAATGTTAACATAACAATGAACACATAGGCTACAACTGAAACTTAAACTTATACATTTTAAGGTAGCTACAAGTATTATGATGTTAAACCTCAATATACCTTTTCTAAACTGCTTAATTGACCTAACTTCACTTCCATCATACATTAGAGTTGTGTGGAGGTCGGGTTTATGAAGTACAGTCTGCTGTCATGTCACAATGAAGTTGCATTGTGGGATATTGATCTACCTGAAGCATACATCAGAGTAGGCTCGCTCCCTCGGTCAAAATCGAGGGGTTGAGGGTCTGTCAACAGAAACTTCCCTCGCTCACTTAACAAAGTGGAACGGACTTTCAAAAAGGCTGCAGGGATTCCCCCTAGGTGACATGCTTAGGGAAGTTAGCAAGTGGATGTTAAAAGTGATGTGGAATGCAGCCATTGTGAGCAACGATGCTCAATGGTTTTTACAATGCATTGTGGGAATTTTTAGGAAGCAAACATTTCAGTGCACTGGAATGATTTGCAATTGAGACACCCTTAAAAATGGCTGACTCGCTGATCAGTGCCCTGACTACTGAATTAGGGATTGAGACGCATTCCAAGACACCAGCAAAAGCATTGTGCAAAAGTGGCTCAGAGAAGTAAAGAAGCCTACTTAAAAGATAATCTCAAGGCAAGTTTAATTTTACAATCTGGACCCAGATTATCAGAGAAATATCAGTCTGAATATAGTCTTCACAAAAAAAAAAAAAAAAAAAAAAAATCTAGTGGCTGCTTACTGACACTACAAGTACATCAACCTACATTTAGGTTGTCAGATTAGCTAATGTAGCGTCAATCCATCACACTGCCAATTTAGCGCATTTAGATTTGCGAAAAAAGTACCATCATTTGTTATCAGATGACTGAGGTATCTTGTATCTATTTTACATATTCACTTGCCCAGGACTAACTTGTGTTAAAGAGTTTTGCTCAAGAGCACAATGGTGATGAAACATAATTTGCTTTTTAAGAGAATTGAACCAGCAGATAGTTTACCAGTCCGCTGATAGTTTTTAAGCCTGCCAGGAAATATCTTTGTGTTTAAACTCATGCTTATTAAGATATCAGTAAGTGTGACAGTTGGCATCTGATCCTGCAGGTACACAAGGTGTGTGGTCACCCCAAAAGACAGCCGGAGCAGGCAAGCAGTGTTTAACACGGCAACCGCGACAGAGACTCGATACCTCTTAAAGGGCCGTTCAGAAACACAGAAGACACCCTCAGCATCATGAGGAAGTAAGTGTGAAAAAAAAATTTATTTGAATAAGTCATTTTTAAAGGCATACATTTTAAATGTAACTCTTTTTAAAATATTAAATACTTTTAAAACTACAAAAATAGGGGGCCTGGTTTGCTCAGTGAGTAAAGATGCTGACTACCACCCCTGAAGTCGTGAGTTTGAATCCAGGGTGTGCTGAGTGACTCTAGCCAGGTCTCCTAAGCAACGAAACTGGCCAGGTTGCGAGGGAGGGTAGAGTCACATGGGATAACCTTCTTGCGGTCGCTATAATGTGGTTCACTCTGGGAGGGGCGCATGGTGAGTTGTGCGTGGATGCCCCGGAGAACAGCGTGAAGCCTCCACACAGGCTATGTCTCGGAGGTAATGTGCTCAACAAGCCACGTGATAAGATGCGTGGATTAACAGTCTCAGTCTTTGAGGCAACTGAGATTGCCACCTGGATTGAGGCGAGTCATTACACCACCATGAGGACTTAAAGCGCATTGGGAGTTGGGCATTCCAAATTGGGGAGAAAAGATACATAAATAAATAAAACTACATAAATACACTAACACTTTTGTGCCTGCAAAGTGCTATACAAACTTGCTGAAAAAAAAGAGTAGAAACCTGCTTAAGCTGGTCTTAGAAGGTTTAGGATGGTTTAGCTGTTCTAATAGCAAGTTGGTTTCCCATCTTGACCTGGTGAAAAGTGCCCCAAATCCTTCTAAAACCAGCCAGCAGACCAGCATGTCTGAGCTGGCAGATCAACTAAGACCAGCAAACCAGCTTAGGTTGACTTCTACTGTTGTTTTCAACAGAGAGGGAGCATAAACATATACATAATCAGGTTCACATGTATGTATGAATACAGCAAAAGTAACCATAAAATATATTTAAATAGAGAGCCAAAAAAAAAAGAGTCTGAAAATGAATACATGTAATTGTAATGGGCCGTTCAGACTGAACATGTTCTTAAATTGAAAGAGCTAGACAAAGCGCAACAAATGGACTAGGATGCAAGTAACTCGAGTGAATGAGCAGCTTGATGCGGTGCAACAGTGAAAGATGTCAATCTAGGGCATGTTTGCTGAGAAAAACATGACAAATTGGACTCAACCACACTTTCGGTGTGAACTGCCCATCGGAATACAATGTACAGAGGAAAAGCCATCCATCCATCTATCTTCAATAGTCCTATGCAGGATAGCAGGTAGTGCTGGAGCCTATCCCAGCTCTCTCTGGCCGAAGGCAGGGAAACACCCTGGACATGTGGCCAGTCCATCACAGGGCAGCACACAAACATACACATTAACACCCTCACTCACACCTACGGGCAATTTGGGGTCTCCGATTAACTTAACCTGCATGTCGTCTTTGGACTGTGGGGAAACCAGAGCACCCTGAGGAAAGCCACACAGGGAGAACTTGCAAACGCCACACAGAAAAGCCCAGTTGAGAAGTGACTCGAAACCGGGACATACTTGCTGTGAGGCGACAGTGCTACTCGCTGAGCCATTGTGCTGTCCATTGAAGAAATGTATGGGAAAAGCCTTACTGAACAATTTTTTTTTAATAATTATATGTATATTGTATTATTAATATTATTAAGTTATATTGATAAGGAAATGACCTTCAGTGATTGGATTTCTGTTCATATGAGTTCTGGAATTACTGCATGAGTTTTCCAAAGGAATAATGCAGGTGTAGATGTAAACATGGAACTGCTGTGTTATTGTGCCATCTACTGGACAGATTATGAAATGCTCATTAAGATAATTTCTCCGTCTCTGTAGGGAGTTTATAAACAGTTTGTCTGTACCACACATTCTATGGAGGCCTGGCGGATCAGCTGTGTGTGAGTGAACTTGCCTCTGGAGACGGACTGGCCTGCTGGAACGTGCAGATGTTGTCAAAAGGTAAATGTCTGAAATCTTCCTTTCAGATCTTGCAAGTCTTTGCCTTTCATTTATTCTGCTTGTAGCTGTAATTATTATCATGCATGTCCATAACCATCTCAAATGTCATGCACCTTTTGCTGTTAACTTTCTTAATGTGTGAAAAATGACTAAACTTTTTTAAAAGTAAAGTGTTACAAAGTGTTAAAGTTGATTTAGAATGAAGCAGTACTTGCTGTTTAAGACATTTTACAGTTTGACTGTTAATCTACCCATTTACAGTGGCCCCAAAAAAGTATTTGAAAAGTGTTTTTTTTTCTTTCCCCCCTCATTTTATAATTCTTTAAAGGGATATTTTGTGTTCAATTCAAGTTAAGCTTAATCGACAGCATTTGTGCCATTATGTTGATTACCACAACTAATAATAATGAGATTTTGATTTGTCCCTCCTTTTCTTAAAAAATTATATATTTTTTAATAAAATTAAAATACAAAAATTGGGGTCACAGTGAGGCACTTACAATGGAAGTCAATGGGAAATTCATGAATAACATTGCATTAGATAACAAACCATCTCTAAGTGGCATTTTGGGGGAAAAAATATATAGCACAAGCACACTTTTAAAGCAAAACATTTTAGGGAAAAAATTAAATGTTTCTAAGGTTTTATATGTTAGAACAATAGTTATAGTAATCAAAAAGAGGACAAAAAGACACTTAAACCTAGAATATTCCAAGGGGTTGTGTAATGTTTTCTGTACAGGGTTTTCATGGCATGGAAAATCAAGATTAGGAAATAATTTGTATCTAGTATTTACAAATGATTCATCAGTCAAAAAGTGTTGAAAGTTAGGACAAATGTTTTGATGCTGAAATCAGTATGTGCTTACTGAAATTCAATTCACTGCCCCAAGTGGCAGAAGTTGGAAGTGTTGTTGAACGTATGGGTAAAATGTCCACAAAGTGGTGCCAAAAATGAGTTGTATTTTTTGTTGTAAATTATGTAATACATGCCTATGCATATTTTATTAACTCTACCCACTAACCCAAACCCTAACCAAAACCTAACCATCAGTTCATTTTTGTTTTTGTGAACTTAATTAATTCCTGGTTGCCACTGAACCAGAACCCTTATCAGAAGCCCAAAAGGTAACCTCATGCTTAAGATATCTGTAAGTGTGACAATTGGCATCTGAATTGCTATTTACTTACTTTTTCTCAGAACATGAATGTAAATTTGTTTTGTGTACTCAAATATCATCTATGCCATTTTAGTCATTGTTCCTAATTCTGATCATTTAATATTTTTGGGAGTAGGTCAAATGTAATATCTAAACCATGTATAATTTAGAAAGATACCCTATTACAAAGAGACCCGTGTTTGTTAACGTTCATCTGTATGGATGTTGACCCATGTGAAGAGGCAGCTTGTGTAATTAATTATTTTATATCGCATTGACCTCTGTTGGTGTCTTTCCCTCTTGCCATAAACAGCTTCATAATTGACAGGCCAGCTGTTTCCAGATCCATAGCCAGCCTCTCTCTGTCTTTAACCATAGTGTTACTGCAGTAATATGGTGTGAATATAGTAATGTCATGGTTACTGTTCAGGTCTACTGCCTTTAAGCTGCTTGTAAAATTCCAGAAAATTATGTCAAGCCTTTAGGCAGTTAGCTAATTAACTTCTGATAGGAGGTGTACTGAATTGGAGGTGTATCTGTGGATGTATTAAGGCCTACCTCCAAACTCTTTTTTTCTTGACTTTATAGGAAAATCAAACAAAATCAGCTAAGACCTAAAAAAAAATAAAAAAGAATTTAGGACCTCCACAAGTTTGATTCATCCTTGGGAGAAATTTCCAAACAACTGAAGGTACCACGTTCATCTGTACAAACAATAGTACACAAGTATAAACATCATGGGACCATGCAGCCATCATACCGCTCAGGAAGGAGATGTCTCCTCTGTCTCCTTGAGATGAACGTAGTTTGGTGCGAAAAGTGCAAATCAATCCCAGAACAACAGCAAAGGGCCTTGTGAAGATGCTGGAGGAAACAGGTAGACAAGTATCTATATCCACAGTAAAACAAGTCCTATATTGATATAACCGGAAAGGCTGCTCAGCAAGGAAGAATCCACTGCTCCAAAACCGCCATAAAAATGCCAGACTGCAGTTTACAAGTGCACATAGGGACAAAGATCTTACTTTTTGGAGAAATGTACTCTAGTCTGATCAAACAAAATGGCCATAATGACCATTGTTGTGTTTGGAGGGAAAAGGGTGAGGCTTGCAAGCCGACGAACACCATCCCAACCATGAAGCATGCAGGTGGCACCATCATGTGGTGGTGATTTGCTGCAGGAGGGACTGGTGCACTTCACAAAATAGAAGGCATCATGAGGAAGGAAAATTATGTGGATATATTGAAGCCTCAAATGGCATCAGCTAGGAAGTTAAAGCTTGGTCGCAAATAGGTCTTCCAAATGGACAATGATCCCAAGCATACCTCCAAAGTTTTGGAAAAATAACTTAAGGACAACAAATTCAAAGTATCGGAGTTGCCATCTCAAAGCCCTGACCTCAATCCGAACATTTGTGGGCAGAACTGAAAAAGCATGTGTGAGCAAAGAGGCCTACAAACCTGACTCAGTTACACCATTTTTGTCTGGAGAAATGGGCCAAAATTCCAGCAACCTATTGTGAGAAGCTTGTGGAAGGCTACCCAAAAAGTTTGACCCAATTTAGGCAATGCTACCAAATAATAACAAAGTGTATGTAAACTTCTGACCCACTGAGAATGTGATGAAAGAAATTAAAACTGAAATAAATAATTCTCTCTACTATTATTCTGACATTTCACATTCTTTAAATAAGGTAGTGATCCTAACTGATCCAAAGACAGGGAATGTTTTCTACGATTAAATGTCAGGAATTGTGAAAAACTGAGTTTAAATGTATTTGGCTAAGGTGTATGTAAACTTCTGGCTTCATATCTTCATTCTATATATATATTGCAAAAAAAGTGCAGAGAAGATGCTTTTTTGCTGTGTACACTTATTATAAATAGTTTCTATCGCAATGCAATTAGCCTCTGCCTTGAAAGAATTTGACAGCAAAAATGCTTTTACTGGAAATATGGTGACAACCCTTGTATAAGTAAAATCATTAGGATTATTGATGTCAATCAGTTTATTTGTTCATAAAAATTATGATGAGAAAATTCTTGATTTTTCTTCATGATAAATGACTAATGATCAAAGTATGTAAGGATAAACACTGAAACATAATAATTAATCATGACTGGATTTTACCCAATTTACACAAATAAACAACAACAAAAATCATTATATATAACAAAATTATATAATTTCTATATTATGTTATTTATGTTAAATTATAAATGAATTATACAGTATATACAGTCTGTATTTATATGTATAATGTATAATCTGTGTGATATATCTACTTAGAGAGAGTGAGAGAGAGAGAGGATGTAGAGATCAGTCTACATTACCAATTAAAAACTAGGCTTCCAAACTTGCTCACAGTCACCAGTTTATAACTGGCTGCTACCTCAATAACTGCTATGTGCATAGAACACTATCTCATAGTATGTTATGTTTAAATTTTGGCATTTTTAGAAACTGTCATCTTTTTGCACTACTGTGTACTGGTCGGTGCTGCACTGTCTCTCACTGTGCCTACTGTCCTGTTCATTTTTAGTAATTTATTGTACTGTCCCATACTTTTGCACACGTTTGTACATGCACTTTATATAGGTATGTTATTTAGTCTGTGTAGTCTCATGTGGTCTGTGTTTGTCCTATGTTGTTTTATGTAGCACCATGGTCCTGGAGGAACGTTGTCTCGTTTCACTGTGTACTGTACTAACTGTATATGGTTGAATGACAATAAAAACCACTTGACTTGACTTGACAGTGCCTCTCCCACAGGCCATTTCCATTAAAAAAAATACCAAATTTTTGGTGTGTCTATAATATGTATATTCAATGACCACTCAAGATTCTACCAAAGATTTAAACAGGGTCACCATATTAACATCTTGTCCTTTATTTCTACATTGGTGGGATTTTAAAATAGCTAGCTTGGCTTGACCTATTAAGAAATTGTCAAGTGTGCACTGTTGCCATGACCTTCTATATTGGCAGCCGAATATGAAAAGGGTATTTGAATATAAAAAACCCAATTTTGTGATTAATTCTGCCAATATTTCAAACAACGTACCAAGTCTTGGACATTCAGAAAACATGTGAAAGACAGTATCACGAGCATTGCAAAAGACATGATTGTGAAATAATTTCATAAAGTTATGAGACTAAACTGTTTGAAGCCATAGCACAGTGGAGTACCCTCCACTGAAGATCTCCACATCTCTTAGAGAGAGGAGGTTTGTACAATAACCTCCAAGAAGGATGTACATCTTCTGAAGTATGTTGTTCGGCTCTCCATTTAGTGTCTATCCTTTGTAATTGTCCAAGGTGCACAGATTTAACACAAATGTGATATAAGGTTTTCTTTCCCACATTATGAAAAGCTAAATCCATACACACCTTCAACAAATTTGTCCGCTTTGTATTTTCCCTTGTTCCTCAGTCTTTTGGTGTCACCTTTATCTCAGGGAAAGCCTGGGGTATAAAACCATTCATCATTGCAGAATTTATAAAGGAAGATAATATTGGAGGGAGAGCATCTTTAAGACTCTTAATCACCTTACTTACAGTTCTCAATCCAACCTGTTCAGCAATCGATTATACAGTTCACCACTGGTATTTTGTTAAGTCAGTTAAGTCCATTATTTTACTGACCCCAGCATTCATAAAATTTGTAACTGAACAGTATACATTGGATGGTAGTTTTATAAGAGGACTAAAAAACTAGGGTTCTGCAACACCATAATGCGCATCTTCTACTCTTGACAGATTCAACAATTCCCAAGATTTAAATATTGATGTATAGAAAGTGGAAAGTGTTTGTAGTCTCATTGCTGATATTTTTGACTCAATATGTATAAGTCCCTGTCCACCCTCTGCCACTGGAAGGTAAAGGACCTCTGGAGGAAGCCAGTGGTGGCCATTCCAAAAAAAGTCCACAAATGCTTTTTGAACTGTACAAAGTATGTCCTTGGGAGGGTCTAAAACAGTAAGCTTATGCCACAGCATTGAAGCTGCCAGGTTATTGATGACTAAGCATCTCCCTCTGAAAGAAAGCGGTGGGAGAAGCCATTGTTACCTCTGAATTCTACCAATCACCCAATCAGCTAATCCCTCCCAGTTCTTTCCTGTGTACTGGCCTGTCCCAAAGTAGATACCAAGCACTTTGAAACCATCTCGAGCCCATTGCATTGTTGTGGTAGTTGAGTCCCAAAGCAACAAGGATGAACATTTTTCCAATTAATGTGGGCAGGTGTAGCTTTCTGAAACCTGCCCAAACAGGAAGTGAGTTTGGTAACATCATCAGTACTCTTAATTACTACTGTCACGTCATCTGCATATGCTGTATGTATCACTGGGACCGCATCTGGGAAACCCGGAACACCAATCCCACGAAGCTGTTTCCTCAGCAAATTCAACAGAGGCTCAATAGATATGGCATAGAGCAGTCCAGAAAGAGCACAACCTTGTCTTATCCCCCTGGTCACAGAAAAGGGCCTAGTCATGGATCTGTTAATCCTTAACATGATATATATGTCATTATAAATTAATTTGACAAGAGAGACAAAATGTGGACCAAAATCAAAAGCTTCAAATGTTTTGAACAAATAATAATGGTCCACCCTGACAAAGGCTTTTTCTTGATCCAGGGAAAGAAGGCCAATGTCCAGCTTATGCATCTTTGAAACTGTAATGTCTCTCACAAGGAAAAGGTTATCAAAAATAGTCAGTTTAAGAACACAAAATGACTGATCATCATGAATTACATTTGCCATAAGTTTTTTAAGCCTGTTAGTCATTGCTTTTGATACAATTTTAAAATCTATGCAGATCAATGATACAGGTCTCCAGTTCTTTAGGCACCCAAGGTCTCCTTTTTTTGGAATTAATGTTAAAACTGCTCTCCTACAACTAAGAGGAACAGTACTTCGATTAATGCATTCCAAAAGAACAGTAAACAGGTCCTGTCCAATCATGTTCCAGAAAACCCAATAAAATTCTGCAGAAAGGTCGTCTAGTCCAGGTGATTTTCCAGGACTCAACTCCTGGACAGCTTGAGAAATCTCAGCAAAAGATAAAAGTTTCTCAAGGTCCAGCTGATTCTTCTCTGAAAGCTGTGGGAGATCATGTAAAAACTTCTCTGCTGCTACCCCATCACATGGTTCATAGCAATAAAGTTTCTCATAAAAGGAAAGGGCATGATTATGAATTACCCGCTGATTAGTTGTCACGCCACCATATGGAAGATTCAGCTTATAGAATTGCTTCTGTTCCCTTGGTTTCTTTTCAAGTCCAAAAAAAAAAAAAAAAAATGTTGGAGCATCCATATCATTCAGCTGTGAATATCTGGTCCTTAAAAAGGGCTGTTTTTCCTTGCTCTTCAAGCAATGTCTTTAAAAGGGACTTATTCCTCTGAATGGAATCCGTAGAGGTGCCATAACTACTTTGACTAAGAATGTCTTCTTCAATGGGCTCTAGTGCTATAGACAGTGTATTGCTGACAGAATGTCTTAACGTGCACTTTGCCCATATCCCACCACTGGCTTAATAAAGGGAAACTACATCTTTCTGCTCTCCAAGACTCCCAGAAAAAGTTGAAAGATTGAATAAAAGATTGATCCTGCAGTAATCTATTATTAAAATGCCAGTGTGATTTATAAGGTTTTGAAGACAGGACAGAGATAGCAACATATATGTAGTGATGGTCTGACAAAAAGGAAGGTGAAATGGAACTGTTAAAAAACATGACTCTATTGCACTTAGCAACATAAAACCTGTCAAGTCTGGCTCCAGACAATTGATTTGAATTAGATTTTAGCCAGGTGTACTGTTCACAAATCAACAAAATCATAATAATTTATTAGATTTTTTAATATAACTGCAGAATTTGGGTGAGGTTCTTCATGATTTCTGTCCAAATCTGAATTTATAGTACAATATTACCTTGTGGCCATTGTGACAAAGCATCAAAGTTTTTGAAGAAAATCTCACGCTCGTGCCCTACATTTGGGGCATACACATTAAAAAAATAAAAACTACTATGACCCAAGATGACATCTGCTCTTAAAAGTCGACCAGATATTACCTCAAACAAAAATGGTTTATTACAGATCCAAGGAGAAAAAAGTATGGCAACACCAGAACTAAGGTTGGTTCCATGACTCAATAAAGCATTGCCCTTCCAATCACAAACCCACTGTGCCTGATTCTGTGTGTCTGTGTGCGTTTCTTGAAGCATAATTACTTATGCTTTTTTGAAACGTAAATAATCAAACAGAGCAGTTCTCTTAGCTATGTCATGACAACCATTGATGTTAAATGACCCGATGATTAAGGATGTCATTAAGAGAATTATAACTGCAGGGTGCCTAATAACCCCAAATAACAAATTGACAATCATGACTCTGTGAATGTTTCTTAGGACAAGCTTCTAATCTTTTTTAACAGTGCGAGCCTGTAGCGTTTAGGCTGATCAAGCTCCTCCAGTGTAGCTTTTCTCATGGCCATTGTACAAGACTCAATGAAAAGTTGTAAATCTGGGAAATATTTCTCAAGTTTTGGCTTCCGTTGATTGAAGGTATCAAGAAATTCATTAATCTGATGAACTGTATAATAAGAGGTCTTTAATATAGAACTGTATAAATTAGCTGCAGAACTTCCTTGAGAATTTGTAAGATTTTCTGCCATATCCGAGTGTAGCAGCGGGGGCGTGGTCAAGCGCCCGTCCGGAGAGGGAAAGCGGTAAGGGCGCTTGCACCTGAGCTAAATTATGTCTAACACCTGTCTCTAATTTCAGTGAGTACGGGGAGAGCAGCATTAAAGAGCCTGAGTGCCTCCAGTTCGAGAGAGAGTCGCCAGTCCAGTATTGGCATATTAGAGAGATGTTACATGTCAGTTCATTGTGAAAGAGTTTATGTTCAAACAAGTCTACGTCTATGTTCAACCCCCGTCTATTGTTCATACCTGAATTAAATAAGTCTTACCGGAGTGTCGAACCCTGTTCCCGTGTCCTCCTCCTTGTCCTGTGAACCTCAGAACCGTTTACACCGAGTTATCACTATCAGAGTCCGAAAACTGAGCTTCAACTCCCTCTGCCAACATATATGCATCATTCTGTGACAGGCTGTCACAGGATACTTGTGAATCCATTGGCTCTCCAGGATCCGCAAGCTCAACTTGTTCTTCGGGGCGCTTCAAGTCACTGATTTGATCAGGAACCGCAACAGCGGTCACTGTATCATCTCGAACCGCACTACCATTTGCTATTATATCGGTATCAGCTGGAGTGTGCTTCTTGTCCTCAACACGATTATTAATTACAAGCTCGTCATCATTTCCTCTGTCTTCAGACAGAGGAGACGCTTCATCTTGCTGATCAGTTTTGTCATTGTTTTGGTTTTAGGAGTTATTGTTTGTCAGAACGGGACGCGTTTGTTCCACAGAGGGGCCAAGCTCAGATTCACTTGACATGATTGTTTTGTGTTTCCCACAAACATTTCATTGAGTCTGTGCTGATATAGATTGTATAATTTTTACCCAGCACTGTAGTTTTCGCTGACGTATTTAAAGACTGAAATTCAGCGTTCAAAATCATGAAAGTATGACGTCTAAACAACATTACATGTTTTAGATCTGGATTTTTTAATCCCAAAGGAATAATTTTAATCAGTCCCACTAGTTTACCATAGCAAGCTAGTTAATTCTCAAGTGAGTCATCAGAAATGAAAGGAGGTACATTCAAAAGGGCAACTTTTATGGAGGGGTTCGATAGTGGTAAAACTGGTAAAAATGTATCTCCTACAGATAAACCAGATTCAACTAAATGCTGAGCCATGGATATTTTTCCCAGGAAAACTACAAAGGCTCTATTCATCCTGGATGCAGATACAATATTTCGAGCACCTATTTCCCTGCCAATTGCATTCAAACAGTCCTCAACTGTTACAGATTGTCCGGTAGACATTTGCACCTGTGTCGGGCTGTTAAATTATTAAACCCATATGAATCTATTCCCAATTCACCACCTTAAGATAACCAAGTCAGTGACACACAATATATACTTAACCAAACGTGCACAATATAAACTAATCTACATAAACTAAAGTATAGAAAAAGAGAAAAGTAAAAACACACTCAAAGACGCCGCAACTCACACGCTCTTCCCAAACACTCCGCAAATGCACACAGAAAGAGAGAGAGAGAGAGAGAGAGAGAGAGAGAGAAAGAAACATCCCTTTTTCTTTCTTTTTTTTAATAAAATCGGTCGTTAAGACACTAACAGCTTACAGACGCTAGGCAATTAAGGTGTCAGTAATAAAAACTTAGTACACTAAACAGACCTTTCTACTGACTCTGAAAAACCCTCTATCAGTGCTCAGACTGTCAGCAATAGGCTGAGAGAGGCAGGAATCATTACCAGACATCACTGGCAACAACGTCGCCTATGGGCACAAACCCACCTTCGCTGGACCAGATAGTACTGGCAAAAAGTGCTCTTCACTGACGAGTCACAGTTTTGTTTAACCAGGGGAGATGTTTATCATCGAAGGATTGAGTGTTACACCGAGGCCTCTACTCTACAATCGATTTGGAGGTAGAGGGTCCATCATTGTCTGGGGCGGTATGTCACAGCATCACTGGACTGAGCTTGTTGTCATTGTAGGCAATCTGAATGCTGTGCATTACAGGGAAAACATCCTCCTCCCTCATGTGGTACCCTTCCTGCCATACTGCTGTGTGTGATTTCCTGCAAGACAGGAATGTCAGTGTTCTGCCATGGCCAGGGAAGAGCCCGGATCTCAATCCCATTGAGCACGTCTGGGACCTGTTGGATCGGAGAGTGAGGGCTAGGGCCATTCACCCAAAAAATGTCTGGAAACTTGCAAGTGCTTTTGTGGAAGAGTGGGGTATCATCTCACAGCAAGAACTGACAAATCTGGTGCAGTCCATGAGGAAGAGATGCACAGAAGTACTTAATGCAGCTGGTGACCACACCAGATACAGACTGTTACTTTTGATTTTGACCCCACCTTTGTTCAGGGACACATTATTGAATTTCAGTTTATCACATGTCTGTGAAACATTTTCAGTTTATGTTCATACAAATTGTTACACGTTAAGTTTGCTGGATATTAAAGCAGTTGAAAATGAGAGGATGTTTATTTTTTGCTGAGTTTATATAGCAATCAATATACATCTCTCAAAACATTAAAATTAATTATTTAATTGACTGGATTTTACACTATTAATACAAATAACATTATATTATGAATTCAATGAAGCTGTCAGCTGAGGACAAGGTGTCTATTTCTCAAACTAGAGACCCTGATGTACTCATCCTCTTATTTAGTTGTACAACTGGCCTTCCACATCTCTTTTTGTCCTTGTTAGAGCCAGTAGTCCTTTGTCTTTGAAGACTGTGGTGTACACCTTTGTATGAAATCTTTAGTTTTTGGTCAATTTCAAGCTTTTTGTAGCTTTCATTCCTCAAAACAATGATTGACTCATGAGTTTCTAGAGTAAGCTGTTTCTATTTTGCCATTTTTTTTACCTAAGATTGACCTTAAGACATGCCAGTCTATTGTATACCGTGGCAACTCAAAAACAAACACAAAGACAATGTTAAGTTTTATTTAATGAACCAAATAGGTTTCAACGGTGTTTGATATAATGGCAATTGATTTTCTAGTTCCAAATTAGCAATTTCGCATGATTACTCAAGGATAAGGTGTTGGAGTGATGGCTGCTGGAAATTGGGCCTCTCTAGATTTGATCAAAAATTACTTATTTTCAAATAGTGATGGTGCTGTTTACATTAGTAATGTCCTGACTACACTTTGTGATCAGTTGAATGGCACTTGAATTAAAGTACCAATTTCCCTTCGTAACAAAATCTGTACATTATTCCAAACTTTTGGCTGCCAGTGTGTGTGTGTGTAAGATATATATATATATATACACACACACACACACACACACACACACACACACACACACACACACACACACACACACCCCCTCTGAAGGTGTCCTGTGGTATCTGGCACCAAGACGTTATCAGCAGATCCTTTAAGTTCTGTAAGTTGTGAGGTGGGCCCTTCATTGATTGATCATCTATGGGATGTGCAGGGCCAACAAGTCCAATCGGATTGAGATCTGGGAAATTTGGAGGCCAAGTCAACACCTTGAACCCTTTGTCATGTTCCTCAAACATTCCTGAACATTTTTTTCAGTGTGGCAGGTGCATTATCCTGCTGAAAGTGGCCACTGCCTTCAGGGAATACCGTTGCCATGAAGGGGTGTACATGGTCTGCAACAATCTTTAAGTAGTGGTACTTGTCAAAGTAAAATCCACATGAATGCCAGGATCCAAGGTTTCCTAGCAGAACATTGTCCAGAGCATCACTGGACAAGTGCAATGCACTGTGTGTTTTGACACCTTTCTATCATGGCCAGCATTAAGATTTTCAGCAATTTTTGCTACAGTAGCTCTTCTGCGGGATCAGACCAGAAGGACTACCTTCGCTCCCTACACACATTACTGAGCCTTGGGCACCCATGACTCCTGTCACCGGTTCACCATTTGTCCTTCCTTGGACCACTTTTGTTAGGTATTAACCACTGCATACCTGGAACACCCCACAAGACCTGCGGTTGTCTAGCCCTGTTTCCAACACATGAAGTTCCTAAATTGACTGTTCTCTTGCTGCCTAATATATCCCACCCCTTAACAGGTGCCATTTTAATGAGATAATAAATGTTATTCATTTCACCTGTCAGTGGTTTTAATGTTGTAGCTGATCAGTGTATTTAAGTTATCTATAAGTACCAATATGTATACAGTAGTACATATAGTATAATGTATATACACTGTATATATTAAAAAAGTATTTTCTATATAATAGAATATATACCATATATGTGATAATATATTAACAGTTTGTCTAAGGAAAATACATTTTAAACAATGAATGCTAAGGAAAAATGTTTAAATGCTAATTAAGAAAATGTAGTATATATTATTTTTAATGGCAATTGGAAAACAGAGCACATAAGAACATGTTTTTAGTGAAATATTCAACTAAACAAAATGCAAAGATATTTCCTGTTTTTTAGTCATAGTACCATTGTAGTGTAATTTTTAAATATCTTGGAGTACCATGTAAATACCACAGTACATGCATATGGTGTAACAGTGGTTACCCGATAATAAATTTAAATAATCAACCAATGATTTTGTTCAGATTAAAGTTAAATTCGGACGCCAGACAGGAGTAACCCTGTCAATATAAAAATAACCCAGATAACATTAACTGGTGGCATTTCAGTACATACATAAACTCAAAGAAATAATCACAAAGAACAGTTTAGAATCGATTTAGAAATGTCTGTATTTCACACAATTTTACTCAAGAAAGGAAATTATATATATATATATATATATATATATCTCCACTTTAAATTCTCAGTCTTGGTTCTCACTGAACAAACAAAAACACCAACAATATAACGACTCTTTGAAGTTTCTTAATTTACTTTACAAGGACCACAGAATCGACAGTTCATTCCTCCAGGCACAGAATCAGATTCTTTCCAAAAAAAATATCAGAAATGTCAATTGTTGTTTTGTGGCAACAATTAAAACACAATAAAACAAACCGGGTAAAAATAAAAAATAAAATAAATGTTACTCACTAATTAGTTTGTGAGGAACCTGGATAACCCGGGTGTGGAAAGTGCAAAGGTGAACTGTATGAGTGTTGGGAAAAAAAAACAGCCACGAATCCAGCCCGGCCGCAACCTTTAGCAATGGGGAACTCTGTTGGATTGTAAACGGGAACAGCCACAAGATCCAGACAGTCCTTAACACAGCTCGCTTGGGGTTCTTTTAAACGCTCCCCGCTGAAGACATCGTTATGGAGAGCGGTTTACTCTCCAGCAGAGGCACAGCATTCTACCCGCTGACGTCTGCGTCACCGCCTCTCAGGTAAGTGAAAAACACCACCTTCCTCGTTATTTAATTTCCACCGTCCAACTAACAGTTCATTCAATGCGGTTACTTTCAGTTGGTGTTCGACTGGTATTGAGGCTTTTCGGTTCTCACCTCGACAAATCGCACTCGCAAACAACAAATGTCACATCTCTTTTCAACACTTTCTCGCCCCCCGCCCCCGCTTCAGTGTAAATTCCTCTTTTTATGTAAAGACCTAATTTCCTTTTTCCCACTTGACAATGGAAATGGGCGGAGACACCCTTGATTTAATTTGTTTCAGCTCTGCCACACTCCTCCCCCCTGGGAAAAAACAACCCTGGGTTGTTTAAATGGTAGCATTGTCAGAAACCAAGAAACTCCTCATCTTCGTCAGTGGATTCGTGGAAAATTTCCAAAAGTTTTGATTTTCCCAGGTGGGTTAACTCATCAGCGGTAGGAAAACATGGCTTCAAGTTACATACATGAACGGTACGCACATCCTCACCAGTGTCTTCTAGTGCCACACGATAATTCAGTGGTCCCAGCTGTTTTATTATTCTGTAGGGACCTTTCCATTTGTTGGCAAGTTTAGCACAAAAATGGTGAGGTGCACTTGATTGCGGGAAATTTCTCACCCATACACAATCTTTTTCTTTGTAGAAGACATCTCTTCGGGTCTTGTTGTAGCTACAGAGCTGTCTTACTGATGCTTTTTTGGTGTTTTCCTTGGCTCTAGCTTGCAACTTGGACAAATGTTCTGTGACATCGTAAGATGGGGCAGTTGGAGCAAGATTTTGCCCATGCAGCAGCTTGTCCATTGGCCCCTGTAATTTTCTCCCTAGGTGAATCTCGGCTGGAGACATACCGATGGTTTCTTGTACCGCTGAATTAATGGCAAACCGTAACTCAGGTAGGTGTTGGTCCCATTTTTTATGATTGTCATCCACATATGCTGAAATCATCTGTTTTAATGTTCTATTAACTCGTTCGGTTAGGTTTGTCTGAGGGTGGTATGCTGTAGTCATCTTCTGGGTGACTTTCCATTTTGCACAGATGTCCTGAAAGACGGCTGACGTGAACTGTGTGCCTCGGTCAGAGAGGATGAAATCAGGTACCCCCCATCAAGTGAGGATTTCTTCTCTGAGGTGGAAGGAACCGTCTGAGCAGTGGCCTTTCGCAAGTGAAACAGTTCAACCCACCTAGAATAGTAATCCACGAACACTAGTAGATATTCATGTTGGTGGGAACTGCGAGGCAGTGGACCCATGATATCTACTCCCAACATCTCGTTTGGACGACTGGTGGTGGTCTGTTGAATTTTCCCAGCAGGTTTGCGGTTCTCATTTTTCAAGGTCTGGCATTTCATGCACCTTTTTACATATTGTTTTACAGATGTCCACATGAAGGGCCAGAAAGCGACATGACGCACTCTCTGGTAAGTTTTACTAATTCCTAAATGACCACTTAAGGGATGCGTATGGTAATGCTGTAGAATATTTGGGACAAGGGTGGCCGGGACATAGAATCTGTAATGTACTTGCCCATTAGTCAGATGAGTTTGATGATACAGCTTGTCTTCAATTACCTCATATTGGTCTTGCATAGAGGAATCATTGTTGGCCAGTGACTGAAATAGTTTGGTAATTACCAGATCTTTGTGCGGTTCTTCCCAGATGTCTACTGCGGAAAGTGAAAATCCAAAGTCCTCCTTCCGATTGGAGTATAAATGGCATCCAGGTACGGAATACATTCGGGATAACGCATCTGGTGCTTCTTTGAGTTTTCCCTTTCGAAACTCAACCACAAAGTCAGATTTTTGCAGACGGAGTGCCCAACGGATTAGACATCCCGTGGTTTTTGTGGAATTCATGACCCACTGTAGAGCTGAATGATCCGTAACTACTGTGAAAAGTTTCGTTTCAAGGTAGTATTGCCATTTTTCTAGCGCCCATACGATTGCCAGACACTCTCTCTCTGTAGCCGAATAATTAATCTCTGCTTTGGTTAATGTTCGGCTGCCATAGGCTATGACTTCTTCCAAGCCATGTGTTTTTCTTTGTGTCAACACTGCACCGAGTCCTGAGTCACTGGCATCAGTGTAGACAAAAGGAAGTTGAAGGTCTGGATGACCGAGGATTGGGGGTGAGGTGAGACATGCCTTCAATTTCTCAAAGGATTGTTGACACTGTGGTGACCACTGGAATTTACGTCCCTTTTTCTTCAAAGCATTTATAGGTTCAGCTATCTGAGAGAAATTGGGCACAAACCTATGGTACCATCCTGCCAACCCGAGAAATCGTTGAACTTCTTTAAGGTTCTTAGGAACAGGGTAGGAGCGAATGGCCTCTACTTTGCTGGGGTCAGACGAGATGCCGTTTGCGTTTACCACATGCCCCAGAAATGTCAACTCATGAAGGCAAAATTTACTTTTTTTTTTAGGTTTATGGTTAAACCGGCTGTGTGCAATCGGTCGAAGACAGTCTCAAGATCTTAGAAGTGTTGGGTGACAGAGGGTGAATAAATTATAATATCATCAATATACACAAAACACATTCTTCCTCGCAGTTCACCTAAGACAGTCTCCATTAATCGCTGAAATGTCGCTGGAGCATTCTTCAGCCCAAACGGCATGACATTAAATTGGTATAACCCAGATGGAGCGATGAATGCAGTCTTGGACTTGCTCTCAGGTTCCATTGTCACCTGCCAATACCCACTGTTGAGGTCGATGCTGGAGAAAATACCTGCACCGGAGAGGGATTCCAAGATCTCTGTGATATTAGGCAGAGGATAGGCATCTCTCTCAGTGATAGCATTGACCTTCCTATAGTCCACACAGAATCTCTGGCTGCTGTCTTTCTTTGGGACCAGGACAATAGGTGAGGCCCAAGCAGAGTGTGATGGTTCTAGGATACCATTCTTCAACATTTCTTTAACTTGTTCTTGTACCACATCTTGTTTCTCTGGTGTTAATCTGTATGGACGCTGTTTGATGGGGACAGGATGGACAGTATAAAGACAATGCTGGAGTACTGTTTTTCTTCTGAGCTGGAGGGTACAGACTTGAGGATTGTTCTCCAAGAGGTGGAGCAGTTGGCACTTTCCCTCGGGTGGTAAGTGTGCTGTGTCTACCAGGGTTTTCATTAAAGTTTTTTTCATCCAGATTATCTGGTGACTGGGACATCACCCATGGCATTTGCTGTGGAGGAATAGAACTGAACAATGTGAGAGTTCGCTCTGCATTTTTATGTTGTGCTTTCTTTTCCAGATACTGGATACGTCTAGCGGGAATACTAGCCTGTCCAGGCTGAAAAGGATAATTCTGGTTGGGAATTGACTTGAAAGAATATTTTCCATCTACGACATTGATCTGAAGACCACTGGTGAATATAAAATCCAATCCTAAGACCACAGAGTACGCTAGAGCTTTAGTAGAAAGGATGGCTGCCAGTAGGGAGAAAACTTGGTTATGGAGTGTTATTTCGATATTTGTCCATCCTACAGGTACAGCGGTCTCACCATTTGCCAAGTAGAGTGGACCAAGAGCCCATGTCCGGAGTGGATCAGAGGATGCAAGCTCTGTCCATAAGCTCTCGTGTAAAAAGAGTATAGCTTGCCCCGGTGTCGACTATAGCCTTTCCTGTCCATCTGCCAATGGTAATCGGGATAACTGTTGAGGTATAGATTTACGTTTAGAAGTAAAAGATGCAGTCACAGTAGATGGTTGGAAAGGAGGTGTGACAGACAAGGCATTATTTTTGATGGTGCTCCTCCTGATTTTTGTGCTGGAAAATTTTGCTTGTTTCTTGCAGAACTTTGAGGCGATGTGAAAGGTGAAGCGGAGTATTGTGGACAGTTTCCAGGTGGATGCTGACCTTTACATCTCCAGCATTGGACGGCGGGTCTTTCAACTTGGCGGTTAGGGGTAGGTTTTTGTGGTATAGATGAAGTCATGGTCCGCCCTTCATAATGCAACTGATGAACAGTTTTTCTAGTTGATGCCCAAGTTTTACCAGTTCATCCACTGTACTTTGCTGCGAAGTTGACTGGCAAGGTATGGTTTAATGTTTTTTAGTATCATTTTAACTAACTCATACTCTGTCAGTGAAGGTTTCCAGCGCTTGCATAGAGCTCTGTAAGTGAAAGCGAAATCTCTAAATGGACTCTTTTTTTCCCCTTGAATTCGGGTGCGGACACGCTCAGCTAGCTCGTCTTCATAATCCTCAGAAAGAAATGCTGCGAGAAATGCGGATTCAAACTCATTCCAGGTTGTAACAGAGGATCTAGCCACTTCTCACCAGTCCTGTGCTGTTCCATAAAGGTTGCCAGAATGTCTGTAACCTCTAAGGGGTGCAATGCCACAAAGTCGTGACATCTGGTTAAATATAACAGAGGGTCACTATCATCTGATGGTCTGCCAAAGGTGGGAAAGGTTAGTTTCAAATGATCACTCTTGACCACAGATGTTGGGTGCGAAAGAGGTGGAAGTACAGACGAGGATGTGTGGGTTTTTGTCGTTTCACCTTCTACAGCAGTGGAGTGAGATGATTTGAGTGTCAGTGGAAAGTCAGTCACTGTTTTCCCAGGGAATTTGAAGTAACTGCTTATTTCTGATTTCAGCTCTTTCAAGGAGTCACTTACGGTATTCAATTGGACGTTACATTGACTGATCTCCTGGAAGAGTTGGCCACAATCCTTTTGAGTACTGTGCTGCATTTCCTGGATGTCTTTCTGCACCTCTAGTTGCAATTGTTCCACCATAAATCGGACCGAGATTATTGTGTGCTCACTTTTCTGCAGTTCTCCTGTCATCATCACCTTCATGGCTTTTGTCAGCTGATCAGTGTCCTCTTCATCATGTTGTTTTTTAGCAGTGATCGTGGCCTGAAGCTGCTGATGGTTGGATTTTATCTTAGCAGTCAAGGTTTCAATCTTGGCACCATGCTGTGAAGTGGTAGTTGCAAGTTCCTGAGTGAGTACTTTCAAAGCTGTGTCCTGCTGTTTGAAGCAATTAAACAGGATATCCCAGTTCCCTTGTACATGCTCTGATAATTGATAAATTCCTCTGCCAGGGGTTGGGAGAAATCCAGGCAAATCATGCTGTGTTCCCGAAGGAGGTGTAAGTTCCGTGGAACTGCACAACTGCATGTCAACAGTCGGTGGAGGAGGAGCCCTTTCTCCTGGTGGTGGAGTGGAAAACCGCACATGGGTTCCTGGAGTAAGATGGTGAAACTGTGTGGGGGTGGAGTAGAAAGTGGGAACAGGAGGTGGTTGTCTGGGTGGCTGTGGAGTTTGTTGCACCAGGGGCCAGTTGGGCGTTGCAATGTCTGGGGGATCAATTGCCACAAAAGTGGATTGTGGTTGAGGGGTATGGGCCATGGTGGAAGTGTATGTGTGAATATGGCAACAGTCAATTGTGAAATGTTGCCAAAAATAAAATATCAGAAATGAGAACGCTATTTGGCCGGTCTCAATTTCTTTTGGGCAAAAGGGGCACCAAAATAACAAACTACAGAGTGGTTACTTCACAGAAGTTTTTTTTTTTTTTTCTCCACACACACACACACACACACACACACACACACACACACACACACACTTTGGTCCAAACGTTCTAAAAAGTCTGCTGGATAGACCACAGTTCAATTCACCAAAGTTCAAATGTTCATAAAAGTGTCAAATGTCCAATCTGATAATGCAACAGTTCCCAAGAGCAAGTATTCGATGTCACAGAAAAAACCCAAAACAAAACGGTTCAAAGAGAAGTATATTCAAGGTTTCAGGTCTCAAGGTTTCAGGTTTCAGGTCTCAAGGTTTCAGGTCCCTGTTCGGGCGCCACTTCTGTAACGGTGGTTACCCGATAATAAATTTAAATAATCAACCAATGATTTTGTTCAGATTAAAGTTAGTAAACTCGGACGCCAGACAGGAGTAACCCTGTCAATATAAAAATAACCCAGATAACATAAATGCCACCAGTTACATACATAAACTCAAAGAAATAATCACAAAGAACAGTTTAGAATCAATTTAGAAATGTCTGTATTTCACACAATTTTACTCAAGAAAGGAAATTTTTTTTTTACATACATACATACATACACTTTAAATTCTCAGTCATGGTTCTCACTGAACAAACAAAAACACCAACAATATAATGACTCTTTGAAGTTTCTTAATTTACTTTACAAGGACCACAGAATCGACAGTTCATTCCTCCAGGCACAGAATCAGATTCTTTCCAAAAAAATATCAGAAATGTCAATTGTTGTTTTGTGGCAACAATCAAAACACAATAAAACAAACCGGGTAAAAATACAAAATAAAATAAATGTTACTCACTAATTAGTTTGTGAGGAACCTGGATAACCCGGGTGTGGAAAGTGCAGAGGTGAATTGTATGAGTGTTGGGAAAAAAACCAGCCACGAATCCAGCCCGGCCGCAACCTTTAGCAATGGGGAACTCTGTTGGATTGTAAACGGGAACAGCCACAAGATCCAGACGGTCCTTAACACCGGGGTTCTTTTAAACTCTCCGTGCTGAAGACATCGTTATGGAGAGCGGTTTACTCGCCAGCATCCGCTCCAGCAGAGGCACAGCGTTCTACCCGCTAACGGCTGCGTCACCGCCTCTCAGGTAAGTGAAAACACCACCTTCCTCGTTATTTAATTTCCACCGTCCAACTAACAGTTCATTCAATGCGGTTACTTTCAGTTGGCGTTCGACTGGTATTGAGGCTTTTCGGTTCTCACCTCGACAAATCGCACTCGCAAACAACAAACGTCACATCCCTTTCAACACTTTCTCCACTCCTCTGCTTCAGTGTAAATTCCTCTTTTTATGTAAAAACCTCATTTCCTTTTTCCCACTTGACAACGGAAATGGGCGGAGACACCCTTGATTTAATGATTTAATTTGTTTCAGCTCCGCCACAATGGTAATTTTTCAGTAGGTACCATAGTTTAGATCAATGTACCGAAATATTACCATCTGATACCATCATGGCGATACAACAATTTTTAATGTAAACCTGGAACAATTCATTAAGATACTTGTGAATATTGTCAAATATTCTTTATAGAAATATCTTTACCAAGCAGTATCAAACTCCTTGATGTTTTTCTATAATTTGACAATTTGATTATGAATTGCTGTATTTGTAAGTAATTATTGATTTGATCCACAGCCATATTTTAAAGGGTATGTTTTATTTTTTTTTCAGTTTAGAGTTTTAGATTGTTTGTTTGTGGCTTGTTTGTACAATCCCTGGCAAAAATTATGGAATCACCACACATAGAGGGTGTTCACCCATATTTTTTTTAATTCGTAGCTAATAAACAAATCACTGATTTGACACAAAACTATTTTTGTTTAATAGCTGAACATTCTGGCTTTGTGAAACATCCCTTAAACATATACAATTACATTATTTGAATTAATGGCATAATTAATTATTTAAAGTTTTTCCAGATCAAGTAGAGGAATCACTCAACGTTGAGGAAAAAATTATGAAATCACCTTGTAATTTGCTTTTCTAAAACAAATACTGGCACAATTCTAAAAATACAAATTAGTCTACAGTTAAAAGAGAGTGCTTCAGACTTTAACGATCTGTTGGACTTGGCTAATTGAAAGGAAACATGGCCCCAACAAGAGAGTTGTCAATTGAAACAATGGAAAGGATTAAAAAACTCCTTCAAGAATGAAATCCAACATGGAGAATGGCAAAAGAAGTTGGTTCCCAGTCAGCTGTGTCTATAATTTTGTGGAAGTATAAACAAAATGGGAAGGTTATAAAAGGAAAAAATATGGGTATACCAAGCAAGACGTCAAAGCGTCAGTATAGAAAACTCAATGCAATATGCCCTAAAAATAGAAAATGCACAACAAAAACAAATGGGCGGAAACAGGTGTCAATGTTTGTGACAGAACTAAGAAATCAACTGAATGAAATGGGATTAACATATAGAAAAGCCAAATGAAAACAAACACCTAAACAGAAGATAACGAGGCTACAGTGGGCTAAAGAGAAGCAATCATGGAGTGTGGATGATTGGATGAAAGTGATATTCTGTGATAAATCGCAAATCTGCATTGGCCAAGGCGATGATGCTGGAACTTTTGTCTGGTGCTTTTCTAATGAAACGTATAACGATGACTGCCTGAAGAAAACAATAAAATTTCCCCAGTTATTTATGATATGGGGTTGCTTGTCAGGTAAAGGACCAGGGGAGATGGCAATCATTACCTCAACAGTCAATGCACAGGTGTACATTGAAATTTTGGACACTTTTCTCATTCCACTGAGAGAAAACAGTTTTGGTGATGATGTAATTTTTCAGGATGATAATGCATCTTGCCACAGAGCAAAGAGTGTTAAAGCTTTTCTTCAGGAAAGGCATATCAAATCAATGAGTTGGCCAGCAAAGAGTCCGGATCTCATTCCGATTGGAAATTGAAAAAATTGGTCCATAACAAGGCTCCATCCTGCAAAGCTGATCTGTCAACCGCTATTCGAGAAAGTTGGAACAAACTTGATGGAGAATATTGTTATTCAGTCCATACCTCAATGAATTCAGGCCAGAGCAACAAAGTACTAATTGGAATTTTAAAATTTGTTTCAGCTATTAAACAAATTATTTTCATGTCATATCCGTGATTTCTTTATTTGCTACTAAGTAAAAAAAAAAGCTGGGTGAATGTCCTCTAAGTGTGGTGATTCCATAATTGTTTTTGCCAGGGGTTATAGCTGGAGACTTTTGTGTTTGGTGAGCAAAATCTAATTCCCACCCAAACTATCCACAAACACTCACACACAAAATCAACAAGTATTCCAGCATTCTTGAATGTTTTGTTCATGATGATTACACTCTGCTACGATCACTTATCCCATCCCTTTCAACCCAGTTTGTAATTTTTTTTTCAATGTTTTTTTATGTTTAATCATAAATTAGGCTATTAAAAATGTGTCAAACAGCTTTGCTCACATGTTAGGCTAATAAGCCATCTGACCTTCAGTGCGGTCTGCATTTGAAGCGCATTTGGAATTTTGGTCATGATATGGTTAATGTAGGTAAGAACAGTGGTACTTTTTTTTATTTGTTATATTTTTAGTCTTTTGATGAAAATGTCCTTTAAAATTAGTAGATATTTTGTCATGTCACATTCATTAATTTGTCAGATTTAAAATGGCATATTTCAGTCAACAAAAATAATATCTTTCAGTTGATGATAATTTGCAAAATGACACAATCGTGAGTAAAATTGTAAAAGACCAAACTTTAATCAAATATTCAAACATTTAGATAAAAAATAGAGACATTTTCTTAAAGAATAGTTCACCCAAAAAATGAAAAGTATTTCATGCCATGAGAGTGAGTGATGACTTTCTTCTGCTGAACACAAACTTTCTAAACTAAGATTTATAGTATAATATCTCAGCTCTGTTGGTCCTCTTAATGTAAGTGATTGGTGAACAGATCTTTGAAGCTCCAAAATGCAAATAAAGGCAGTATAAATGTAATACATGTGACTCCAGTGGTTAATTCCATGTCTTTAGAAGCGATATGATTGGTGTGGGTGAGAAACAGATAAATATTTTAATCCTTTTTTACTATAAATTCTTCGCCAGTAGGTGGTGATATGCATGAATGCAATATTGATCTGTTTCTCACCCACACCTATCATATTGCTTCTGGAGATATGGGTTTAAATAGTGGAGTCGTATGGATTACTTTTATTCTGCATTTATGTGCTTTTTGGAGCTTCAAAGTTCTAATCACAATTCACTTGCATTGTGAAGAGCTACAGAGTTTAAATATTCTTCTAAAAATCTAAATTTGTATTCTGCAGAAGAAAGAAAGTCATACACATCTGGGATATCATGAGGGTGCATAGATTTAAACATGTATCAAACATAATTAGGTTAAAAAGGTTACATACAAAATATTGTCCTATCCTTGTTGTAAAAACCTCATAATTGGATATAATAAATATACAGAAGTATTAGCAGTAAAGATAATACAATGTGTGTAGCGTGTTTTTTAAGGAAGTATTCACAATGCAAAGTACTTATATCATGACTTGCGCATAGTTTAGCTCAAATTCACCTGTTTACATTGTAAGTTGCATAAATACATACTGTACATGTTTTGGATATAGGGATTAATCTAATGTATAAATAGGATGCATTTGAGTGAAGAAATTAACCCATTTTAAAGTGGTTCATTTTGCCAGTGTTCAGCTGTTGTATTGTTCATAGTGTTGGAACATACACAAGAAAAATAAATACTTTTAGACAATACAAAGACAAACTTTGCTGACTTGACATAGATAAAAATAATTTTAAAAGCAAGAAAAGGTCAGATAGATATGCTATAGTCTATAGGGATTTTGGCCACTGAAGGTCAGATACTGAAAAAACAAAAGTTTGATCAGTTATAAAAGACATAGCACACTACATTAGAACAGTCTGTTCTGTACCAAATTTGGTGGATGTAGCTTGAAAGAACGGTTTTGTAACAACCAAAAACAATGTCTGTAGAATAACAGTATGTTGGCTTTGTCAAGTCAACAAAATTATGCCTTAGTTAGCACTGCTATTTACCATAATCCTATACTTGTCCTTGAAGGTGTTTTTTTTTTTTTTCTTCTAACAGAATAAATGCATTAATGAGTGTGACCTGTGCTGTACTATTCTTGCTCTCCTCATCACTCTGCTTTGCATAAATTATTATAGCCAGCATGTGGGTAACCACATTCAGTTCCGCGATTAATGACTCACTCTCCATCAAACACCACACTCTCCCTGGGCGCCCTAGCCTCCCTTAGCGCATGTTTTACCAGGACAGTGTGGTGTGGTGGAACTGAGGAGTGCCTTTAACCCTGATTACCTCTCCCATGCCTCATCGACCCATTTTCCCTAATGAGGGATACAGTAATCACATGTTTGCCTTCAAATGGGTCTTTCCACCAAAAGAAAGCTGACTTCTATAACTCAACAACTGTTAGCTGCATTATACCAACAAATTAATACTTTTAATGCACCATAAGTCACTTTAAGCATCTGCTAAATACAGTGGGGTTCAAATCAAAAGTTGAAACCAAATTGGACCCCACTGTAATGTAACTGGTTGATCATGTTGATGCTCACTTGCAGTACTAACTATTGGACAGTTGGGGGAGCTGTGTCCTTTCAAGATCTAATTTGAAGAACACTCTCTCCCTCTCTCTCTCTCTCTCTCTCTCTCTCTCTCACTATCTCTCTGAATAAAACATGTTCACAGCTCCAAATGATGCATTAAAACAGGCATTATTATCAGACCAAACACAAGACTAGTTACACAAAGCAGAGCAGGTTCTTTTGGGGTGTTTATCAATATAGATGGTTTCTAAACATACATTCATGGCAAATAGTTTCCTTCAAATGAGTCCCTATGTTATTCTGACTGGTAATACTAATGGAATGGGTGGTATGTTGATATAAATCTTGTATTGGGGCCTAAAATGAGGGGCCCACAAAATGCAGCTTTACACTGCTGATTGGGTCCCACCCTAATAATTAAAGTGAAGGCCATTTTGCTACCATTTGTATCGTGGTATATATATTTGTGTAGTAGTGGGTAGGACTGCTTGACACTATTTACATATGAGAGCAACAAAGAAACGTGGAGTAATGCAAAAATACAGAGCAGGATGTGTCACAGGTGTGCGTATACTGTACAGTATATGCTTGTGACAGGGAGGATGGCATGGCTGGGCCCGGTGCTGAGTTGCCTAATCAGTGGGAGAGAGATAAAGCAAGAGCCAATGAGAGAGAGAGAGAGAGAGTGAGAGAGACTGCCACACTGTCTGTGTGTTTTATGTTAAGTTACTTTGTGTCATTAAAAGTTTACATTGCTTGTTCAGCCAGTTGCCGCCGCCTCCTTTCCCAAACTGTTTCAATGCTATTTTACAACAGCTTTGAATGTCACTTGTCCAATCAAACTTTCAAGGAGGAACTATCTATATTATAACATTAGTTTCACTGTTTTGCGTCCTCTGTTTTACATTAAATGAAACTGTTTTTGTTTGGAGGAAATATTGATTTTTATTTGCAACAAGTAATCATTTCTTTTGATTTGTGTCTATCAAAATGCAAGTAGAGTATTTTTTTCAGTAAAAATTATTTTGAATAGTCAAATACATACTGTTTATTTTAAACACATTAATTCTGTGATTTAAAATGACTCGTATTCTGCTAAAAGATAATTTTTTGTTTTTGTTTACAGTGACTTTGAAAGTGGCTTTTATAATCAGAATTTAGACAAGAAACTTTGTTTTATAATATTAGTTTTACTGTTTTGAGTCTTTTGTTTTACTCTCTCTCTCGCTCAGATAGATAGATAGATAGATAGATAGATAGATAGATAGATTTTTTCCTTTTTTTTAATTGAAGCTGATTTTATTCGGATTCCAAATTATATTTTATTTGTTATGGATAATTTTATTTCTTAATTTGCATCTGTCAGTTACAAATAAAAAGAGAAGAGTATCTTTCATTGGTAAAATATTTAATTCACTGGATTTTCGAAAAATAAGCAAATTTAAGAATTTTTTGATAGTTTTTCCAGTAAAAATAAATATATTGTGATTTGTAAGGCTGTATACTCTCTGAAGGAGGTTGGAGCTGGTCAAACATCCAACATAAGCTTCTGTGTTTTTGGCCGACCCAGCACTTGATAGTTTTCCCTGCCTCTGTGTAACAGGAACAGCTCTAGGGGAAGGAAAGAGGGAGGGAGGAGTGAGAGAAAGAGAGAGAGAAAAACTCTTGCTCCTGAACACGCCGCCCACCTGTTTCTCAGCCAGCTGGAACACCTCCGTCAGCGATGCCAGGCAATGGCACTGGACCCAGTCAGCCATCCCTTTCAGTAGCCTGCTGACGAGCGCTTCAGTACCACCAGATCGTATATGTTACGTTCCTAAGCCAGTAGCGAGGTCTCCAGGATGGTGTGGTCGTCCTTCAAAGTCCCAGGTTTCGGCACCAGTGTAAGCATGTGGACACTCTGAAGGAGATGGGAGCCGGTCAAACATCCAACATAAGACACTTTATTGTCAGCACTTTTAGGGGATTAAAGACATTCAACACCACTTTTCAGCAGCACGAACACACATTAACCGGGTGCTTTTCAGCTCCACATAGACACACACAGCTTCGTTGCATTTCTCTCTCTCCCGGAGTCTCTCTCAACTGAAGCTCTCATTGTGGCTTTATGTCCCACCCGCCAACACCGCAATCACCAAAATCTGGGTGAGATAATTCGCTCCAGGTGTCCATCCTGGCCTCGCTCCACAAAGTCAAAATTAACTTTATATATACAACATGAATTTGTGATATAAAATTACTTGCATCATGATTTAAGGTGTTTAACAAAGACTTTGATATTGGCTCTTCTAATCAGAATTCAGAGAAGGATCTGTTCCTTATCATTCAGTTCACTCGACACTGTTGTGAAACGCTTTGGGGAATTCCTTCTCCGAAGTCCCAACAATCATGGCATGGTTGGAATCACTGAGGTAACATTTTTCCCCATTCTGATGGTTGATGTGAACATTAACTGAAGCTCCTGACCTGTATATGAATGATTTTATGCACTGCACTTCTTGCCACATGATTGGCTGATTAGTTTATCGCATGGATGATTGTTGGTCTGGTTTGAGTATTTCTGTATATGCTGATCTCCTGGAATTTTCATGCACAACAGTCTCTATAATTTAGGTGTCAAAAACAAAAAAAAACATCCAGTTCTGCGGATGGAAATGCCTCGTTGATGAGAGAGGGCAACAGAGAATGGCCAGGCTGGTTCAAATTGACAAAGTCTACAGTAACTCAGATAACCGCTCTGTACAATTGTAGTGAAAACAATAGCATCTCATAATGCTATTCTGAGATGCGGGTTGGCGATGTCTTGGAGGCACAAGGGGGACCTACACAATATTAGGCAGGTGGTTTTAATGTTATTTAATATTATCGGTGTATAATATTCCATCCAAGTGATGTAAGACTCATATAAAGAGCCACTTGTGTGTATGCGTCTTTTTAAAGATGTCGTATCGCAAGTGTTCCTGTGAGCAACACATCACTCTGTCAGACCAGCATGAGAGCAGCATTCGCTGCCTGGGCTGCACCCATGCTGAAACAGCTCTCATGAGGGCAGACTGCCCTCATTGTGAGGATGTGAGTCTCAAGATGCTCTGCTCTAGTGTCGCCATTGTTCTGAGGGACAATTCCGCAAAAGTCTCAGGAACCACGTGAGGAAGCATGGTGGGGCCATGAGGTAGAGATGGAAGAATCCGAGGAGGATGTCATGCCGGTGCAAGCCCCATGAGCCCCTCAATTTTCCAATCAGCGTCCTTGCCAGTGTAATACGCACACGACAACCTCCGGCCCTCTATGGGTGATGGAGGAGTTGCTACAAATATGGTGACCTGGGGCAGAGGGTACCGCCCAAGGGAGACGCGGGTCCGCTCGCAAAGGGACCATACCATGGAAAATACACACAGGGGGATAAGTCCACACGGGGGCCCGTCCTGTTTTCACCTATTCCAGTTCAGAATAGTTTGAGTACTCGTAGTGGGTCTGGTCGGGGAATTCCTCAGCTGAATTTGCATACCAGAGTGCATGGGAGGAGTCATCCAGGGAGCTGAGTTAGTGGGATCTCCTGGGATAAGAGCACACAAGATCGCCTCAGTGGTGGGGAAAGGTGCTAGATGCGAATGGTACACCCAGACAGTTGTTGCCGCGTTACCGAGTTCTACCAGCTCGGACCTGAGAGAACACGGGATGAATTCGACTCGACCCTGAGATTGTAAAATCTCGTAAATGTGTATTGGGTGTTGCCCAACCCGCTGCTCTGCATATTTCTGCTATGGAGGTGCCTTTGGCCAGTGCCCACAAGGATGCAACACTTCTCGTCGAGTGTGCTCGGACCCGCAAGGGGACGGGCACGGCCTGGGTGTGATAGGTCAATGCTATTGCGTCAACTACCCAGTGGGGAAGCCTCTGGTTGGAGACAGCGTTCCTTTTCCGCTGTCCACCAAAGCAGACAAAGAGCTGCTCAGAACATCTAAAGCTCTGCATGCGGTCCACATAAGTACGCAGGGTGCGCACTGGACACAGCTACAATGGGGCTGGGTCTGCCTCCTCCCGGGGCAGCACTTGCAGGTTCACTACCTGGTCTCTGAAGGGAGTCGTAGGAACCTTAGGCATGTAGCCTGGTCGCGGTCTTAGGAGAGACGTGAGTTTCTGCCGGACCGAACTCCAGGAAAGTGTCGCTAACAGAGAACGCTTGCAGGTCTCTGACCCTCTTGATGGAGGCTAATGCTATCAGGAGGGCTGTCTTCAGGGAGAGGGCCTTGAGCTCAACTGATTCTAGCGGCTCAAAGGGGGATCTCTGAAGGCCCGAGAGGACCACTGAGAGATCCCTGGAGGAGAACATGCTTGGCTGGGGAGGGTTCAACCTCCAAGTGCCTCTAAGGAACCTGATAATCAAGCCATGCTTACCCAAAGACTTGAGGTCTACTGCGTTGTGGTGGGTTGTGAAAGCGGCAACATACACCTTCAAGGTGGAGGGGGACAGCCTCTCCTCCAACCTCTCCTGCAGGAATGAGAGCACTGATCCGACTGCACACCTCTGTGAAGTTGCCTGGTCGATGTCAAGGCAAGATCGAGATATGGATGTACGCGTCCTTCCAATCTTGATGCCGGACACAAGTTAAGATGTGTCTTTGTGTGAGCATTTTGAACATGAGTTTGTGCAAGGCCAGGTTGAAAACTTGCAAGTCCAAAGAAGTAAGGTACGATGAAGTACGATGGGTACGATGAAGTAATGGCTGTAGAAACCCTTCTTCATCTTGGCTGGATGGACAGGCTCTATCGCGTCTTTGAGTAAAAGGGTCAGGATCTCCGCACGCTGGGTATTGGCATCTTCTTGCACCAAGGTAAAGAGGACTCCGCCAAAAGGGGGCGGTGGCCTGGCGAACTGGATCACACAACCAAGTCAGATGGTCCTGGCCAACCAGCATGACAGGTTGGGAAGTGAAAACCATGCATCCAAGCTCCGTGCTAGGGGCACTAAGGGGACGATCATTTTTGACGTACCCGATGGGGCTTCACAGCGGGGCTGAGCAGGCAATATGTCGTTGGGATGCAAAAGCACGTCCTGAGGCTCTGGTGCTGAAGGAACACTCGAAGCACTTACCTTGTTCCACACACCCGGCAGGGGGTAGGTCAGGACTATCTAAGTGCAGATCTTGGCATGGATGTGAGAGGTCACTAGACCAGAGGAATCAATCATCCAGCCGCAAAGGCTGTGGGGAGGATGGAGGGTTCCAGTCCAGCCCCACGCTGACGGCAGCCCGGGCACACATGTCGGCCATCTAGGCGTCAGCCTCTGACTGGAAGTGCCGACCAGAGGGTGGCAGCCCAATCGAGTCTTCCACGTCAGACGCCAAAACACTCTTCGATGCAGCGGCGAGCTCATCATCCAGCTCGGGTGGCTCAAGAGGATAGGCAGACTGGCCGTGAGGCGAGCCGCTGTCACCATGAGCCCGGGTGGAAGTCACCGAGCGTGTAGGGTGGGTGGTTGGTTCATGGGGATTTACCCGGTGAAACCAAGCCCGCTGCCATCCCCAAATCACCTCTATTGCCAGCCAGGTCGTCCTCAAACCCATGGGAAGAAGCAGCGACGCAGGTGGCGGCTGGAGTGGAGTTCCTTTTAAGGAAGGAAAGCCGCGACCGCAACGTTGCCATGGTAAGGTTCTCGCAGTTAGAATACGAACCATCCACAAACGCTGCATCGGTGTGATCATGGCCCAGACACACGAGGCAGCGCTTGTGATCGTAGGAATGGAGAGAACTCGACCGCATCCAGGAACTACACAGGGACAGAAGGACATCATTATAAAGACGCGTTCTGAAAAGCACATTCAATGCCGCTGTGTATGGCTCTTTTAGAGAAATAAACACTTTTAAGAAAATAGTCTCTTTTAGAAATGCGCTGTCAAAGCACCCAGGTGCAAAGCTGCACTGCCGTGCAGAGAGGGAGAAAGCCGCTGATATGCGCCGTAGATCCAACAGCATACGCTCTTTTTAGAGATGAAGTGAACAGTCTTGTGAATACAGCTCGCTGATCACACAACCTGTCGGCTCCGAAGAAAAATTCTGAATGGACAGACGCATTTCACTCCCTTTATACCTGTATGTCTGGTGGTGGGACATGCAAATTCTTTCTGCCAATTTTTCATTGGCCTTTTCTCAAGTTCAGAGATGCGCGAGGGTATCAAGAGAGACCCCCAGTGTCGCTTCATCAACACAACGTCGAAGTGAGCGACAGAGCGAACCGAGATTACATGTGTAACTGGAGATGTTATATTATATTAGTTTTACTATTGAGTCTTTTGTTTTACATTGTTTTGTTGTTACATAATATGACACTAGTTTTGTCCAGATGCCATATTTTATTTGTTTTGATCACATCTTTTAATTTGTATTAGTTAAGTTATAAATAAAAAGAGAAAATAATACAATTTAATAAAGTATCTTTAATTTCTAAAATAATGAATTCACTTGATTATCAAAAATAAGCATTACTACATAGTTACCACATATACAGTCGTTATGATATAAATGTGCTCATATTCTGATATTTTTTTTTTACAGTGGCTTTGAAAGTGGCTGTTCTAATCAGAATTTAGGCAAGGGACTATGTTTTTTTTTTTTTTTTTTTAAATATATATTACTTTTTAGAGTATTTTGTTTTTAGAATAAGTTTTATTGTTACATAACTTGAAGCTAATTTTGTTCAGATGCTATATATTTTATTTACTATGAATAATAGCTTTGAATAATCTCTTCATTTTTATACATCAAGTTCCTAATAAAGAGAATATAATAAAATGTATTTATCTTTTAGTCTAACTATGAAAATGAAGCATTACCACATAGTCGTTTAATATATAAGACAATTATTCAGAGAATTTGCAGCCTAAGCAATGATAGTGTGATTTATACTGTCACTGAGGTATAACATTTCTCACACTTTGATATAATATTGTGGACATACTGTACCGTCCACCCCTATATTTAAAGTCAAGTATTTCACATTGTCTCACATATCTGGAATTTGCTCAAAAACCATAGCCATCACGTCAGTGTGTATAAATGTTTGGATATTGTACAGACGTGATGTCATGTTTCTCAGTCCCAGCTCAGGAATGTCTGTGTATCTTAGTTTGACATGGAGATGGAGTGGCAGAGGGCAAATTGCAACAGCACACTTGCTTTATGCATGCCTCCCTCTAGAATATGCTTCGGTTTGCGGATTGGTGCCCTTTCAGCAAATGCTTGTATGGAGATTCATGTGACCACATTGGTGAAACCTAAGCAAAATACGCAGTATGCGGTCATCAATTATTGGACTATTAAAGACGTGCACCACCTCTGAATGAGTATGCTGAACATTGATTGCATATTTTAGGTGCAAGCAATTTTGAAATTCTACATGAATACCATCTGCCAGTGTGCAGGAAGCAGATGTTGAAATCAGGTGTTTAGATACTGTGGTGGAACACTGTATTTCCTCAGCGCTAAAGTGGATGAGACTATCTAAAGAGGACAAATTGACATAGCCCTTTAGAGCTACTGTTTTGGGGAGTAAATTAAGCCATGTTGCACGCCTCTGTACAAACAGCAAATCAGACACAAGCATTGACGGCTATTCTTTTGTCAGTTCTTAAAAATATAATAAAGTCTTCAAGAGTGTGTGACTAACAGCATTTCTTGTCATGTGTCACTCCGAGACATCTTACAGGTCACCCGCATGTTGTGGGTAGATGAGCAAAATTAACCACGCATGAAATACATTTGGACGAGGAGCTTGTGAACTGGATATAGCCTCAACTTATTTTGTGGGTGGCAGGTTTAATATATTTGATGACAGGTTTTGCTATTTCCCGATATTGTCAATAATCATGTGTCAATGATTGTCACAATCAGCATTGGGATCTTTATAAGACATCGTCGATATTCGATAACATCATCCTATCGCTCAGCCCTAGCACACATTAGTGATTTATATAATGCTGCGACATTGTCTGGCAACCATAAATAACCTACATTAATTTTACTGTTTTTAGACTGTAATGAAGCGATTTAGTTTGATATGTCAAATCATGTAGATGTGTACCCACAAAGTACCCATTTGTGATACGGTTTGAAGTGCATCATAGTTTTATTCTTACTGTCAAATGTTTTAAAAATCCCACCATCATATACTGCAGTGTAAACATAGCACAATCTCTATAAATCTTCTGATGCATATTATATACCATAATACTGGCCAGCCTAGTGTGGGCTTGTTGTTTATATAGTGGTCTTGTGTGTATATGACATCTCTGTGGGATCTTCACACTGCAGTAATAGAAGTCCTGCTCTCAGTATATAGCTGTTGACCTTGTGATCTGTCGAATCTGACTTACAACTGAGGGTTGACAGACAAAACTCTCTTTCTGTTTTTATTTGTCTGTCTGTCTGTCTGTCTGTCCTCTTTTCTGTCTGTCTGTTTTTATCTCTCTCTAATTTCACCGCATAGTTAATCTCCAGACAAAACCAAAAAAGACCAAAAAATACTAATACATGACCACTGTGGGCTTCCATATGTTTGTAAATCCAGTTTTATTTTGGTTCCATTTATTAAAATATTTCATAATTTGGTGTCGCTAACTTGAAATCTCCATATTGTTTTAGGATGGGGTTGTTGTCTCGCTAATTAATGCGCACTGCATATTTCCGTGCAAGTTTTCCATGTGCATGTGCACAGCTTTACATGTTCTCTCAGCAGTTGTATCCCAAACAACATTGTTGTGTAATTTTTCAGCAAGCCAATTGTGTGATTATGCATTCCACCCTCAACCGTCTAAGGGCATCATAGTTGAATAACCTCTCTGTAATTAACCACAGCATCCATAACACCATGTGTTACACACCCCGTCACATAAGCAATGCAATCTTCTAATTAAAAGCTCTGGCACAAATCAAGCATTAAACATACTGCTGTCACCTATAAACTCGAAGCATCTGCTAAAGTCAAAACTCCTCAAGAGTGCTGTTCACTTGCACTTTTTATTTTAGTAAAATGCATGCGTAAGGGAATTCATAAAGCTGTTTATTTGAAGACTTGTGCCTGTGGCCATCAAAATGCTCACATCAATGGACAACAGTATATAAACTTCATTAACTATAGGATAAGAATAAAATATTTTCTTCAATTGTAGGAGTATTGGCCGAAGTTATATGCTATCAATGAACGGAAAACAATGAAAACTCATACAGTAGTTGAAAATCTGCAGACAGTATTTAAATACTTTAAACTTCAAGTTATATTATGCATAGCTATAAAGAATGCTTCCGTGTTCAATGCAAGTGTGGATTTATCAACAGCATTTGTGGCATAGTTTTGATTACAACAGAAAATAATTCGCCCCTCAGATAAAACAAGCAAAAATCGAATTGCCGTTTTTCAGTTACAGTAGCAGTCTATGGGCAAGACATTGTACCATGATAAATGTTAGAAGTCATCATGAAATTTAAATTGGCCCTATATACTTTCTGAATACATGTTTCTGGTATTAAAGTGAATGATTCACCAGTGCACTTAATTCCAATGAAAAATTGATCTTTATAATCTTTCATTAAAATGTAATACCTTGCTCCAACTCTGAAACAACTTTCCTTTTTGGCTGACATCAAGCCATTTAATTTTTTAGCACGGGCCTTCCAACCACTTTTTGTGATCCAATCAATTCACAGTGGATAAAATTCTACCCTACTCTTTTTAAAATAGTTTTTCGAATAACACTGTTTCACTTGGCATTTGGTTGTGGACATTTATTCATGATTATTATTAACAATGTAGGCTACTTGTTGTATGTGACTAGTGTGATAAAATCACTCACCCTGTAAATTTTTTCAACTCATGTAATTTCATGTAAAGCTTTTACATGATATGTGCAACATTTTACATTGATAAATATACACCCGCAATTATGCTTAACTAGATTTTCATCAACCTAAAAAAGTAGTCCCTCGTCAGATGATTTAGACTACTGTACAGTTCAAATAAAATGTTTCAATATACGTGTTACATCAAAAATGGAACACCTTGCCCCTTAGACTTTGTAAGTGTTTTACTGTAAAAGTGATTTTTGTTGTTGTTTCCAAAAAAAAGATCAAATGAAATCTTTTTTTAATGATAATTCACAGTATGATAAATGCTGTCAATGCAATTTAACTTATTCTGAACTTATACAATTAATTTAGAAGACTTTAATGGTCAAAAGTATGACAGTTTTTTAAAATGTATAATTTCTTATTAGTCATACAAGCAAATAACGTAGTCCTCTAGTGTACTGTTATTTGATTTCTAAACCAAACCAACAAGGATGTCCTACACAGTCATGAGCAGTTATACAAACTGTTGTTTCCCCATATTTGTCTAGCTCAGCTCTAAATTGAAACATTTAAATGTGCATGAAGAGTTTACATGTTTGTGCGTGCACTTGTGCGATGAGGAAGTCTTGCTTTATGTCACTTTTGGATAAGTTGGATGTGTGATCTGCAAGACAACAGGCATATAATTAAAAAGGGGGCTGTGGAGAGAGACAAAGTTTCACCTTTTCGTACGCTGCCCTTTACCTGACAGCGAAGATAAATGAGCTGGTGCACAGAGAGCTGCGAGAACACAAACATATGTTTCTGTTTGCCAACTAATGCAGACTGATGACCATAAGCCTTATTTATCTGTAATGTTGGCCAGAATAACACAACCTTTCTCAAGCAAAACCTTGAAACATTACAGAAAGAGGAGTAATAGAAACTAAGACAAGAATCACACCTATAAAATGTGGACTGTAGATTTTGGAAAATTTTATTGCTCAGCCTCAGAGGTTGCTCTTTCATAGCTCAGGATGTTTCATTGTGCAGAAATAAAACCAAACTAGAAAGAGGAATGTTTTTTAAGACATACTTTGAATATTGGCTTGACAAAACCTTGTGTCATCATTTAAAATAGTCTTGAAGTGTGAAGGTTATTTAGGCCTAATGCAGTTTGAATACTTTGACTGTTTGAAAATAGTTTTGAAGTTTGAAAGCTTTGTGGTTGCAAGGGAGTTCCGTGTGGTTGCTAGAGCAATGCTAAGAGTTGCTAAGGTGTTTTGGGTGTTTGTTATGGTGTTGTTAACATTTGCCAAGGTGTTAGATTTGGTTGCTAAAGTGTTGCCAAGAGGTTTCTAAGGCGTTAGAAACTAAGGTGTAGTGAGGACATTGCTATGTGGTTGGTAGGATGCTGCTAGGTGGTTTCTTGAACATTGTGTTTGGTTTGTATAGCGTGCTAATTGGTTATTTTTGTGTTTTTTGTATGTGCTTGGGAGTTGCTGTGCGTGATGAATCTCCTTCTGGGCTTGAGATTGGCCCCATTAATTTTCTCCATTGTCATTCACACTTAAACAGACTGGGCAATAACATGAGAGAAGACACATTTCAGTAAGATGTACTGTATCCAGGCCCGCCGTCAGGGGGGTTCAAAGAGTATAGATGACCCCGGCCCATGGCCTAGGGGGGCCCATGCAAAGGTCTATAGTTGACCCTTAATGGGAACAAGTACAACAATTTACTTACTGAGTTATGTCACCGAAAATAGAATGCATATGTATTTACATGATAAATACATTTTGATTTATTTTATTAATTTTTATCATTAAAACACATTTCAACTTGTCATCTGATTCTGATACCCCATCCCCCCGCTGTTGTGAAAATGTGAAAATGGTTAGAAACACCTGGCCAATCAGATGTGTGGAACACACACGATGTGCATTGTGAAACGCAGGGACTGACTAGAGAGTCAAAATGCCTCACCAAAGGCTAAAATCATGGGCGCAAAAAGAATAGCGAGCAAACAAAGAGTAAAAGTGAACGAATGAAGCAGAGAGGTGATAGACAATTTTCTTGCCTAGCATGAAGCACTAGGTATGACAGGCAAAGCTGAACTTGGCAAAAGCGAGGAGCTAGTCTAGACTAGCAAATAAAACTGCAGCTAACTAGCTTAACCTTTAAATAACGTTAGCACGTTCACTTAATTAGATAAGATATCAATATAATAGATAGATATAAATGCCCTTATAAGTAGGGATGGGTATCAGAACCCAGTATTAAACGGGCCCCGGTGCTAAATTATTAAAGACCGTAGTATTGATAAGCTCCAACATTGTGTAAAAGTATTGTATTTAACGTTTTGGTATAATTTATAATCACGCTGCTACAGCCTCTCTAGCTGCGCTCCACACACACTATGGGTGACCAGATCTCAACAAACCAAATGTGGGACAAAGAGTAGCTATGTTAATGTGGGACACGTTACCAATGCTGAGAAGTCAAAATTTTTACATCATGTCTATCTAAATTAAAAAATAAACATTGCAATTTTCCCCAGCGCTATGCAGCTAGCAAAGACGGTGACAGGTCCACCTGCACTTGACGCACATGTGCGCAGATTGATTGACATCAAACACAGCCCCTTGATGACAGTCTTCAATGCTTTCTTCACAGCCATTGTATAAAATTTATTTATTGACATTTTAGATTTGTTTCCAGTGAGATATTGAGTTTGTATAGTGACTTTGCTGTTCTAAACATTACTGTTGCTACTTTAGAAACAACAAAATAATCTATTTTTATCAATTATTTAATAAGTTTTTTTGTTGTTGTTTTAAAAAAAAATTATTAAAAGTAAGAAAATGCTCCTTATTAGAATATTAGGTTTTCATATTCAGGTTGGCAATGAGCATGTACAAGCAGTGTCAATTTGAAAAATGTTGTTCCCCTGTCCATAAATCCTGATGGCGGCCCTGACTGTATCTTTCAACATACCTCTGATGTTCATTCATGTTTTTTTGTGTGTGCTATAAGTATGAGAGAGAGTGCGCTGTTCCCTGCTCCATTTGAATGTGCAGTCATTGCAATCTGTCATACACACACTATTAATAAGCATGAATAGATACAAATATTATTTTAAGAGATAAAAATCAGGTTTTAAAAAAAGAAAAAACATCTACACCTGACTCAAATGATGGAGGATGTCACATTTGTGGATATGCAGCTGTATCCAGCTCTGTCCTGTGCAGATAATAATGACACCAGACGCTGGTACACAAACTCAGACTTGACTTGTTTATTGACCGCTGTGGATATGTGTGGATAAATCAAAGGATGGGTTTCAATTAAGGGATTGTCCCGTCAATCATTTCCCTCAGTCTCAAGATCAGCACGGACTGAGAACAGGTATGAAATACAAATTTCTATGTCAAACTCTTCCGGACATAATTTTTTGAAATTATTTTTGAAATTAATATGAACATGGATTAGTGTAAAAATTAAATAAAATATTTAAAAAAAAATGTTTCAACATACAACAATTATTTTAGGATATCCCATAATATGATATAATTTACTATATATTCATATTGTTTTTACAAAAAAAATAAAAAAATAAAGATAAATTTGCTACATAGCTAATGGTAAAACTGTATATATTTTGCGCAGTCTATATGCAATTTGGAATAAAAGACAACTATGCTTGTGACCTCTGGGATGTATGGTTCTTTATGTGTTTAAACAAACTTCCGTTTATTTGGGTGGAGGGGATTAGAGTGTTCTGTACACTCTGATGACGTCATCATAGGATTATCTAATCGCACTTTCCTGCAATTTATCACGTCACATTTTTCCTCCATATCGTGCAGCCCTACTAGGTGATTACTTTGGTGTTCTGGGTGTTTACAGTTGCTAGAGTGCTGCGGTCAGTGACTAAAAATGGTTCAAGGAAAGAAAACGGAAACTATCAAAATTTTTATCAGAACATAACCGAAAACCGGAACAAAGTGATTTTCAGTTGTTCTGGGGTGAAAATTTCATTTTTATGCTGGGAATGCTGGTAACCAGTTAATTTTGTTCCCATATTTTTTCATGATATCAAAGGCCAAATGGTTTATCACAGTACATTTTTGGAACTACACCACTTCATGTTGCATGAAAAAAATTAACATGTTCTTTGAACCTGAAGGAAACTGATGCAGTTTTTGATCACACATTTATTTTCCTAACTGCCCGTTGTGGAATTCTCATTCTGTGAATGAAGACCTTATTTAACAACTATATATAAATACTACATACACAGGAACAGATTAACCACTGAGCCGATTGGGCCATTGCCCAAGGACCTGCACAAAGCTGATGGTTTAAATTCAAATAAGCGACATAATTCGTGCAACAGTATAGAGAACTTTAAAATGTTTAAGTCCTGCATGCATTTAATGTATAATGATAAAGTGAAAGATGCCTTAAAACCCTAAACATGTGCACTGTAACCTTTTGTAATTTTTGATTAACCGCGAGTTCACACGGTTATTCTGTTATTTGTCGGGAGTCGGGACTCGGGAATAAAGAACATTTATTGTCATGGATGCTTCAAACATCAACGTCAACAATCTCAGATAGCAGGGAATAAAGTGCACAGTGAGATTTGAACCTAAATAGCACAATTCATAGATATTCAAATGCTAAAATCACATTCAAGTCGAACTGTCACTGCTTGCAACATAGTAGGCCAATTCTTAATAAATGGGAAATGCGTAATCCTGCCCAGGCAGGTTCACAATCCATGAGGCAGCGAAAGCTACGGATTATAGGACTTCTTCGTGATGCTTTCATTTTTAAACGATTCAGCATTTAACTTGTGTAATTATTGTTTGCACACCAGAGCAACAGGCGGAAAAAAAATATTTTATCACCGTTTATCATGTGCTGAAACTTTGCCAGGTGAAAAATCTGGAATCATGTTTAACAGTCACATTAAGTCCTCTTTGCAACCTGAAATTCATCAGAATATTGATTTGTGACACCAGCGCTGAAAAACCTTTGTCTTGAGATGCAGGTGTCTTGAGATGCATTAATAAATATTGAAATTATTTTTAAGTTAACAGTGTCTAAAAAAATGTGACGGTCCTTCACTACGATTTCTAAAATGGAATGCAGGTGTTTTGAGTGTGTTTATAAATATTAAAGTTATTTTAAAATTAACACAGAGTCTAAAAAAATGCAACTGCATAGTAGGCTGAAAAAGTGAGTTGTGGCACAAAGAAAAAAGACGTCCATTCAGTGTGTTTTTTTCTTCTAACCAGTAACCTTTTGGAAAGCAGGCTGCGGAATTTACAGGCTGTGGAAAAATACAGTTTTTGTTCAGAACGAACCAAAATTAAAAACATTTTGTTTTTAGTCCCTGGTTGTGTGGTTGCTAGGGTATTGCTAAGTTAAATTGTTCTAACGGTTGCAAAATAGGTTTTCTGGTTGTTTGCTAGGATATTCCCAGTTGGTTACTAAAATGTTGTTGATGGTTTCTATATGGCTTTTCGATTCCAGAAATGTGGGTATTCTGGTTTTGGTATCATTGGAATCAATCCCAAGAGTCGATTTCAGACTCATTTTTTCGATTAGTTTTCAGTTCCAAAAATAAAAAGGGAATTAAAGTTAAATCTCATAATAAACAGCTCTCACTATATAGTGTTCTTTGCACTATTCATAATATAATTAATGACATTTACTATTTATAGGTCCATTCTAAAATTAAATCAGGGCCTATATGCACATACCAAAGCTCAATGCTTCAATCCTGTGAGATAAATTTTGAGGGAAGTTTGAGTTGATGTGCCTGTATTTTGAAGAACAGATTCTGATCGGTCATGTAAGAAAGTAGTTCCATGTAGTTTATATATATATATATATATATATATATATATATATAAAGAATAATATTTTTTTTAAAGTGTATTTCAATTTTAAAATACATAAATATTAAAAAGCACACATTTTTTGTGTGTTTGATTTCATGAAATAATTTAAATGGAAAATTGTGTAAAATGTAGGCTAATATATATATATATATATATATATATATATATATATATATATATATATATATATATATAAGATATATAATTCATTATTGAAACCAACACAAAGAACAAATTCCAAAGAGACGTTCTTATCCATAGGCATAGGCAGGTTGTGAAAAGAAGTACAGACAACACTGCCAAAACATCCCATAACCCCACCGTTCCACGTCAATCAATGGCCACCGGAAGAACACACTGCTGAGAAGAAATCCTGCATTTTTTCCCTGATGGCTCAGACCAAAGAAACTGAATCAGATAACCTTTAATTGCCAAACTGTTTCCCAAAACCTAGCTTCATGTTCTCATTTTTTCTCTCTCTCTTGCTCATTTTTACTCCCTGTTTTTCCTTTTCCTTTCCGAGTCGGAGGATACTATCTGATGCTGAAGTACTTTAACTCAAGTAGATAAGGTGGAGTGGAGCAATCCGCAGTGATTTTTGGTTCAGACAGTTTGCTCTCAGACTCGGCTCCACAAAATTGGATCAAACAGAATGCAAATGTGCAGAGACTATGATCCATAGTCTCTTACAATCTGACAGTAGAAATAATTGAGGAACAAAACTCAAGAGTTGTTGTCTTAACTCCTTGTGCAGTATTGCTGTTTGCTGTGGAATTATAATGAATCGCTTGAAGTGTCTTGACACAATCTTTTCTGACTTTTCTGACCTTTGTTACTGTGATTTGTGGACTGTGATTATTTTCAAGTCTGCATACAGAACACAGCTTAGACCAGTTTGGACCAATTTAAAATCAAAGATTTGCATGGACAATTCTGTATTTCTGGACAAAATTGAGATTTTGACATTACTGTTTTTATGTAAATAAATTTAGGTACTGTACATTACTAGTTTTATCAGAAGTTATACGTCAGTCTAAATGACCAAATGACCCACACACAGAGCCACATTGATGGCCCAATATCTCTGGAATTTAAACATATAGGCCCTTAAAATTAAGATACCAAAATATAAGTTTGATCTGATGCAGAATCTAAAAGGATGTTAAGATATCTTTAATAATTTGGAGTTACAGAGTGCCCAACTTTGGGAAACATTTCATTCATTTTTAAATTTGGACTTCCATTATTGGCATATAATGCAACAAGTCGTGCTGAAGTCAAATGATTATAGTAATAGACCTGCCTATCTCTGTGTAAAAATAAAATAATGATGCTGAAAAGTAGTAAGTGGGTCGGCGACAAAAAAAGATGGTCAGTAATGACAAATATAGTTTTGAATGGATGTATAAATTTGTAGAAATGTTTGTATCAATGTTGTTGTTTTATACATTTTACAGCATTTAATTATTTTTTTTAAATAAATGTTAATTGTTCACGTCTGGAGCTTTTCAAGTGTAACATTAATTATATGACATCATTTACACGTTACACTTCTTGAAATGTCACAACATATTCCACAGTTTATGTAGCCTACAAATTCATCTGGTGATGATTCAGCTTCATCTGGTTAGAAAAAAAAAAATACAATTTTAGAGAAAATGGCCAGACTGGTTTGAACTGACAGAGTCTATGGTTACTCAGATAACTGCTCTGTATAATTGTGGTGAGAAGAATAGCAGAATTAGCTCAATTTTAGGCAGATAGTTTTATTGTTGTTGCTGATCGGTATATATATATATAATTTTTTTAAATAATAATTGTATAATAATAATAATAATAATAATAATTATTATTATTATTATTATTAGGCTATTATTTTGAAAAGGCATATACAAGGCATATTTTAAGTTTAAGCACTGCCCACACCCAGTTCTATACAACTACAGAGACAGATACAGATACATTTGTCATGAACAGATACAGATACAAATACACATAATGGCTTCACCGCACACCCCTATTTATAATATTACAATATTTGAAAAACTCAAATTCTGTTGTCATGTGACAATCTAAATAAATACATACAATAATCAGAAACCCTCATGACTGTATGTTTAAACATTTTAAAAACATCAGATATTTTGAAATTTTTACGAGAAAGCAAATTTTGTTCAGGTCACATTAAGTAGCCCTTAGAAAACTTCTTGTTATTCAAGACTCAAAAAACTTTCAAAAATCAAATTTTTTACAAACTTGAAACGCGTTTCAAAAACTTTTTAGCATCTTGGGCAAACTTATTTGTCAATGACTCTTAAAACAATTTTTTTATTAACCATTTTTAGCAAACATAAAAACTTAATAAAATCTAGAATATTTGTATTATTGTCAGCATATAATAATTATTTATGCCAAAAAATAGCAGCATCTGTTTATAGTAAAGTATTACAAATATTTTAAATTGTAAATAAACAAAATAAAACTAATATTATTTCCATCTTAAAAAATTGTGAGTTAAATATTTCATTCAATATATTAAATCAAGTCATTTATATTTGAATAGCACTTTTCACAATACACATTTTATGCATTATCAAAAACAAAAACAAAAAATTGAACTGTATCATCTATCCCCGCGACCCTATAAAGGATAAGCGGTTGACGATGGATGGATGTATTATCTATAATGTCTTTCAGTAATTATTGTGCAGTTTGATTAAATATGATTGTAAAATGTGTATAGAAATTCAATAATTAAATAATAATTGTATTTAGAACTCCTGCGAGCAAGCTGAAGGTGACTCTGGAAAGGAACACAAAACTCCATAAGATGTTGATTAAGAAATTTGATGGGGACAATATACTACTGCATAGTTCAGTCTCAGTAAATGAAAGAGAATAGTTCATTTTGCTTAATCTCTAGACGGCTTCCTTGAAGAGACAATGTCAGTCAGGATTCATTCGGCTTCGTGTAAGTTGAAACTCATTACGCTTGCCGTGAATCCCATTGGTACTCAACGAGTGGTTTACCTGGCTGCAGGTGGCCTTCAACACCTATAGAGAGGTTTTACAATTGCTGCCAGCGATAGATATTTTTTGTGGTTCTTGTACCGTTGCATATTGTGATGATTGGCATCTGTAAGTCACCTTTTACCCTCGCAGAGGCTGTAGAGGGGCTCATTCGCTTGTCAATTTGGTTTCTGACATGGCGCTCAGCATGGGCTTCTGTTTGAAAAGATTCTTGGAAAACGGATCAAGGAAGTTAACAAAGCCATGTCCCACAAGGCCCAAAGTAAACAGGTTTTAAATATCTAATTGACAAGTCGGAAAACACAGAATGAGGGACCACACTTGGTGAGTGATAAAGCATTTTTGATGGACGGGTCGTCCAAAGAACATAATTGTTACGACCGCTAGGGGTCGGCCGTAACAGGAAGAGGAATAAATTTCAGTATCAGAGAGATGACAAATAATATGAAATTTTATTTACCATGAAGGGTTAGCGTCAGGGGCAGACAAGGCCAAAATAACAAACAAAACAATCTTCTTTTTATAACCTAAATGACCTCAGGAAAAAGAAAGAAAACAAAAATACAGTTAAACTTACCTAACTCCCTTATCCATAAACAAAGTAAAAAAAAGGATACAAATAAATTGGCGTCAAACCCCCTACATCCCTTAATCTGGTAAAAATGTATATACAAGAATATTTACACACTTATTTACAAAGTATTAGGTCGACAAGTTAGAATCAGAATCCAAAGCGTAGTCAAACAGGAAATTGTCAGATAAAGGAGAATATCAAAGGTATGATTACAATCAACAAACACTCACAGTTTCACTAAACACTATCTCAATCTCTCTGGCATGACACGACACTCTTACTCGATTACATGACGGTGAAACGAACAAAGTTGAAGAGAAAACACAATCAAACAGAATTAACGCGAAGCACAATGGCATACAGCACAAAGTCAATGAGGCTCAAAGAGGGCTCCTTGAGTGTTTGGGGCGGTCCTTATATCCAGGTCAGGTGCATAGCTGGACCAATCACAGTCTTTCACTGGTTAAGAGAGGTAACGCCCATTTGAAACACAAACATGACTATACACAGAGAGACAGACAGAATATACACAAGGACCATTGATATAAACAAAATATCTCAGGGTCTTAACATAATTGACAATGCTTTTTTAAAATCAAACGAATCAGGTCATTTTCATGTTTTTATTTATATTTTAGTAGCCATGATATATTCTTATTTATAGCTTTTAAGTTGACAAGATTGTGATGAAAAGATTTTGGCCTTGGTAGTGAAAAAGCAGCTTTCAAATAATGGACTTTGTATAATTTTACCAGTCAAAGCTCTTGAGAGAGTTATTGATCTACATGCTTTTTCGCCACTGCCTCATGTTTATGATGGCTATATAGTACAGTTATATTCTTGGTTTTTGTAATTGTAATGGGAAATTGCCAAGGAGACAGCACTGATAGATCAACATCAATAAAAAAAAAAAAAACATTTCCTGAGCCAAAAGGCTACATTACAACAGAGCAAACTGATAATATCTATCTTTTTATACTCACAAGTAAATCCTTAGATCATGTGATTTATGGAGGGATAGACTGCTTGGTATCTGCAATATGCCATGACCGAAACTATAAGTGCACGTTAGTAGACTTGAATTGAGTCTGAGCATGACGACATTTCCGCTTAGGATTTATTGAGTTTCAGTAGCTTCAGAAGCTAAAGGTGGTGGTATGACAAAAATCTTATATCACATTTTTAACTATATTGCTAGTTATTTTTTGTTGGAAACAAAAAAAATGGTTTATATTAAATAGCTTTGTGTTAATGTTTATTTTGGTAATTCAGTGAATTACATACTTTACAAATAAAAGGTACTTGATCTCATTTGATTTGTTTTATTTCTATTTATTTGGAAGTTGTAGGACTCAAACCAAGCATTGATCTTAATATATTTCAGTTTTGACAACTCTTGGAAAGTTTTAGCATGTTATGTGGGTATGACATATTGATAGGATGTTGGTCTTGGCAGACAAGATTGTATATACAAAAGAACCTCAGATGACAGCAAGTTCCTAACTTTGTGACCAGACACATTTGTGTGTTAGCTAAATAAAAATGTTATAATTTTAATGCACTTAATTTTAAATTGTAGTTCATCCAACAATGAAAATTCTCTCATTATTTACTCACCCTCATGATATCTCAGGTGTATATGACTTTCTTTCTTTACCAGAACACATCTGAAGAAAAATAGAAAATATCTTAGCTCAGTAGGTCCTTAAAATGCAAGTGGAAGGTGATCAGACCTTTGGAGCTCCAAATATCACAGACAGTCAGCATAAATGTTATACATACGACTCCAACTGTTAAATTAATGTCTTCTAATAGATCACTTTTGGTGTGATAATAAGATAAATATTTAAGTGTTTTTTTAATTGTAAACCATCACTTCTGGTTAGCAGCAGAATGCACATGTGTTGTAGTCGTGTTGGCATGTGAGACACTCGAGAACTGACGCACACACGTGAGAAACACGTGCAACGCTGTTTACAACTAAGTAGGAGGAATGCTGCACAGAAGCTTCATTGGTTTCTGGTTTATAACTATACACGGTTTATATAGTACAGTCAGGTCCATAAATATTGGGACATCAACACAATTCTAATCTTTTTGGCTCTATACACCACCACAATGGAGTTGAAATGAACAAGATGTGCTTTAACTGCAGACTTTCAGCTTTAATTTGAGGGTATTTACATCCAAATCAGGTGAACGGTGTAGGAATTACAACAGTTTGTATATGTGCCTCCCACTTTTTAAGGGAACAAAAGTAATGGGACAATTGGCTGCTCAGCTGTTCCATGGCCAGGTGTGTGTTATTCCCTCATTATCCCATATAAAAGGAGCAGATAAAAGGTCCAGAGTTCATTTCAAGTGTACTATTTGCATTTGGAATCTGTTGCTGTCAACTCTCAATATGAGATCCAAAGAGCTGTCACTATCAGTGAAGCAAGCCATCATTAGGCTGAAAAATCAAAACAAACCCATCAGAGAAATAGCAAAAACATTAGGTGTGGCCAAATCAACTGTTTGGAACATTCTTAAAAAGAAAGAACACACCGGTGAGCTCAGCAACACCAAAAGACCCGGAAGACCACAGAAAACAACTGTGGTGGATGACCGAAGAATACTTTCCCTGGTGAAGAAAACACCCTTCACAACAGTTGGCCAGATCAAGAACACTCTCCAGGAGGTAGGTGTATGTGTGTCAAAGTCAACAATCAAGAGAAGACTTCACCAGAGTGAATGCAGAGGGTTCATCACAAGATGTAAATCATTGGTGAGCCTCAAAAACAGGAAGGCCAGATTAGAGTTTGCCAAACAACATCTAAAAAAGCCTTCACAGTTCTGGAACAACATCCTATGGACAAATGAGACAAAGATCAACTTGTACCAGAGTGATGGGAAGAGAAGATTATGGAGAAGGAAAGGAACTGCTCATGATCCAAAGCATACCACCTCATCAGTGAAGCATGGTGGTGGTAGTGTCATGGCGTGGGCATGTATGGCTGCCAATGGAACTGGTTCTCTTGTATTTATTGATGATGTGACTGCTGATGTGGTGTATTTTTATCAAGTTGAGTATACATTAATCAAGTATAATCGATGCCATTTTATTCTACAATTATTTCTGTTGGTCATATGTGTTTTTTGTGTATGTGAGTGGTTCAGCATAAAAGTCTGGGAATGGAATGTCAGAGGTACATGGACACTCACACATAAATGACATGCAGATGTTTCCTATTTACTTTTGTTGAAGCTAAAGAAGATATATGATGGGCCCCCTCTTAGTAAAGTGTTTTTACATAGTGTGAAAATGGCTCACAGGATGTAACTGAAGACTTCTGGTTTAAAGATAAAGAAGATTTGTTAGGGCTCCAAAGATGTTTTTCAGCTCAAAACAGGATATTCATTGTTTTAGCCACGCCTTGTGAGACCTATATAAGCGTGTGCAAAATTCAAGACACTTCAGTTGTTTCTGCAGGGGCAACTCGGCTTTATGGTCTGATAATAAAGTCTATTCTTCTGAAATCAAAAACTCCAAGTCTTTAAGAGTGAGTTTTTCACAAATCAGGCAAGAACCACAACACTGACAAAAGCAGCAGGATGAATTCTGAAGTGTTTCGGGCAATATTATCTGCTCATATTCAGCCAAATGCTTCAGAACTCATTGGACGGCGCTTCACAGTGCAGATGGACAATGACCCGAAGCATACTGCAAAAGCAACCAAAGAGTTTTTTAAGGGAAAGAAGTGGAATGTTATGCAATGGCCAAGTCAATCACCTGACCTGAATCTGATTGAGCATGCATTTCACTTGCTGAAGACAAAACTGAAGGGAAAATGCCCCAAGAACAAGCAGGAACTGAAGACAGCTGCAGTAGAGGCCTGGCAGAGCATCACCAGGGATGAAACCCAGCGCCTGGTGATGTCTATGCGTTCCAGACTTCAGGCTGTAATTGACTGCAAAGGATTTGCAACCAAGTATTAAAAAGTGAAAGTTTGATTTATAATTGTTAATCTGTCCCATTACTTTTGGTCCCTTAAAGTGGGAGGCACATATACAAACTGTTGTAATTCCTACACCGTTCACCTGATTTGGATGTAAATACCCTCAAATTAAAGCTGAAAGTATGCAGTTAAAGCACATCTTGTTCGTTTCATTTCAACTCCATTGTGGTGGTGTATAGAGCCAAAAAGATTAGAATTGTGTCGATGTCCCAATATTTATGGACCTGTCTGTATATAGTACCTACATGAAAGGGGGAAAAGTCTGACTCCAACTCTTTATCAAGTTTACCTTTTAGTAATATTTTTCAAATCTGCAATAAAATATTATGCTATTATTATTATACACTAAATCATTTTGCTTATTTAGCTCAAATCAGGTTGATTGTGTTAATGCGAATTTTAGGGTAAATAAACAAACAATGTACCTATTAAAAAGGTGACTTTTCTTTTTTAACTGAAAGGTGTTGCCTTCTTACAGCAGGTAACTCATTGGATGCAAAAGCCTAGGGCTTGTTGCCTTTAGTTGTTGGAGCAAAGAGAAAAGTCAGGATTATATTCAATGGATATTGACCTTTTCAAATACACAGAAAGCCCAGACAAGCTCCTTGCTTTCCTGGACACTAATGCCTGTTGGCTAATGCCACACTTTGCCCCTGGCACCAATCAATAGATATTTATGGCTCGCAGGTTCTCATAATGGATCACAGGACTTGCAGTTTAATGGACCACTGCAGGGCTTTGTGGTCTGCTCTGCTTTTGTCCAGGTTTTGCCCCTTTGTAGCAAAAAACGTGATACACACTCACTGTAATTATGTATTTGGCACTTTCCAATTTTAGAAAATAAACAGGTTCCCAAACTGGTGTATTCATCCATCTATCCATCCATCTGCAGCCAAATGTAGAGATTTTGATGTTTCAGAAGGAAATTGGTACTTTAATTCACCAAAGTGGCCGGTAGTCAGGACATTACTGATGTAAAAAACCCCAGCACCACCACTATTTGAAAAAAAGTAATTTTTGGTCAAATCTAGACAGGCCCCATTTTCAGCAGCCATCACTCCAACACCTTATCCTTGAGTAATCATGCTAAATTGCTAATATGGTTCTAGAAAATCACTTGCCATTATATCAAACACAGATGAAAGCTATTTGGTTAGATAACCCTCTGGGGTAGACGGACACGCTGGCGCGTCCTGCTAGACTGTGCCTTGAAAACATATAGTACATTCACTTATCTGCATGCTTGGAAGACAAGTGAGAAAACTCCTGGAAAGTGACGAAGAGTTAACATTTTCCTTAGAAGAAGAGCGGGACTCCGATGAATGTTTGTATTTTGAAGAGAGACTTGATCCAGCCGAGGATACAATTTCGGACGAGTAAGTCATTTAGTTTTCATTAGTTGACATGCTATTTTATTTAAACATGTACATATTTTACTAGTGGGACTGTTTCCAGACTTGCCAGCCAGGATTCAGAGTATTTCAATTTGAAATATGTCCTAATAAGCAAGTTTTAGTTACATTTAAATGCTGTTTCAGCTAAAGCAGGTATTTAAATTGTATGCTGTATGATATAAATATGATATGTAATATGATATTAAAATAATATGAATGTTTAGATTATATTTTATCTAGTGTTTATGCTGCCTCATTATCATCAACAAAACTTGTGCTTACAAATATTTGTTCAGGTTAAACGTGAAAAATGCACTTTAAATATGCCCATATTAGAAAATCAGCATATTATAATGATTTCTGAAGGATCATGTGACACGGAAGACTGCAGTAATGATGCTGAAAATTCAGCTTCAGCTGATCACAAATTGCATTTTACAATATATTCAAATAGAAAACTGTTCTTTTAAATTGTAAAAATTGTTCAAAATATCACAGTTTTTTACTGTATTTTGGATTAAATAAATGCAGTCTTGGTGAGCAGAAGAGACCTCTTTAAACGGTAGTGTAGGTATAAAATTAAGTTAAGTCTTTATGTAAAGAATATGTATAGTCAGATTACTTCTTTTAACTTAAAACTTGATTTTGATCATTAAGTCTCCTCACATTCATTCTCTCTTTTGTCTTTTGTCTCAGGTGTGAATTACAATCAATATTCATGAAGCCTCCTCGCATATGACTTTTCTAACACTAAAAGTGTCTTACAAAAGTTAAATTACTATATTGTTTTGTATGAATGAGTGATCATGATGGTTTTGACATCATTTTGTAGCAAAAACTCTAGGCTACAAGATCCGGTTCTCAAAAGGCTTGTGGACAAATGTTTAGTATGTGTTATATGGCCTTATTTCAATGACTTGAAAATTTATTTTTTTCAAAAACCATGCATAAACATTATTTTCTCAAAAATACAAACATGTACACACATGTTGCTCACATATTATTGTAGCCCAGTTTGTGTTGAATACAGTGTTATCAGACTTTAGCCATTAATGTGTTTTTAAGCAACTGAAAAAAGCACAAATGTCAAGTCATGTCAAAACTTCTCCAGGGCCCAAAACACCCTCAGACCCCAGAGGGTTAAAAGAAGCTTAACATTTGTGTGTCTTTGTGTTTGTTTTTGAGTTGAAAGAGATGCAGTAGACTGGCATGTTTTAAGGTCAATATTAGGTCAAAAATGGCAAAAAATTAATATTTTTCTCTAGAAACTCATCATTCAATCATTTTTTTTGAGGAATGAAGGCTATACAATGCTTGAAATTGCCAAAAAAAAACTGAAGACAGTATTCGAAGGACAACTGGCTCTAACAAGGACAGAAAGAGAACTAAACAAGAGGATAAGTACATCAGAGTCTCTAGTTTGAGAAATAGACACCTCAGATGTCATCAGCTGACAGCTTCATTGAATTCTACCAGCTCAATACCAGTTTCATGTACAACAGTAAAGAGAAGACTCAGGGGTGCAGGCCTTATGGGAATATTTGCAAAGAAAAAGACACTTTTGAAACAGAAATACAAAAAGACTATGTTAGAGTGGGCAAAGAACATGACATTGGACAACAGATAATTATATATATATATATATATATATATATATATATATATATATATATAAAATTTGTAATATAATAATTTAATTTAATTATTATTATTTATTTTTTTTTGGAAAAAAATGAAATCATGCTGCTACAGGGTTGTAACAAAATGTGAGATGCACTGCTAAGACTTATGTTATTTTATTATAAAATAGTTATTAATAAAAAAAAATATATTATTTTTTTTTTATATATGAATCAATATATCATGTCAAAATTATGACCCTGTTGGATGATTTCAATAGTTGGATTTTAATAGCTGGATTCAGTCAAGACCACTAGAGTGAACTGGCTAAAATCACCATTTTAAAGGAGTAAGTACAGATACTTAATATGTTTAAAAACTAGCTATGTAATCTATATTAGTTTATCTAACATATCTACAAAAAAACCAAGGATTAGTGCCTCTAACACTAAGAAAATACTTTTACTCCAAAATGTACCCTTTTCATGGAAAATGTCATTAAATCATCATCTTCGTGTTTGTTTAGATTTCTCCGATGAGCTTATGGGTGGCAGTGATGCTTCTTAATGGATGTGGCACATTTTATTGTTCTGCATCTTGTGTGACACCTGTCTTCCAAATTTCCCATCCCATTTCCTTTCACAGCAATTGCTTTCAATCTTAGTTGTTATTTCCTTTAACTAACATCCCCGTCTTGTTGAATTTACGCAGAGAAACATGGGTGCATTAAGATTTGTTGTATTTCCTCAGGGGCCCCGTGGGGCTCTTGACGTGTTACAGGCGAGCAGAGATGATGGAGAAACAGCTGCCACAGTGATTTGCTTGATTTCTCTCTCAATTCTGCAATCACACCAAAATGGAATATTATTCCTACATCTTCAATTGTAGAAATCACAGCACCCACATTTTCAGGAAAATGGTCTTGACAAGGATCTGAGCCGTTAAGTATCTGGTATTATTTTAGATGGTAGTTCACAGGTGAGTTGTATGGTGTTGTTAGTTAACCCTGTTGGCCAAGAGACAGTTTAAGCACTTTGCTCGCAATTAAAGTGACATGTACACTTTGGTAGCATTTTATTTCTTTGTTTTGTTTTTATCCTGTGAAGTTCTCTTCTATAATGTAATTCAAGATTACCCTCTTAAGACCTTAAAGGATTAATTCAGAAATAATTTACACACGCTATTACAAACCTGTGTGACTTTTTCCTTTTCCATTTACAGAAAGGGGCATATTTGGAATTAGTTTTTAGTTAGGAATTAGATTTTTTTGAAGAATATTTGTTCTCTGTTGGTCCATACAATGCAAGTAAATGGTGACCAGAATTTTGAAGCTCTAAAAAGCACATAAAAGTTGCATAAAAGGAATCCATAAAACTCCAGTGTTTAAATCAATGTCTTCAGAAGCGATCAAGTTGGTTTTGGCTGAGAACTAACCAAAATATAACTACTTTTGGCTATAAATCTTGACAGCAGTCTCCTTGGCGATCATGATTTCAATCTTGATTACTCTTGCTTGTGCCATCTAGAGATCTGTACATACACTCACCTAAAGGATTATTAGGAACACCATACTAATACTGTGTTTGACCCCCTTTCACCTTCAGAACTGCCTTAATTCTACGTGGCATTGATTCAACAAGGTGCTGAAAGCATTCTTTAGAAATGTTAGCCCATATTGATAGGATAGCATCTTGCAGTTGATGGAGATTTGTGGGATGCACATCCAGGGCACGAAGCTCCCGTTCCACCACATCCCAAAGATGCTCTATTGGGTTGAGATCTGGTGACTGTGAGGGCCATTTTAGTACAGTGAACTCATTGTCATGTTCAAGAAACCAATTTGAAATGATTCGAGCTTTGTGACATGGTGCATTATCCTGCTGGAAGTAGCCATCAGAGGATGGGTACATAGTGGCCATAAAGGGATGGACATGGTCAGAAACAATGCTCAGGTAGGCCGTGGCATTTAAACGATGCCCAATTGGCACTAAGGGGCCTAAAGTGTGCCAAGAAAACATCCCCCACACCATTACACCACCACCACCAGCCTGCACAGTGGTAACAAGGCATGATGGATCCATGTTCTCATTCTGTTTACGCCAAATTCTGACTCTACCATCTGAATGTCTCAACAGAAATCGAGACTCATCAGACCAGGCAACATTTTTCCAGTCTTCAACTGTCTAATTTTGGTGAGCTCTTGTAAATTGTAGCCTCTTTTTCCTATTTGTAGTGGAGATGAGTGGTACCCGGTGGGGTATTCTGCTGTTGTAGCCCATCCGCCTCAAGGTTGTGCGTGTTGTGGCTTCACAAATGCTTTGCTGCATACCTCGGTTGTAACGAGTGGTTATTTCAGTCAAAGTTGCTCTTCTATCAGCTTGAATCAGTCGGCCCATTCTCCTCTGACCTCTAGCATCAACAAGGCATTTTCGCCCACAGAACTGCCGCATACTGGATGTTTTTCCCTTTTCACACCATTCTTTGTAAACTCTAGAAATGGTTGTGCGTGAAAATCCCAGTAACTGAGCAGATTGTGAAATACTCAGACCGGCCCGTCTGGCACCAACAACCATGCCACGCTCAAAATTGCTTAAATCACCTTTCTTTCCCATTTTGACATTCAGTTTGGAGTTCAGGAGATTGTCTTGACCAGGACCACACCCCTAAATGCATTGAAGCAACTGCCATGTGATTGGTTGATTAGATAATTGCATTAATGAGAAATTGAACAGGTGTTCCTAATAATCCTTTAGGTGAGTGTATGTCAAGCACTAGGAAAAGTAATCAAGCTTGAAATCATAATTGTTTCTAAAGACTGCAATGGCAAGGTGTATTGTGAAAATTGAGTTTTTAACGGGGTAAGGGATGGGCAAGGAGGCAGGAACTGGCTAATTCGTCAACATAAAATGTAATGATAAAACTCAACATAAAACAAACATAAACAAATGCAGACACACTTGCAACATCGCTGCGTGTGTCTCTCTCTCTAATTGCCGCCTCCGGCTTGTCTTTGTCCCCCTCCCGGCTGATTAGCCCGATCCAGCCCTCCTCCTTGTGACACTTCTCCATCACCTGACTCAGGCCAGGGAAATCTCCAGCATGACGCACTCCCCTCCCTTCCTTGCCCTTCTGGCCGTGCTGGCAGGTTTTCCCTGTCTTTTACAGCCCTGGGAGAGGGGAGGGAATGGGGAGGGGGAAAGAGCGATGCGAAGCAATAGGGCGCGAGAGCGAACAACTTGCTCACCGGCTCCCGGACGTGCTGTCGCCCGGTCCTCAGCCGCTTCTCCACCCTATGATGGATGCTAGCTCACTCCTCCCCCGGCAGATGGCAGTGAGTCCTCCGGCCCCTGGCAGACAGAACTGCTCCTCCTCTTCTTCGGCAGATGGCAGCGGTTCCTCCGGCTCTCGGCAGACCTCTCCATCCCTAGACAGACGGCCTTGGCTGCTCCCCTGGAGGATGGCAGCTGCGAGGACTCCACGACAGTTCATCCCTCTTACCTCCCGGGTTTTGGCACCAATGTAATGGGGTAAGGGATGGGCAAGAAGAAGGCGGGAACCGGCTAAACACTCAAAGTAAAGTTTAATGATAAAATTCAACATAAAACAAACATAAACAAACGCAGACACACATGCAATGTGGCCGCGTATGTCTCTGTCTCTCATGAACTGGAGCCTCTGGCTCATCTTTATCCCCCTCCTGGCTGATTAGCCCAATCCAGGGCCGGCCATGTGTCCTCCTGCTCGTCACAGAGTTATATTTGTGTCTGTACTCACCAAAAAACGATTAAATCGCTTCAGAAAACATTAATTAAATCACTGAAGTTGGATAGATTACTTGTATGATGCCTTTATGTACCATTTTGTAAGCTTCAAAGTTTTGGTAACCATTCACTTCCTTTGTGTGGACCTACAGAGCTGAAATATTCTTCAAAAATATTTATTTGTGTTCTGCAGAAGATAGAAAGCCATGCACATCAAGGCATTGTATTAAAGTAATTTAAAAACGGTTAAGGAGTGTTGTCAAATGGTGTGCTGGAGTAAATTCATTGTATCGCAAGGCCTAGTGTGGCTTATTGGCTTTTATAATATTAAAGTAACATCAATAGAGCGCAACAGTCTGGTTCCGGAAGTAAAATTGCATACATTTTCTCCATAAACAAACTGATTACTAACAATTATTTGTAAACCTTTAAAGACAGACCTACTGAGAGTTTGTTAATCAATGGTATATGCTTCTGCTGAAGCCATCATTCAGAGTTGTTTCAACTTAATTCAAAAATATAAAATGGGGGTGGACAGCAAGGGTGGGAAAGGCCAAGTAATTTTTTTCCATCGTTTTAATTACACACAACGTCAACTTGAGTTCAGGGATCTGTTTTGGAAGGGATCATGCAGTGGGTCAGCTCTCTCCTGGCAGGGTTTGGGGACGACTCAGAACTCCATCTCATTTACCAAAAACATTAAAACCATGCATGGTAAATAATAAAACTATAAGAGAATGGTTTATATATATATATATATATATATATATATATATATATATATATATATATATACAATATTTAGTTCCAGTACTCGATTTTGATTGGACAAGAGACGTTCCATGAGCACTGATGGTATGACACCATCAGCACTCTGATGCTTCACTGTGTGTATCAATCCGCTTGTGTTCGTGACGTTCTAAACTAAAGTGTAAGAGCAGTGCAGATCTGTTAAGAGCTACTGTTTACCTTTTGTTTTTGACATTACATATGTTAGCCAGCAGGTGGTGGCATATTACACACATTTTTGTGTTTAATATGAGCCAGTTAGGTGACGTGAAGTGAATCCGTGTCAGCCGTTTACATACAGCAGCTCTTTGTGATTACTTGTATACTACAAAAGCTAGGAAATAGCTTTAAATGGCTTTAAACAAACAACTTCAGCATTATGGCTCATCAAAGCTGAGAGACACAACAGGCTGATAAATTACAATTGGTGTATTTCCAAAAATGTACAGTGATAAACCCTTTGGCCTTTAGTTTCATAAAAAAAACAAAATAGCATTTAGAAATAAAGTTTTCACTCTGAAACAATTGAAAATCAATTTGTTACGGTGTTTGGTTATGTTTTGCTTATATTTTCTCTCGTTTTTAATTTTTTTCACTCTTGTGTTGATGTCTAAATGAGATTCTCTTTTGTACATACTTACATAAGTAAATACAATTGTTCTGATTTGGATGCTTCTTATGTCAGCTACAGTTTCCTTTCTCGTTATACTGTATAATTTTGTGGGTGGTTTGTTGAGCTGTACAATGCTTAATGAGCTGTTGTGTGCAGTTGCAGTGTAAATTTCTAAAGTTTGATTACTGATCTGTCTAAACTATGGTCTAAGACTATCTTGCTCATACTGTATATGCACACAATCCCATCATTCATTGGCTGTAGATAACAACACTTTCTTTAAAATATCCTTCTCTGGCATTGAAGGATCCGACTCTCTAAAGACGAATTGAAAAGAGATGTGATTGAATAAGTTTATTAGAATCTCTTCTGCACTACTAAAGTATTCAATCTTTCAGTGGTTATACAAGCACAAAATCAGCGTGGAATGGATTCTGCCTGTCAGTCCTTGGAAAATAAAATACATTCTCTGATCTATTTTGAAACTCTCTTCGAGTGTTGGCAAATGGCGTGTGCATGCATGGAGAGCATTTCTGTATGTTGTGAATTTTTTTTTATCATCTGACATCACAACAAAGAAGCTCTTTGTTCCCTGGCAGCATGTTACCAAGTGAGACTTTTTGTTCCATGAGTGTTTTATGAAATATTAGTGGAATGTCTGCAGAGGAGCCCAGTGGTACAGCAAAAGATGAATAAATAGAGAGTATGAGTGTCACATTCCATGCTTTAGTTACAGCTGTTCTTTTGAACGTGCATGCGGGCATCACAGTTTTTTTTTCTCAGGTGTGCTCAGCATAATGTTTACAATTGACCTGTGTGGTGTTACTTCTTTATTAGCCGAGTCAATTAGTTAACACAGGTGCCTATTAAAAGAAGGCAAGTTTGTTGAGGTGCAATACTGGATTAAATGCAAAAATATGAATCCGTGCCGTGCTATGAAATTCCTTGGTCTACCAGCAAAGCACAGCTTAATGGCTGTTCATTGCAATGCAAAGGATCAAATTTTTACATGTTCCAACTGCATTCTTTACAATCCTGCAGGAAAAGAATCATCTTAAACAAGACTAAGAAGTATTCTATTGGTCTTAATTGGACAACACACTGGTTATAATTGGTCAGACTGGCCAGATTTACTGATTTAGAGGTTTTTGACTGTGAACTAGTTTGCTGGTCAAGATGGGAGACCACCTAAAATGGCATAAATCAGCTTAAATGAACCAACAAGATCAGTAAAACGCCTTAGGCTGAGTTAACCTTGTGTGACCCCACGTACACATGTGTGGACATTGTATTTTGGCTTTGCTATACACAATGCATTATTTTAATTAAACCAACTGATCTCAATTCAGAAGACTCTGGGCTATCGGTAAAGGTTAAACGCATGACAAAACACTGTGCTGATCACAGTGGAGTTCGTTTTTGGAAGAAACACCAACAAAACTTCTATTTCCATCTTATAGCAAAGAACATCTTGGTTACGTATGTAACCTCCGTTCCCTGATGGAGGGAACGAGACGTCGTGTAGAAGAAGCGACACTAGGGGTCTCTCTTGAGCGCCGAATATGCCTCTGATCTATGAAAAAATGCCAATGAGAGTTGGCGAACAGTATTTGCATACCCTGACCCCGGATACGGATATAAAGGCGAGGGAAATACGCTTGTTCATTCAGGATTTTTCTGAGGAGTCGGGAGTGTTCCGGGCACCTCAGCGGCTCGGCTCAGCGACGTGGCCGGGATGACACGACGTCTCGTTCCCTCCATCAGGGAACGGAGGTTACATACGTAACCGAGATGTTCCCCATCTGTCGCTTGCTTCGACGTCGTGTCGAAGAAGCGACACTAGGGGTCCACTTCAAATCACACCATGCGCTGAGCCGTGTACGTGTGCCGCTGACACAGAAGTGGGCAGGTGTTTCACATGCACAAGTGACCAACTGTGTTCAGGCTGCACTTACTCTTCCCCAATGCCCCGAAAAAGTCATCGGGATCCTTTTGGTTACCCTAGAGGGGAACAAGGCGACGCTTCCAACTAGGGAACGGGCCAAGCCTGGCCGGGCCTCTTTTCTCTCTATGTTTTCTCTGCATAGAGCAAGAGCAGCCGGGGCCCTTACTGCATTGTGGGAAGGGGGTCTTACCCGAATTCCTATTCTTTCACGGGGAAAAGACCCTGCGGAGGCCACACCTGCCCGAAAGGGGAGGTAGAGGTGGCAAAATACATCACATGGCCTCTTCGGTCACATGTGGGAAAGAATGGCGCGGTGGTAGATCCCGCCTTGAGGAGGGGGGAGTTGCTACAACACGGCGACCGGAGGGCAGCGAAGGACTGCCTAAGGGAGATGCGGGTCAGCTCGTGAGGTGACCATACCGCGGAAGTACACACAGGAGGAGTCCACGTAGGAGGCCTGATCTGTGGAGCACCTATTCCAGTAGTGGTAGCCTGGTGTACCCATAGTGGAATGGGTTGGCAAGTTCCTCTGCTGAACTGCGGACCCAAGAGGGCTAGGGAGGAATCGACCAGGAACCTAAAAGGGGTCTCCTGGGAAGAAGGCGCACTGTTTTACCACGAGAGAGGGAAAGGGCATTGGACGCAAGCGATTCACCTGGTCAGACCGTCGACGTGTACCGAGTTCTACGGGCTTGGACCTGAGAAAACACGGGACGAGACTGACTCAACCCTGAGATTGTAAAATCTTGCAAAGGTGTTAGGTGTTGCCCAGCCCGCAGCTATGCAAATGTCTGCTAGGGAGGTGCCCCTTGCCAGTGCCCATGAGGATGCCACACTCCAGGTGGAGTGGGCTCGGACCTGTAGGGTGAAAGTAGTGAACGCTTACAGGTCCCCGACCCTCTTGATGGAGGCGAGCGCGATCAGCAGGGCAGTCAATAGGGAGAGGGCCCTGAGTCCAGCTGATTCTAGCGGCTCAAAAAGGGATCTCTGAAGACCGGCGAGAACCACCGAGAGATCCCAGGAGGGGAACAGGTTTGGCCGGGAGGGAATTAGCCTCCGGGTACCTCTTAGGAACCTGACAATTAAGTCGTGCTTACCCAGGGACTTGCCGTCTACTGGGTCGTGGTGAGCTGCGATAGTGGCAACATACACATTCAAGGTGGAAGGGGACAGACTCCCCTCCAACCTCTAATGTAGGAACCGAGCTAACTGCGCAACTCTGTGGGTCTTCTGCCCGGGAAGAACACCAATTCACGAACAGACACCATTTCAGGATGTAGAGTTGCCTGGTAGAGGGGGCTCTGGCTTCGTTGATCGTGGCTACGACCGTTGGTGGTAGACCAGCTAGATCTTCCACGTCCCGTCCAGGGACCAGACGTGGAGGTTCCAAAGGTCAGGATGCGGATGCCAGAGCGTACCCCGTCCCTGAGAAAGAAGGTCCTTCCTCAGGGGAATTCGCCAGGGAGGGGCTGTCGTGAGGAGTACAAGGTCTGAGAACCAGGCCTGGGTGGGCCAGTAAGGAGCCACAAGAGTGACTTGTTTCTCGTCAACCCTGACCTTGCACAGCACCTGTTCAAGAAGGCTCACTGGGGGGAATGCGTACTTGCACAGCCCCACTGGCCAGCTGTGTGCCAGTGCATCTGCCCCGAGGGGAGCCTCTGATCGGGCATACCAGAGTGGGCAGTGGGAGGAGTCTCAGGAGGCAAACAGGTCTACCTGGGCCTTGCCGAACCGTTCCCAAATCAGCTGAACCGAGTGGGGGTGAAGACGAGTTGAGACATGTGGCAGGAGTGTACGCCGCCTTGGTGATTTATGTATGCCACCGCAGTGGTGCTGTCCGACCTGACCAGGATATGTTTGTCTCAAACTAATGGGAGAAACTTCCGCAGGGCCAAAAGGACGGTCAACAACTCGAGGCAGTTGATGTGCCAATGCAGCTGGGCCCCTTTCCAATGGCCCACTGCTGCGTGCCCGTTGCAAATGGTGCCCCAACACGGTCTGGAGGCGTTGGTCGTGACCAGGACGCGTCGGGACACCTGCTGTAAGGGTACTCCTGCCCGTAAGAAACAGAGGTCTGTCCAGGGTTGGAATGTTTGGCGGCAGGCGGGGGTGATTGTCACACGGTGTGTGCCGTAGTGCCATGCTCATCTCGGGACTTGGGTCTGAAGCCAGTGTTGAAGCGGTCTCATATGCATCAACCCCAGCGGCGCTACCGTCGCGGAGGACGCCATATGCCCCAGGAGCCTCTGGAAAAGTTTTAAAGGGAGCGTGGTGCCTGGCCTGAAGGCGGCGAGGCACTCCAACACTGACTGGGCACGCTCGTTGGTGAGATGTGCTGACATTGAGACCGAGTCTAACTCCATACCAAGAAAAGAGATGCTCTGGACTGCAGTAAGCTTGCTCTTTTCCCAGTTGACCTGAAGCCCCAAGCGGCTGAGCTGTCTGAGCACCTGGTCTCTGTGAGCGCATAGTAACTTTTGTAAGTGGGCCAGGATAAGCCAGTCGTCGAGGTAATTGAGTATGCGGATGCCGGCTTCTCGGAGCGGGGCAAGAGCTGCCTCTGCGACTTTCGTGAAGACACGAGGGGACAGAGACAGGCCGAAGGGGAGGACTTTGTACTAATATGCCTGGTCATTGAACGCAAACTGCAGGAAGGGGCGGTGTCGAGGCAGAATGGAGATGTGGAAGTACACGTCCTTCAGGTCAACCACTGCGAACCAATCTAGATGCCGGACCTGCGTTAAGATGTGTCTCTGCGTGAGCATTTTGAACGGGAGTTTGTGCAATGCTTGGTTGAGAACTCGCAGGTCCAAGATTGGTCGTAAGCTGCTGCCTTTCTTGGGTATGATGAAGGGCTGTAGAAACCCTTCTTTATCTCGGTTGGGGGGACTGGCTCTATCACGTCTTTGAACAAAAGAGTGGCGATTTCCACGCGCAGGGACTGGGCATGTTCGCTGTGTACTGCAGAAAAGCGGACGCCCGTGAAGGGGGACGGGGGCCTGGCAAACTGAATTGCATAACCGAGTCGGATGGTCCGGGCCAGCCAGCGAGATGGGATGGGAAGTGAAAGCCACGCGTCCAACCTCTGCGCTAAGGGCACCAAAGGGACAATTAGTTTTGACGGCGGAGCTTCGCAGTGGGGCGGAGCAGGTAGGGCAGCATCGGGTGGCGACAGGGTGACCCGAGGCTGGGATGCTGAGAAAAGACTCAAAGCACTTACCTTGCTCTGCACACCCGGCAGGGGGCAGGTTGGCGACTGAGGAGGAGGTCCAGGGTAGGCGTCCTCTAGATTCGTCAGACCGGCCGGCCGGGGAACAGTCGTGGGGCTGGAGACGGGTGGTCCGTGTCCAGGAAGCCGGGACTGTTGAGATCTGGAGGCAAAGTGCCGTGAGAACGCCATTTGCGGGCCAGGTGACCCAGAGACATAGGAAATAGCTCTTTTATTGAGAATGTGTGTACCATCTAAGGGGGGGCGGCAAATTAAATTTGTTTAAAAACAAAAGATTCTCCTCCCGGCCCTCCACCGGGGGACGGAGCGGTCTTACCACCTCCGGAGCTAACATCTCTGTCGCTGGGTCGTCTGTCTCAGGAGCGCCTGGGAGCCTTACGGGTCCTCGAGGGGGTCCGAGAGACGGCGGGCGTCTGCTTCCTGCGGTGTGCTCGACGCTGGGGCTGAGAGCTGGGCCCGGGTTGAGGCGGAGCAGATTTTTTGGCCGCAGGTGGACGCCCTCGGTGTGAAGATGGGGCAATGGCTGTGGCGGCAGGTTAACGGCGCGGCAGAATGTGTGAGATGGCCTCCGTCTACTTTTTCACAGCAGAAAACTGCTGGGCGAAGTCCTCGACGGTGTCGCCGAAGAGGCCAAACTGGGAGACAGGGGCGTCGAGGAAGCGAACTTTGTCGGCCTCACGCATCTCGACCAGGTTTTGACCTGGTGACAAAACCAGAGATGACGTTCCTGGACCACAAGGGTGGCCATCGCCTGCCCGAGTGCCTGCGCGGTGACCTTCGTGTCTCTGAGGGTCGAGGTCAGTCGCTGAGCGCAGTTCCTGCAGCACATCGGGGTCAGGGCTTCCCTTGTGCAGATCCCTGAGCACCTTGGCCTGGTGGACTTACAGGATGGCCATGGCGTGCAAGGCGGAAGCGGCCTGTCCCGTGGCGCTGTAGGCTTTTCTGTTCAATGAGGATGTCGTCCTACAGGCCTTGGAAGGGAGTATAGGGGATCTGCGCCAGGTGGTAGGGTTACCGGGACAAAGATGGAGCGCAACGGCCCCATCCACCTGGGGAATCGCCGCATACCCGTGGGCCGTTCCGCTGTCGAGGGTAGCGAGAGCGGACGAGCAGGGCTTTTGACGAATGGAGAGCGGGGCTCTCCATGAAGACATCAGCTCGTCATGCACTTCCGGGAAAAACGGGACCGGGGGGGCGTGGCTGTGAGCGGAACCCAGACCCCAGGAAGCAGTCATCCAACCGTGATGGGTGTGGGAGGATGGAGTGTTCCAATCCAACCCCACACTGACGGCGGCCCAGGCAAGCATGTCGGACATCTCCGAAGGAGCGGCGAGCTCATCCACCTCAAGCTCCAGAGGATAGGCAGACCGGCCTGGAGGTGAGTCGCCGTTACCTCGAGGCTGGATGGAGGTCAACGAGTGTGTCGGGGGGCGGGTGGTCCGAGGGGGCGTACCCTGCGGAACTGCACCCGCTGCCTCCCCAAATCACCTCCATTGCCAGCCTCAATCCTGTGGGAAGAAGGAGCGACACGGGGGGCGGCTGGAGTAGCATGCTTTCTATTGAAAGCACACTGCGACCGCAACGTTGCCATGGTCATGTTCTCGCAGTGAGAACATGAACCATCCACAAATGCTGCCACGGTGTGATTGGCGCCCAGACACACGAGACAGCGCCTTTGGCCGTCTGAAGCGGAGAGCACTCTACCGCATACAGGAACTACACAGGGGTTGAATGGCATCTTAAGCCGCTGTGTATTGTTCTTTCAGAGAAATAAACTCTTTTAGAGAAATATGACTCTTTATAGGAAACTCTTTTAACTCTGCGCTGTCGAAGCGCCCAGGGGCAAACTATATATATATATATATATATATATATATATATATATATCATTGCTTCGTAGTTCCCTGTCTGTCGCTCACTTCGACATTGTGTCGAAGAAGTGACACTAGGGGGTCTATCTTGAGTGCCGAATATGCCTCTGAATATGCCTCTGTCATTGATTTATGCTGATTTAAATATTTTGAAAAATATATATATATATATATATATATATATACATATATATATATATATATATATATATATATATATATATTTTTTTTTTTTTTACAAAATATTTAAATCAGCATAAATCAATGACACTAACAAAAATGTCCATTATGTAACTATATGGGTCAATGAAGTGGCTCCTTTTTTTGTCTTATTTATTAAGATATTCAAAAATACACAAGGCAGTCAACACAAAACGATGACTTGTATGGTAAATGGTCTGCACTTATAGTGCTTTTTAAACTTAAGCGGTTTTCAAAGTGCTTTACACTGTGACTCATTCACCCATTCACGCACACACTCACATATCAATGATGGCAGTGCTGCCATGCAAGATGCTAGCCTTCTATTGGGAGCAAATTGGGGTTCAGTGAACGAGATACAGACTGTTCACACGAGATACAGACTGTTACTTTTGATTTTGAAATATATATATATATATATATATATACATAGTAATAGTATATATATATATATATATATATATATATATATATATATATATACACTCACCTAAAGGATTATTAGGAACACCTGTTCAATTTCTCATTAATGCAATTATCTAATCAACCAATCACATGGCAGTTGCTTCAATGCATTTAGGGGTGTGGTCCTGGTCAATACAATCTCCTGAACTCAAAACTGAATGTCAGAATGGGAAAGAAAGGTGATTTAAGCAATTTTGTGCGTGGTATGATTGTTGGTGCCAGACGGGTATTTCACAATCTGCTCAGTTACTGGGATTTTCACGCACAACCATTTCTAGGGTTTACAAAGAATGGTGTGAAAAGGGAAAAACATCCAGTATGCGGCAGTCCTGTGGGCGAAAATGCCTTGTTGATGCTAGAGGTCAGAGGAGAATGGGCCGACTGATTCAAGCTGATAGAAGAGCAACTTTGACTGAAATAACCACTCGTTACAACCGAGGTATGCAGCAAAGCATTTGTGAAGCCACAACACGCACAGCCTTGAGGCGGATGGGCCACAACAGCAGAAGACCCCACCGGGTACCACTCATCTCCACTACAAATTTGAAAAAGAGGCTACAATTTGCAAGAGCTCACCAAAACTGGACAGTTGAAGACTGGAAAAATGTTGCCTAGTCTGATGAGTCTCGATTTCTGTTGAGACATTCAGATGGTAGAGTCAGAATTTGGCGTAAACAGAATGAGAACATGGATCCATCATGCCTTGTTACCACTGTGCAGGCTGTTGGTGGTGGTGTAATGGTGTGGTGGATGTTTTCTTGGCACACTTTAGGCCCCTTAGTGCCAATTGGGCATTGTTTAAATGCCACGGCCTACCTGAGCATTGTTTCTGACCATGTCCATCCCTTTATGGCCACCATGTACCCATCCTTTGATGGCTACTTCCAGCAGGATAATGCACCATGTCACAAAGCTCGAATCATTTCAAATTGGTTTCTTGAACATGACAATGAGTTCACTGTACTAAAATGGCCCCCACAGTCACCAGATCTCAACCCAATAGAGCATCTTTGGGATGTGGTGGAACGGGAGCTTCATGCCCTGGATGTGCATCCCACAAATCTCCATCAACTGCAAGATGCTATCCTATCAATATGGGCCAACATTTCTAAAGAATGCTTTCAGCACCTTGTTGAATCAATGCCACGTAGAATTAAGGCAGTTCTGAAGGCGAAAGGGGGTCAAACACAGTATTAGTATGGTATTCCTAATAATCCTTTAGGTGAGTGTATATATAAACAGTAAATCTATTTTACCATAATTTTTTATTACAAAGCTTTTGCCCACCAAATTAAAGTCAGGTGCTGTAACCAATATGGAAAAAAAGATTTTTCAAAGATTTCAATTTGTTCATTTTCTTTTATGCAATATATATATATATATATATATATATATATATATATATATATATATATATATATATAAACTATTTATTTATTTATTTTTATTTCGGGGTATTTTTGGGGAAATGTGACCTTGACATATTCTTGACAGTTTATGTGAGACTCACCCTATCTTGCTCATGGTGTAGTCTTCTATTTTCTTACTTTTTCAATGTGTAAATGTATTTGATTTAGAAAAGAGAGATTGAAAAGTCTGAACAGTATTATATTTAGCTATTTCCAGTTTTAGAATTTCCACCTACACCCATTATTTCCCAGAAATCAATTTGTTTCTATATCTCAGCGGCACAAACACACTAGGATACACACACGCACACACGCACACACACACACACACTCACACACACACATGTGTATTTCTGAAGCATTTACATTCAAGTGCGAGTTTTTCTCTCTGTGCGCTGTCTCAGGTTTGAAACGTATTCAGAGTGTGTTGAAAGTGCTGGAATGTTTAAATGACAGCCCTGAGCTAAGACACCTCTTAGTCCTTAAGCTGAAATCAAAGCGGGACAGAAAGAAGCAGAGAAGACAGCTCAGTTCTCTTGTGAGGGCTTTTGGTAGCTCCATTCACACACACTGCTGAGGTAAAACGCCTCATGTTTATAGATTCCTACAGCACGGTTAGAGACGATGTGGAACATGTTTCAGCACAATACGTAAAAAAAATATATATTTGATTTCCTCCATTTTGTATACTGCCATGATATATGCCCTTGATTTTTCATTGTTTTAATATGACCCCCTTACAAAAAAAGTGCTGTGTTGGTACCATGGTACATTGATGGTATACAACAATGCAATGTTGCTTCGATATATACCACAGTACTTAATGGTATGTGTTAAAGTATAAATGGATTACCATTTGATGCTATTGTTTTACCATAGTACCATCACACTACTTTTTGTGAACCTACCATTTTCATGTACCATTGTAGATACATGCTACTTCAAGTTATTTATATATATATATATATATATGCCTCATGGAAAGAATTGCAAAGAAAAAGACACTTTTGAAACAGAAAAACAAAAAGACAATGTTAGAGTGGGCAAAGAAACAGACATTGAACAACAGATCATTTGAAAAGAGTGTTATGGATCTTAACCCCATTGTGCTTTTGTGGGATCAGCTAGACTGTAAGGTGCATGAGAAGTGCCAGACAAGACAGACACATCTATGGCAAGTGCTACAGGAAGTGTGGGGTAAAATGCCACCTGAGTATCTGGACAAACTGACAGCTAGAATGCCAAGGATTTACAAAGCTGTCATTGATGCATGTGGATGATTTTTTGAAGTAGTTTTTTTATTTATTTTTGTAATAAAGTGAGACACTTTCATTGTCTTTACTACAATTGCTTAAGATGCTTTGATTTCAATAATAACAGAATATATAAGAATATGGAAATATTATTTATTGCCTAAAAATAAAGTTCCTCCGATTACCAGAGTAGACTGTGGACTTTTTATTTATTTATATGTTATTCCCATCTATGTTAAAACTTTTCTTTTTATGTGTCCTTCTCAAGGTTAGATGCAGAATTATAGGCCTGATTTTACCATTTGTGTAAAATGAATTCACCCATAAAGAATTGTAATATTTTATGTCATTTTTCAGCAGCACTTTCTCTGCACTAGTGGGTATTATCTCTGTCGAATCTATCGCACATTCATTCTCTTCATCACATAAACCCTAATCTAGCTTTCAGCTTGGAACCCCATAGCTTTAAAGTGTGGGTTGAGTTATTTGTCCTGTCTCAGGCCCTTGTGGGTTTCACGTTTTTTCGGATGAGTTCTCTTTGGTATGCTGATAAATGTAGCCAGTTTATGTAAGGCCTTCTTCATCAAGTCAACAATGGCTTCAATCACCTTTACACTGAAAAAACAGAAAACTGAAACCAGAAATTAATACCCACACAGCGCACAACCTTCTTTGTTTTTGTCTGTTCTTTTGTTTATAGCTACACGCTTCGTGTGGTTGGCAACGGAATTAAAGCTCAGGCTGAAAACCCAGAGGTCAAAGTGAAGGTGGCCGATCCTGTAATCAATCAAGTCATTGATAAACTTAAGTACATCAATCAGGTAAGCCAAGCCTGGAAAATATTGAATAAAATGAGAATGCAAAAACAGGGTCTTGATGTCCTTCACAATCAGTTTTCTACAAGTCTGTCTAAAGATCTGAGTAGACTTCAGAGGCTCATGTATGTACGAAAACGTGGTGGTGTGTGCATTAACAAAACATGTGTTATCATGTTTGTAGTTGATGCTTATTTGGGTTTGCACTGCAATGAAAAACCTGGAAATATCAGGGAATTTTAAGATGTGATTTCTAAACCCCGATATGTTCAGATTTTATTTGCATCTAATATCTGATATTCTGACCTACGTCGAAACACCCATATCCAATTCTCCTCATAATTCAGAAAATGTCCAGCATTTTAACAAGTCCGACAAGCTAGATCTGGCCTTAAATAATAAATTAACACTCAGGCAAGTCCCATCCCATATGAGCGAAATAAATTAATATTCAGTTTTTAATTATTTGTTTATTTCAGAAATGCTAAAATCCCTTGCATTACCAATTACAATAATTTTTCCTACATCAGTGAGCCTGGTTTATTTAGTTAAATGTTTTCTGGGCTGAAACCATGGTTTGGATACAGTTATGGTTTTACTGCAGTAATACTCAAGTATCATATAGTAACAGTGTTTTTTCTATAGTAATATTGCAGTAATCATGATTATGACATGTAGTAACCATAGTTAGGGGCCAAGCACTGAAGGTGCGGAGGCACCTATTGTATCTGTTCCGGTTCTTCTTCTTCTTCTTCTTCTTCTTCCGACTGGGGATCTATGGCATCCCATAGAAGCCTATGCGGGAAAGTTGTAACGGTTTGACATTCTGATAGAGGACAGTCCCAACATCAAATACACCAATTTTGGTGTCTGTAACTCATTCCCTCTAGCGCCACCACCTGTCCAAAGTTTCAAAAATATTATGCTAATAACTTTTGAACCGTAAGGCCTATCAACAAAATTCTTTTTTCCTCTGATTCCTGAGCTCATGACGATTCGATTGCACCCTATGATGTCATTTTCTGTCATAAAAATATTGAATTGTCCAAAAAACCTACTTTTGCGAAATCGTCCTAGACAGTTTGTCCGATTTTCACCAAAATTGCACCAGATCATCTTCAAGCAGTGCCGAAAAAAAAAAGGTTATGGAATTCAAGTTCATTCGTCAAACCGTTTTCGATAAACGCACAAACAAATTTTACGTAGCGCTTGCAAAAACAAACGTAAGGCTGTATCTCCACAACGCTTAATTGTATTCAGACCAAACTTGGTACATGTCATCACAAGCATGAGCTGAGGCTACATGCTGCGTTTCGGCACAGCGCCACCTACTGGTCCGGAGATACAAAAAATGGCTATTTTTGTTTATAACTTCTGAACGGTTTGTCCAAAAATCATAAACGTGGTCTCGTTAAATTCAGGGCATCATGCCGAGTCGACTGATATCCATTTTTTTGAACGCATGAATGAATTGTTACAAAACTCTGTATGGGTCATCAGTACGATGCCCTGAAGGAGCCAGAGAAGTTTCGAAACAGTGCCACCTAGTGGTAAAATAAAACTTTCAAATGCTTATAACTCTGGCTGGGGTTGACTTATTTTCACAAGAGTCATATTATTAGACTCCTGAATCCCTGCCGAGTCCAACGATACCAGACTTGCCAGGTTTCGGCATACGGTTTGTGTAGCGTTGTAACCTAGCGCTTAAAAAACATTTCAAAATCAAATCAAATCACTTTATTGTCACACTACTGTGTACACGAGTGCAACAGTAGGTGAAATTCTTGTGTGCAGTTCCGAGTAACATTGCAGTCATGACAGTGACGAGACAAACCACTTTACAATAAACAACATATTTACACAAAACAATTTACATAACAAATGTACACATACTTACACAACAATTTACATAACAAATGTACACAATACACACAATGTAGAATACACATACACTAGATACGGGTATAAATATATATAAACACTAATTGAATTGGGAGAATATATTGACAGAGTGAGGATTAATAAAGTGCAGTGCTGATTGTTGATCGTGAGAGATCATGTGTTCAAAAGTCTTATTGCTTGGGGGAAGAAGCTGTCATGTAGTCGGGTGGTGCGGGTCCTGATGCTGCGATACCGCCTGCCTGATGGAAGCAGTGAGAGCAGCCCATGACTCGGATGGCTGGAGTCTTTGATAATCCTCCGAGCTTTATTCACACACCGTCTGTTATATATATCCTGGAGGGAGGGAAGCTCACCTCCGATGATGTTTCTGGCCGTTCGCACCACCCTTTGCAGGTATTTGCGGTTGTGGGCGGTGCTATTGCCGTACCAGGCGGTGATGCAGCCAGTCAGGATGCTCTCTACAGTGCTGGTGTAGAACCGTGTGAGGATGTGGTGGCTCATTCCAAACTTCCTCAGCCGTCTCAGGAAGAAGAGGTGCTGGTGAGCCTTCTTCGCAACGGCCTCAGTGTGGACGGACCATGTGAGTTCCTCAGTAATGTGGACACCGAGGAACTTGAAGCTGCTGACTCTCTCCACCGGTGCTCCATTAATGGTGATGGGGCTGTGTTCTCTGTCTTTCTTCCTGAAGTCCACCACAAGCTCCTTGGTTTTACTGACGTTGAGGGAGAGGTTGTGCTCCTGACACCAGCGTGTCAGAGTGTGCACCTCCTCTCTGTAGGCTGTTTCATCATTGTCAGTGATCAGACCTACCACCGTCGTATCGTCAGCAAACTTAATGATGGCATTGGAGCTATGTGTCGCCACACAGTCATGTGTGTACAGGGAATACAGGAGTGGGCTGAGAACACAGCCCTGTGGTGCTCCAGTGTTGAGGGTCAGTGATGAGGAGATGTTGCTGCCCATTCTAACCACCTGACGTCTGCCTGACAGGAAATCCAGGATCCAGCTGCACAGCGAGCTGTTTAAGCCCAGAGCCCGGAGTTTCACATCAAGCTTGGAGGGCACTATGGTGTTGAATGCTGAGCTGTAGTCTACAAACAGCATTCTCACATATGTGTTCCTTTTTTCCAGGTGGGAGAGAGCAGTGTGTATTGTAGATGCAATGGCATCATCAGTGGAGCGGTTGTTGCGGTAGGCAAACTGCAATGGGTCCAAAGAGGTGGGCAGAACAGAGCAGATGTAATCTCTGATCAACCTCTCAAAGCATTTGCTGATGATGGGGGTGAGGGCAACAGGATGCCAGTCATTTAAGCAGGTGATTTTTGATTGCTTCGGTACAGGCACAATGGTTGATGTTTTGAAGCATGTGGGGACTACAGACAGGGATAGGGACAAGTTGAAAATGATGAGGTGAGGTATCAAAGTTACATCAGTTACTTACTGGGGTACCTCAGGGATCAGTGCTTGGGCCACTTCTCTTCTCCATATACACAACGTCATTAGGACCCATCATCCAGTCACATGGTTTCTCTTACCACTGCTACGCTGATGACACGCAACTTTACTTGTCTTTCCAGCCCAACGACACCACAGTGACCGCTCGAATCGCTGCCTGTCTGGCTGACATCTCAGCCTGGTTGAAGGAATACCACCTGCAACTCAACCCAGCCAAGACTGAACTCCTTGTCTTTCCAGCCAACCCTGATGTTGAACACAACATCACTGTGCAGCTGGGTCCAACTACAGTGTCCCCTTCCAAAACGGTCAGAAATCTAGGGGTAACCATTGATGACAAGCTAAATTTCACAGATCACATCTCAAAGACTGCAAGATCATGTAGATTTACACTCTACAATATCAGGAAGATAAGACCTTTCCTCTCTGAACATGCCACACAACTGCTTGTTCAGTCACTTGTCATAACTAGACTGGACTACTGTAATGCTCTCTTTGCAGGCCTTCCTGCATGTGCTATTAGACCTCTGCAAATGATCCAGAATACAGCAGCACGTCTGGTCTTTAATGAACCAAAGAGAGCACAAGTTACACCACTCTATGTCTCTCTCCACTGGCTGCCGGTTCATGCACGTATTAAATTCAAGGCCCTGATGCTGGCATACAGAACAATCACTGGGTCTGCTCCAGCATACCTAAAAACATTTATGCAGAGCTACGTTCCCACCAGAAGCCTGCGGTCGGCTAAGGAACGTCGCCTTGTTGTACCAAAACAAAGAGGCACCAAAACACTTTTCCGGACTTTCAGTTTTATCATACCACATTGGTGGAATGACCTCCCCAACTCAATCCGTGAAGCTGATTCACTCTCTATCTTCAAAAAATGGCTAAAAACACATATTTTCCAAGAGTATTTAACCAGTCACTAAAAAAATAAAAAATTAAAAAAAATTAAAAAATAATTAACAATTCTTGTTGCACTTAAATCAGTTTTGTATACTATTCTGATGATAGTGAAACTTTGTAGTATGGCACTTTTCGTACCACTGTCTCCTTAAGATGATTCGCTATGTTTTTCCTCTTTTGTAAGTCGCTTTGGATAAAAGCATCTGCCAAATGAATAAATGTAAAATGTAAATGTAAAAGTGAAACAGTCTGTGTTTATTCATTTGGCAAACAATTGTTGGAAACATTATTTTTCATGCACAAAGTAGATAAAATAGCATATTTAAAAACAACACATTATCCATAGTGTTTTACAAAAAGGAAACAAAAAAAGCATGCACATTCAGAGAACATAAATACTAAACCAACACAAATAAATGTAGTTAAACACACTAGACACAGTCAAAAGCAAGAGAGAGGAGATGAGTCTTCAAATAATATTTAACACATCAACTCTTAAACTTTTTTTAAACGAGATGAACAGATGCATTTTCAAACAAGATTTTAAACGAGACATAAGAATGATTAAAAGAAGACACTTTGATGACCTTAGAGGTCTCGAAGTAGTATATAGCTGAAGGAGTTCTGCAATGTAAGGAGGTGACAAGTCATTAAGACCCTTAAAAACAAATAATAAAATCTTATACTAAATTTAACTGGGAGCCAGTGGAGAGAAGACAACACCGGTGATGTACTAGAATGCTTCCTAGTTCCAGTAAGAAGCCTAGCTGCAGCATTTTGAACTAATTGCAGATGTGACAATGAGGCATGAGAAATTACGTAATACAATGAGTTACAGTAATCCAGTCTGGAAGAAATAAAAGCATGTATAACAACCTCTAGATCCTTAAAAGACTGAAAAGTTTTCAATTTTGCAATGGCTTTTAGTTGGAAGAATGATCAAACTTTAAATCGGAATCGAAAGTCACGCCAAGATTTCTTGATTGTGTAAATTAGAGGCAAGAAAAAATTCAAATCATTTATATTCGAGTTGCTCAAATTCGATAGGCCAAATTCAGATGCCAAAATTCGGTGTTAAAATTTTCAGATTAAACATCCTGGACACTGAGGAAAAGCAATCGAAAGCAATTCTGTATGAAATCGAACCATGTGACAGGAGGACGCCGGTGCATGAAATTACAGGAATGCCATTAGCAATGACAACAAACCCAAATGATGGAGCTTCGGTGAGTATATTAACCGTTTTGTTTTTTGCCTTTTGTAAGATTCAGTAACATGACACGTTGCATATTAACAGATTTTATTGGACAATATCTACGCAACTTTGAGGTGGCGTTCGTTAAAATTTTGTTAGAATTTGAGCAACTTGAATATAAATGATTTGAATTTTTAAACTTGAATGTTTGATTCTGAACTTGTGAACATTGAAAAATTAAAGTGAAAATTAGTTATTGAAATTTTGAAGAGTTCAATACAAAGGCAAAAAATTCACATACATCGTTTCAATGCTGAAAAATTCAGTGCTAGAAATTCAATGGCTTTTTAATTTCAAAATCTGGTGAGACAGAATTGCTTCCATAGCCTAGTTAATACATTTTATGTATAATTGAGTCAGAGGGTTCAAACACTAACACTTTGGTCTTATTAAGCTAGAGTAAGTTACTTGCCATTCACTTTTAAATATCGTTAAAACAGTGATAAAGTGACTGTAAATCAGAATTATCCCCTGGCTTTAGAGGGAGATAAAGCTGAGTATCATCAGCATAACAGTTGTAGGATATGTTGTGTTTTGAAAAATATTGGCCAAAGGTAGCATATTTAAGAAAATAAAACTGGGCCCAGAATAGGGCATAAAGGAATCCCACAGGTAATGGGTGCAGAGGAGGAAACATTTCCCAATACGACAGAGAATGATCTGACATCTGCCATCACAGGTCATTAGACACTTTGAGAAGGGCAGACTCTGTGCTTTGTTGTGCTCTAAAACCACTCTAAAAAAATCTATCAAAAATACAATTTCCATTTAAAAAAGCAGGGAGCAGATGATAAACAACCTTCTCTACGAATTTTGACAAAAAGTGCAGTTTTGAAATTGGATGATAATAATTTAATACGGTTGGATCAAGATTGGGCTTTTTAAGAAGAGATTGCACTACAGCATGTTTAAAACAGGATGACCATTTACCAAACTGCAGTTCACTATTGCCATTATATGTTGTTCAATATTGACTAAATTTGATCATTTCCAGGATATTCAATGGTTACATTCATTTGCAATATTTAAAAAGACATTAATTGTGTAAGACATTACACAAATTATATAATGGAACGGGAAAGTTTTGTAGTGTATATTGACAAACGTCTAGGTTACGTATGTAACCTCTGTTCCCTGATGGAGGGAACGATACGTTGTGTCCTCCCGGCCATGTCGCTGAGCCGAGCCCCTGTTGTGGCCGGGCCATTTCTGGCTCCTCATAAAATTTCTGAATGAAACAAATGCATTTCCCCACCTTTATACCCGTATGTCTGGGAGCAGGACATGCAAATTCTTTCCGCCATTTTCCCATTGGCCTTTTTTCATAGATCAGAGGTATATTCGGCGCTCAAGAGAGACCCCTAATGTCGCTTCTTCGACACAACATTGAAGTGAGCAACAGACAGGGAACAGGTGTTTAAGAAAGTCCTGTGTTGGTTTTTGTTGCTATTAATTGTTTTGGGAAACAATTTAATCTAATGAGCCTTTTACTCCAGGGGGCCTTTAGCCCCATTGTACACTACTATGGTACAGTGATAGTAACTTATTAAAGGATTGTACTTATGGTACTCAAATGCATTTATCATGATATTTACATGGTACTCAAGATACTTTCAAGAATACCATGGTATTACCATGACACATGTCCAAAAAAAACATAGTTGTAGTAAGGTAGATTTTGTTATTTCAATGTACTTTAAAAAATGCCATGAAAAATGACATGTTCAAAACCATGGCAGTATCCTGATTGTTTTTGGTTTACAAAATGGTACATGTCTGACAAAAAAAACAAAAAAACAAAACAACAAGATATCATGTTGACGAATCTTAGAGTGTGACCCCTACTACTTGAAAAATACCATGGCAATATCTGTCTAAAATGCTAAACTATTCACATGGTAGGCTATATGACTAAAAAAGCACTGTTAATATCATTGTACTCTTTGACACATTTCTGCTTGATGTTATCTGAACAATAGGGCAAACTCCAAGGATAATTATACAGTATATAATCAGATGGAATGCATTGGGATAATGGTGTCAATATTCTAGGCTAACCATCAACTATGTGACCTCCAAGCCCAAAGCCAGTCGATCAATAATACTTGCTTGTGGCGAATCACAACCTGTGAACCAAGATGGAGGCATGGTAGCACGCAGCAGCCACTCCGGATCCAAAATGGTGCTATTTTTGCCACTTAGCCCGACTTTTACGTCACATGGACATCGGAGCAACTGTTGTTTGTGTCTACCATCTCCAGACACTGCTAAAATATAAGATTCATGCAACATACAAGCTGCATGTTGATCTGCAGGAGTTCCTACGTGAACTCGGCTTGCTACGGAGACCAGGCCTCCAGTCCTCGGCGCCCTCTGATGCCGGTAGCCGGGGGAGGGGATGTCGTAAGCGGTGTGCGAGGAAGCGAAAGTGCGGCAAGAGGGCAGGGGTCTATGCTAGGCTAAAAACAAACCCTAGCCTGCCGGATCTCTCTTCTATCCTGCTCTCAAATGTTTGCCCCCTGGACAATAAACTGGACTACATCCGACTCCAGCAGACTACACAGCGTGAGCTTAGAGACTGCTGCGTCTTTGTTTTCACAGAGACTTGGCTCAGCGACAGAGTTTCGGACACCACCATTCAGCTAGACGGGCTCGCCTTGTTTCGTGTCGACAGAAATGCAGCTCTGTGCGGTAAGACTCACGGTGGTGGCTTGTGTGTTTTCATCAACAGGGAATTGTGCAATAACTCTATGCTAGTCTCTAGTTACTGCTCATCTCTGGTGGAGCTTGTGACTGTAAGATGCAGACATTTTTATTTACCACGGTGTGGCACGGCGGAGGGCGGGACCGGGGCGTGATTACGCACGCCCGGTCCCGTATTAGGCTCCCTAAAATCCATCAGTATGTGGACTTTGCAAGGAGAGGGGCAAACAGGCTTGATCTTGTTTACACAAACATTCCAGGCGCGTACTGGGTGGAGTCCCGCCCCCACCTCGGCTACTCAGACCACATCTCTGTTATGCTTATTCCAGCATACAGACCGCTCGTCAGATGCACAAAACCGCTCCAAAAGCAGGTGAGCCATCTCTGTTTTGAGTGTAGTGACTGTCACATGTTCAGGGAGGCTGCAACATATGGCAAATCTACCAACTTATATACACAGCATCAGTGACCAGCTACATCAGCAATTGCATTGATGATGTCACCTTCTCCAAGACCATCACCACACACTCCAACCAGGAGCCGTGGATGACTGCGGAGGTGCGTGTACTGCTGAGGACCCGAGACTCTGCCTTCAGAGCAGGTGACAAGGCTTCCCTAAGAACAGCGAGGGCCAAACTGTCCCGGGGCACCAGAGAGGCAAAGCGCGCACATGCCCAGAGAATCCACAGTCACTTCCAGGACAGCGGTGACACGCGGTGCCATCCAGTCCATCACCAACTACAGGACAACAGTTTCCTGTGACAAAGATGCCTCCCTTCCACGTGCGCTGAACAAATTCTACGCTAGGTTTGAAGCACAGAACGACATGGTGGCGAGGAAGATCACCCCTCCCAACGACCAGGTGCTCTGAATTACCATGGCTGATGTGAGGAAAACTCTACATAGAGTCAACCCACAGAAGGCTGCTGGACCAGACAACATTCCTGGCAGAGGGCTCAGAGGAGTGCAGACCAGCTGGCAGATGTTCTTACTGACATCTTCAACATCTCTCTGAGCAGCGCCATCGTTCTAACGTGCTTCAAGGCCACCACCATCGTCCCCATGCCAAAAAAGTCTTCAGTGCCCTGCCTCAACGACTACCGTCCCGTCGCACTCACACCCATCATCATGAAGTGCTTCGAGAGGCTCGTCATGAGGCACATTAAGACCCAGCTTCCCCCCTTCTCTAGACCTACTGCACGATGCCATCACCACCACCCTCCATCTGGCCCTCACCCACCTAGATAAAAAGGACTCATACATTCGAGTGCTGTTCATAGACTTCAGCTCAGCATTCAACACAATCATTCCTCAGCACCTGATTGAAAAGCTGAACCTGCTGGGCCTGGACACCTCCCTCTGCAACTGGATCCTGGACTTCCTGACTGGGAGACCTCAGTCAGTCCGGATCGGGAACAGCATCTCCACCACCACCACCACACTGAGCACTGGGGCCCCTCAGGGCTGTGTGCTCAGTCCACCGCTGTTCACTCTGCTGACTCACAACTGTGCAGCAATTCACAGCTCAAACCACATCATTAAGTTCGCCAATGACATGACAAGAACTACGAGTCAGCATACAAAGAGGAGGTGCAGCGGCTAACGGACTGGTGTAGAGCCAACAACCTGTCTCTGAATGTGGACAAAACAAAAGAGATGGTTGTTGACTTTAGGAGAGCACAGAGTGACTGCTCTCCGCTGAATATCGATGGCTCCTCTGTGGAGATCGTCAAGAGCCCCAAATTCCTTAGTGTTCACCTGGCAGAGAACCTGACCTGGTCCCTCAAATACCAGCTCTATTACCAAGAAAGCCCAGCAGCGTCTCTACTTTATTCTAAGGTTAAGAAAAGCACATCTCCCACCCCCCATCCTCACTACATTCTCTAGAGGGACAATTGAGAGTATCCTGAGCAGCTGCATCACTGCCTGGTTTGGGACTTGCACCGTTTCGGACCGTAAAGCCCTGCAGAGGATAGCGAGGACAACTGAGAAGATCATTGGGGTCTCTCTTCCCTCCATCAAAGACATTTACAAAAAACACTGCATCCGCAAAGCAACCAGCATTGTGGATGACCCCACACACCCCTCACACAAACCCTCAGAATGCCCAATACACTCTAAGTCTTCATGGTGGCATAGTGACTCGCCTCAATCCGGGTGGCGGAGGACAAATCTCAGTTGCCTCTGTGCCTGAGACGGTCAATCAATGCATCTTATCATGCGGCTTGTTGAGTGCGTTAACGTGGAGACCTAGCGTGTGCGGAGGCTTCACTCTATTCTCTGTGACATCCATGCACAACTTACCACGTGCCCCATGAGAGCGAGAACCACATTATGGTGATCACAAGGAGGTTAACCCAATGTAACTCTACCCACCCTAGCAACTGGGCCAATTGGTTGCTTAGGAAGCCTGACTGGAGTCACTCAGCACGGCCTGGATTCGAACTTGCGACTCCAGGTTTGGTAGTCAGTTTCTTTATTTGCTGAGCTACCCAGGCCCCAATTCTGCCACTTTTAACTCATGAACCCTGTGTTCACACCATAGAAGATATGTTCTAATAATGCAAGACTTAGGCTATGATGGTTCTGTTCATCTTTGATGGTTTGTCTAAAATTAATTCCTTGTTTCTTATCATACATTTTTTCCTGAAGGTAAAGTGTGCAATTTTTTTCAATGTTAAAATACTATTGTCCTATCCTAGATAAAGTGGATCACACTTTGAATTTAGCATTATGAGATTGAAAGTTCTGCTGCTGAAATTGGTCTGTGCTTAAAATTAGAGCCACTTCCCCAGTGGCTGAAGCTGGAAGTGTTCTTGAGATAAAATGTCCACAGTGTAGCGCTAAAGCTAGTTGCATTTTTAGACATAAATGACATAATGCAGTCAACAGGAATGCATATTTAATAACTCTACTTCATAACCCAAACCACAACCCTACACCTAACTGTCAGTGGAGTAAAAATACAATTTTAAGTGGAAATGCAATCTCCGAATATCACTGCATTGTTTATGTGAACACATCTGCTAACTGGTTTGCACAGGACCAGAATCCATGTCGTGCAGATTATGTGCACAATTCCCTACCAGTTGCGCCACAGGGAAAGGTGAACATGTTTGATGTGACGATCAGGGTACTTAGATTTCGAAACAGCATATTGATTTCTCGTGTGATCATGTTGGTTAAAGTGAATATGCAATGTTATTTGACTCATTTCAATGAATAATGGGAGACGGGGGAGTGATTGAGAGAGAAAGAAATCTCTTTAGTGCCACTAAAGACCATTGTGTAACAAAAATTAACTTTTACATTTTATCTAGCACTTTGGTTTGTTGTCTTTAGTTAGTTTGGATTTTGCAAGGAATAACCATGCAAGTTACATTCTCTCTATCGCTGTATGTTTCTTTACAACTGTTTGTGTCTGTTTCTTTGTGTCTCAATTTCTTTCCCAGACATTCTAAAGACTCTCTTCATTTCTGTGCATGTTTATTGAGCTTGTTGATGCCTCAGAGGCTTTGAATACACTAAGAAGTGTGTGCAAATGATCTCCATATTCTATGCATCGTAATTCAGGCATTTGGCTGCTGAGAGATTAGCTGATGTTCAGAGAGGATGAGGTTGTCTCTGTGTCCATGTGCTCGCACTGCTGGCTGATACACACCATCTATAATTTCATTGCTTTAGCAGAAATCTACAAATCTGTGTTTACTAAATGTCATTTATCAGGGACTGGTGGTAGGACCAAAATCTTATACTTAACTGTATACTTTAAAAACAAAAGATACAAAACAGTAAAATCTTTTTGTCAATGCTAGAAATGTCAACCAGTATAAGCCATCATACTCTGGAGCCCCCCCCCAACCAAAAAAGATATTCAATATATCTGTGGCATAACATTTTCACATTGCTTGAAACTAAATGCAAACTGAATGTAATTTCCTGCAAAAAAAAAAAAAAAAAGAGCAAATGTATTATTGCATGCGTGTATAACACTTTGTTTCTCTTGTGAAAACTAATGAGTTCAACAAAGCTATAGCTGTCAGGAAACTCAGCAAGTGAACAGGCCGATAACGGCTCTCATTTATATGTAAATGAAAATGGTAACCAATCAATTTCATTTGAACGAAGACTCAAGTTTCAGTGCCATAGCTTTTGAAAGAGATTTGTCTTGGTAAAGTGGCATCAACACGAGGCATCAACAATTGAGGTCACATGATCTCTTTTGCATTATATAGACCATAGTCAAAGTAGATTAAATATTATACAGTATCTATCCTGAATGAAAATTAGGCTGTGAGAAATAGAAATACAGTCTGCTTAATTTGAAAACCAGCAGAATGTATGCATTCAATTCAGTTCAACATGACAATTTGCGTCACAATGTTAAGAGAGGCTTTTCAGAATAATATCACGTATTTATAGTAAAGGTTTCCACAAGTGTTTCTTTTCTGTATTTGCATATTTGTTTCTGGACTTAGACAGCTTAATTTACCAAAGCGAACCATGCTCTTGTCGATCACTTTCTTTTTTTCTGTTGCTGTCAAACTAAATATGGCATCTACTTGTAGGTCTTTCCTGTGCATTCTACCCTGTAATTATTATATTGCTTATGAATTGTTGTTTTTGAATGAATTACAAATCAGCCCAACAGTCCATAGACTCTTTTACACTACTGTTTTTCTGCATTTGAAATAGCTTTCCATCAACCTCCCTTTGCACATAAATTGAATTATTTATCATTCATTGACATGCAGCCTTGCCAGCATGTTTTTTGGTGAATTATTGATACTCATCCTTTTCGAGTTTCAAAACATTAATGGTAAAAACATGCCCCCCTCTTCAACAGTCACTCTGTACGCAAATCCAAACCAATCTTCATTTGGGCGACCACTCAAATGCTCGAACGCACACAGAGAAAAGCAATTAAGATGTCGGAGTATGTCAGTCTTAAAGCAAATACGCCATGCTCCCCCATGTCTATGAGATTGCACTTGATGCATTAAACTAGTTATCGTAGAAGCCCCTTGGAGCACTTATTAGTGCTTGTGTCAAATTCACATAAGGTTTCATAATCCTGTGTTAAGTGATGTCTGTTCATAGGGCATAGATCATGTAAAATGAAGATAACAAATTGCTGTGTGAATTGTTGGTGAAAGCAATCTTACAAAGATACTGCATTTAATTTAAGTCAAGTAATTTAATATAATTCAAGTCAACAATTGTATTTGGAAGCCCAGCAACAATTTCTATGTAAAGAAATTGTAAAGAAAACGTTCTTACGTGAAATTAAATAAAACATTTTATGCAAGGTGACTGTGTAAATTGTTCGTTAAAAATTCTTACGAATATTGTTGCATACAATACGAATGTGACAATATCTATGAAAATAATTTATTAACACAGTCTTACATTTTTGCCTTTTTGTTCTTGCATTCAAAACACTTGAAGGAGCGCAAATTTGAACTAAGGGATCTCAAGAGGTGTTCTAAATATTAAACTATATTTAACTTGACACAGTGACCAAAAAATGTATGTTTATGACGCAACACACCTGAGACGCTACACAAGCATGTCTGACGCAGGTGTAAACTGATGAGACCTTAAACAAGCCCTCATAATAAATCTCAAACTGATTGACAAATTCACATGTGAAATGGATTGCTGTGAACTGTATGCCAATGATTGACTTATGATCAATAATATGGTAGTAAACAATACATTGTATTCTAAAGCCACTTTTTTGTATTGTCTTATCAACAAGAATGTAATGCATTATAGTTATCTGAATATGTTTTGTTTTATATATATATATATATATATATATATATATATATATATATATATATATATATATATATATTTAAAGATAACTTTGTATAATTATTTCATCATTATCTACTGAATTATTGTTATAGGAGGGGCTTTCTCAGCAAATATTTATATCTGTGATTAATTGCAATTAATTAATCGTGATGCCATTTTTTTTAATTCTATAAAAAAATGTAATCGATTGACAGCCCTAATTCTAACGTAAATGTCTAATTTAAATCAGTTACAATTTCTGCGTAAATAGTTCATAATAACATTGCGTGTTCAATTTCTTTTTTTTCATCATTCCTACAAATTATAAAATGATGAAAAAAAAATAATAATTCAGCGTAAATCATTCATAAAACCTTTTGTGTAAAAGTTGTTTATTTCACACTGGCAATATCTGTGTTAACTGTTCATTAAAAAAAATCCTTCATACATTTTCATGTCCAATTCAATATGAACATTTCTGTAAATTGTTCATTACATTCCTTTATGAAAATGTTTGCATTACATTTTTGGTAAAAAAAAAACATGCAATTCAGACAAGAACAGAAAGTAATTCTGCTCTTGATTCTTAAATGTGGCTCACTATTTTGTATGATTGCTTTCTTAGGTGTCGATCATTCAAGAAAGCTAGTAAAATGTTTTATTATGTCAGAGTCAGACTTGAAGCAAATACTTGTCAAATATCTTGTTTCCCCATGTCAATGCAATTCCGCTTGATGCATAGAGCTAGTTAAATGAGAATTAGTGCTCTTAACAGGGCTTGGGTCAGAGGTAACATACGGTTTCTTAATTTTGCATAGATTGAAACTTTGTGTGGTCTCCATGGAGATGGCATTACCAATGTCATACACTAGATACCAGACCAAAGACCGTTTTTAGATTTAAAAAAAAAAAAAAAAAAAAAAAAAACTGTCACAGACTCAGATTTTAATATATTTATTTATTTATTTGTCTTTTTTTTTTTTTTTTTTTTAAAGGCAATGCCAGTGGATTATATCAAGATGTTATCTCGGTTCCAAAACCATATGAGAAGATATGATATTTTTGGACGCTTTATGCAGGGAAGGCATTGTGATGTGTGTATGCACATGTACGTACAGTATAATTTGAGTATGTGGCAGGGCGGTGGGCGCGGGTCGTGATGATACACACCCAGTCCCGTATCAGTCTAATCAAGCCTCCGAGAGGAATAAAGGCCGATGGCGGGAGATACTCAAATATTTGTGTAAATTATAGAAATGTTTTTGAAGCCAAAATGAAACCACCTCCAATGGACACGAAACTCCCACACCTTTGTCTCCTTGAAATGAAGAAACAACATGGACCAACAAATAATTAATTTTTAATCTGTTGTGATGACTGTGTAAACATATGTCTCTATTGCAAGGATACAAGTGTGTATCCTTGAAGAAAAAATAAATAGATAAAGGCTGAAGTAAAAACTGGAAGCGAGATTTTAAGCAATTGAGAAAGAGAATTGAGCTAAAGAAAGAGTGTATCATTGATGTTGTGGTCACAGCTGTCGCAGGAGGACACAGAGAGAGTGATGTTTCTTGGAGTCTGTACCCCTGTTCATTTATTCTGGATCAGTTTTATTGTGTTTCATCAAGTGAGCACGGACATGCCAGAACCAATGGTTTGGCAAAGCTGGCAGGATGGCACATGCTGGATTCTGATTTGAAGCTGGGCCATTCCAAGGATGTCTGCCGTGACAGAACATTGGCTTCGGTTTGGGAGAGCTGCATCCAAAATCATGGCACTGAGGCAGAGATAACTAGGTCTTTATGGACTGCAATTGGTTTTCGCAACTTAAATGAGGATACAGACATACAGATGTATAACACATTTTTTATATATGTATTTTTTTTAATGGTACCATGATAATATCATGTTTTTGTTTTTGTCTTTGCAATGGGGCATGGTGCCATTATAATGTCATGTTTTTGTTGACCCATGGGTAATACCATGTATTTTTGGCAATGGAGTATGGTGCTATCCTAATAATATGGGTTAGGTGCATTTTTTTTTTTTTTTTTAAATTGTACTATAATAATACCTTTATTTTTATAATTTATAATTTATTTATTTTCATTATTTATTTTACATGGTAGCATGGTAATATAATACAATATGTTTTGGCAGTAGGGTGTAGTGCCATTGTAATTCTTTTTTTCTTTTCTTTTTTTTTAAACGTGGTACCATGGCATATCATGTTTTTTACATGTTACAATGGTATTACCATAGTTTTATGGAAATAGTAAAATTTTTTACCATATACCATAGTAATACCTTGATTTTTTTGAACATGGAACAATTGTATTATCTTTTTTTTTATTTAATTTTTTTGACATGCTAACATCGTTATTACCATGTTTTTGGCAGTGGGGCATGGTGATACTTTTTTTTTTACATGGTACCATGGTACTATCCTGGAAATTGTAATACCATTGTATTGTTAGAAGCACCATAGAGTACCATGTAAATATCATGGTATATGAACATAATGTTAATCAAATTATGTTGTGTACAAAGTGCTACAATATTGTCATCTGATAACCTCACAGGACTAAAAACATTGTTCTTTTGGACATGGTACCGTGGTTTTTGCACTCTACCATGATGGCCGTGCCCCATTTAAGTACCATGGTGTATAAATATTACTTATTAAAAAGCATCCTCATAGTACTAAAAATTCAAGGCACTACCATTGCATTTTTGAACTGTGTGGGTATTTTTTTTAATCAAACAAGGCAATAATAAAGAACCATTATGCAGTGGTTTTTAGATACTACAATGAAGGCAGTACCATGATATTCTTTGAAGATGAATACCATGTAAATACCATAGTATCAATATGGTAATCATACAATACCCTGGTATGTATCAAAGTACCATGGTATTACCATCTGATACCATCACTGTAGCATGACACCAGTTCCTTTTTCTAAGGGGGAATCTAGTTTGATTTAATTTAATTTGAATGTAATCACTTTTGTCTCCCATAAGCAATTATGAAACCTCATTAAATGACCTCAGTGTCTGAGATTCTCACTGTTCAAATTAGGATAAATGCAGCTGTGGGAATGTTTATGTGCTTTTTAGACTTCTCATTTGGATTTGTCCACTCAGAGGACACACTGACGGTCAATACAACCTTTTCTCTCAAAGCTCGACACTAATGATAACTGTGAGTCTAGAGAGTGTAAGGCTGTGTGTTTGTGTCCCATGAGGGTAAATAAGGGCCAGACAGCTTTCGTCAGTCCATCAGAGCTACAAGACCTTGTATTCAGGACACACAGAGAGAGCAAGACCATCTGGAGTCCAGCGCACCTATAAACAACAGTCCACCAAAGACACTAGAACTACATATGCATAGTAGAGTATGGGACTTTGAGGGATAGTTCACCCAAAAGTAAAGCTCTATCAGAATTTTCTTACCCTCTTGTTTTTCCAGTCTTCCATGAAACACTGAAGATGATAGGCAGAATATTATCCTTAGATCCCTTTTACACCTGATATTAAGATGCGATTCGAGTGATCCAATCGCAAGTGGCCTACGCTATTTACAGGTGTAAACGGGGTTCAAAACGTGTCTTGATCAGATCTCAAAAACCACATATGGAGTTAGTCAAAAATGTATGTGACCACATCGCATAAGAGTTGTGAACAGCTAATCCATTCTAATCTTTCCCAGACAGAAGCGAAGTACCAAACCTCAGCTGTAAGTCAAACTGCGCTAAAACAAGAGTTAAATATTTGCCGGTTAAATTCAGATTAAAAAAGATATCCGATTGGATAATTGACAATAAGCACGAAAACTTAATGGATTTACTTCAGTGTGTCTGATATCCACATGCAAAGACACAGATGGCAAGCACATGCATCTGAAGCTCAGCAAATACAGGTACTCCACTAAAATAACTTGAAATATTGCAATTTAATTTAAACTGCATCTGGGAGAAACTGTGTGCCTGGTTCGTTTGCAATTTCTTTGTCTGTTCTGACTTATTTGCAGTTTATTATCATGCAGTAAAACAATGACATAGTTATTGATGTATGTCCTCATGAAATCAGAGACCCTCCCTTTGAAATCTGGACACAAGTGGTCACAAGGTATGCATTTAAGCGACCAGGTATAAATGTTGATGTTTTACGCCTCGACCACATGAAATCGTATTACCCTAGATGCATTTTAAAATCAGGTGTAAATGAGATCTCATTCACTATTCTCTGTCATTTTATAATAACAAAATGCAATGAAAATGAGCGGGGACTGAAGTATATTCTGCCTTTCATCTCCTTTTGTGTTCCAAAAAACAATATATAGTCTTCAGTCAATGCCAATACTCTCAAAATGGAAAAATATCAGCCGACTTCTCAGACTGATTAAACAGTTACAGACAATTCTGTTGTGAGCATGAATGTAGTAGCAAATCAAATGCCTTTAAATGAGTCTACAAAATGATCCAGTGAAGAAATCCTTTCATGTTGTACAATTATCAGCTGAAACCGATATTCTGATGTCGAAAAATCGTAAAATCATCGAACACGAATGACTTTTGGTTGCATTAGGTGTGCTATGAAAGTACATTCATCAGAAAATGCCATTCATCTCAAAATGGCCAAATACCATCAGATTTATTGGAACTGACCAGTATATCGTCCTGTCATTAAACTATCTCAGAAGTATTTGTGTGCATGAATGCAGCAGCTAATCAAAGGCCAAAATGTATCTACAAAATGATCCAGTGAAGATGTCCAGTCCTAATTTAATCAACATCATGTTGTACAGTTATAGGCCAATACCAATAATCTCATGTTTAAATATGTTTACATAAATTAAAATATATCATTAAAGCCTCAATGTATTTTTGGATTTACTTATAAGAAATCTAAATTTTCTGATTCAATGTTTCTTTAAATTAATAATTTCGGTTCAAACTTACATTAATTCTTTTGTTAAACCTCATATTATTTGAGCTATAAAACATTTAGTTTTGCAGCATTACAATAAGTATTTTGGTTTGAAATTCCCAGAAGTGTTTATCTTTATCTGTCTGTTGTGCTGTGGAAGCTTCAACAACCAGCTGCATTTGTGTTTAATTTTTTAGTAATTCCAAGAGCTCATGCTTTTATAAGATGTTTGTACACAATAATCATTTGTTTCCAAGATTTCCAAATTTATATAGTTTGTCTGCTCTGTTTAATGTAATTTTACTGTAAATGAGAATGCAACTCCAAATAGGTCAAATAATGTCCATATTAATTTTATGTTCCCCGTCTGTCACTCACTCGACATTGTGCCAATTGTAGTGATACTTGTGGCTTCTTTCAAGAGCCTCGGTTACCTCTGAATATGAGAAAAGGCCAATGAAAAATTGGTGAACAGAATTTGCATGTCCCGCCCCCCGACATACGGGTATAAAGGCAGGGATTGTACATCTGTTCGGTCAGATTCTTTCTTAGGAGCCGAGCGGTTGTGTGATCAGCGAGCTGAGAAATTCACTACTGTTCCTCTCACATCTAGAGCATTGCTGTTGGATACTACGGTGCATTAACAGAGGCTTTCTCCTTTCTCTGCACGCCAGTTATGATGACATCGCTGCTGCATCGGAGAGCATTGCGGGGTCTGATGCAGAACACTTAACAGGGCTGCCACCTTCGGGTCTGCCCGACCAGTTTGAGGCTGATGCACAGATGTCCGATATGCTTTCCCGGGCCGCCATGAGCATGGGGCTGGACTGGAACCCTCCATCCTCCCTTCAACCCTCACAGCTAGATGATTGGATCCTCGGATCAGGGCGTCGCTCAAGAAATATCTAATTTAAAATATAATATTTTTCTCCAAAATGCATTGGCCACAATTATTGGCACCCTTTTATTCATTACTTTGTGCAACCTCCCTTTGCCAAGTTAACAGCTCTGAGTATTCTCTTATAATGCCTAATTAGGTTGGAGAACACCTGGCAAGGGATCTCAGACCATTCCTCCATACAGAATCTCTACAGATCCTTCAAATTCAGAGGTTCATGTTGGTGGACTCTCCTCTTCATTTCACCCCACACATTTTCTATGGGGTTCAGATCAGGAGACTGGGATGGCCATGGCAGAACCTTGATGTTACGATTCCCCATTGTCTGCCTTGTGTTTTTCCCTCACCTCCACTCCAAACTACGTTTCCCACAATTCCCGGCCCTAATCACTCCCTCATTATCCCCACCTGCCTGTCATTCCCTCATTCTGTTCTGTGTGTGTATATAAGCCCTGTTGTTTTTTCAGTCCTTTGTCAGTTGTTGAATGTTGTCTGAGCCTGTCACCGTGTTCCTGCCTGTACCCTACGTTTTTATTTATATAGTATTTACCTCAGTTCTCCCATCGTGGATATTTCTTTGTTCCAGTGTTTTCCTTTGTTTAACTACCAATAAAGCTGCATTTAGATCCTCACTCCTCGTCTGCTCCATTCGTAACACTTGATTTTGATGTTTGTTTTATATCATTGTCCTGCTGGAAGTTCCAACCAGGGCCCATTTTAAGCTTTCTGACAGAGTCAACCAGGTTTTGATTTTTTTTTTTTTTTTATCTGTTGGTATTTCATATAGACCATGATGCCATGTATCCGCAAAAGATGTCCAGGACCTCTGGCAGAAAAAAAAGTCCCACAACATTAAAGATCCTGCACCACATTTAACCGTGGTCATTGGATACTTCATCTCTGTGTGCGCCAAACCCATCTCTGATATTTGCTGCCAGAAAGCTTTTTTTTGTTTAATCTGACCATAAAGCTCAGTCGAATTTGAAGGTCCAGTAGTGTCTGGCAACCTGAAGATGCTTGAGTTTGTTGTTGGATGAGAGTAGAGGCTTTTTTCTTGAAACCATCCCAAAAAACTTATGGTGATGTAATTATATATATATATATATATATATATATATATATATATATATATATAATTTTTTTATTTATTTTATTTCGTTTGTCTGACACCAAGACCTAACTAATTTCTGAAATTTTCCAACTCTGATCCTTGGAGATTCTTTGGCCACTTGAACCATCCTCCACACTGTGCGTGGAGACAATATAGACACATGTCCTTTTCCAGGCCAATTCTTAAGATCTCTAGTTGATTGGAACTTGTTAATTATTGCCCTAATGGAGAAAATTGATATTTTCAATGCTTTGGCTATTTTCTATTTTCACACCAGAACAATATTCTTTAGTCTAACTAACTGTGATTGATGATTAAGACTATGTCTCGATTGGAAGACTGCATGCTAGGTAGGACGTTATAATGGCAAGCAAGGAGTTATAGGAGTTATAATGATGTAAAGAGAAAAGTAAATAGATTTTTCAGGTGTACTTTTAGTCTAATAATTCATTTTAATTATATATTAATACAAATATACATAATATATACTCTGCACCCATCTACTGAGGTACTTCAACTTGGGAATTAACATTCCTTGCATTTGAACATCATATTTACGGGAAAATTGGCGTCATTTTTTTAGACATTTCCATTAAGGCAAAGAATTGTGGGTTCTTAGTGCCCACGTAGGATACACCTCATGCATCCTCTGAATTCCCATGAAAGAAGGTCACATTCGAAGTGTCCTACTCGCTTTTCTGAAATGACACAGCCTTGATTACGTATGTGGCCGTCAAGTGCGACCACGGAGGACGCACCCTTCCAAACGAGACACAGACTTAGGGAATTTGGCCTGTGTGGTACCTCATATTTATACCCCTGTGAAACAGGAAGTCATGGGTGAACAGTCATGTTCCTAGTCACCCAAGTGCGCTAAAAAAGTTAAAATATAAATGTGAATATACTTCGGATATATTTTACTCATATTCATTTCTAGGGGTGCAAATAATTGTGGCCAATTATGTGGAGAAAATATTTATTTAATAATGAGATATTTCCCATCTTTCAGTTGTTTTACTTAAATTAAAGGTTAGATTTTTGTGAATGTTTTCAAGTCAAGTGGTTTTTATTGTCGTTTCAACCATATACAGTTAGTACAGTACACAGCGAAACAAGACAACGTTCCTCCAGGACCAAGGTGCTACATAAAACAACATAGGACAAACACAGAACCACATGAGACTACACAAACTAAATAAAGTACATAAATAAAGTGCACATGCAAACGTGTGCAAAAAGTACGGGACAGTACAATAAATTACTAACAATGAACAGGACAATAGACACAGTGAGAGACAGTGCAGCGCCGACCAGTACACAGTAGTGCAAAAAGATGACCGTTCCTAAAGATGTAATGTAAACATAACTGTGGCACGGTGGAGGGCAGGGCCGGGTCGTGACTCAACACCCCGGTCCCGTATTAGGCTAATCAAGCCTCCGAGAGGGTTAAAGGCCGATCGCGGAGGACGGGCGTGAGAGAGAGACCGTTCACGGACATGTCCGTTGTCCTATTTGTTTGTCTTTTGAGTTTACCATTAAACTATTATTTGTATGTCAAGCCGGTTTCTCGCCTCTTCCTTGCCCGTGAACATGAACTTCTTTACAATGACATACTATGAGATAGTGTTCTATGGACATAGCAGTTATTGAGGTAGCAGACAGTTATAAAGTGACAGTAATTAAAGTGCAACTCAGGACATGTGTGTGTGTGTCAAACCAGTCTCTGAATATTGAGGAGTCTGATGGCTTGGGGGAAGAACACAGTCTGGCCGTGAGGGCCCGAATGCTTCGGTACCTCTTGCCAGACGGCAGGAGGGTGAAGAGATTGTGTGAGGGGTGTGTGGGGTTGTCCACAATGTTGTTGGCTTTGCGGATGCAGTGTTTTTTGTAAATTTCTTTGATGGAGTGAAGAGAGACCCCGATGATCTTCTCAGCTGTCCTCACTATCCTCTGCAGGGCTTTTCGGTCTGAAATGATGTGCTTTCCTCAGCCTTCGCAGAAAGTAGAGACGCTGCTGGGTTTTCTTGGTAACAGAGGTGGTGTTGAGGGACCAGGTGAGGCTCCCCGCCAGGTGAACACCAAGGAATTTGGTGCTCTTGACGATCTCCACAGAGGAGCCATCGATGTTCAGCGGAGAGCGTTCACCCTGTGCTCTCCTAAAGTCAACAACCATCTCTTTTGTTTTGTCCACATTCAGGGACAGGTTGTTGGTTCTACACCAGTCTGTTAGCTGCTGAATGAAACATTTTGAATGAAAGATCAAAAAGGATAAACAATGTAGTTTTTTTTATCACAGCTGCCTTTGCTCAAATTTACCATGGGTGACAATATTTTTGGACACCACTGTATATAAAGCCGCTGCAAAGATGGTGTTGCATTATATGTTGATTCTTATACACAGCCAACAGATGTGACACAGACACATTTGTCATGAAAACAGCAAAGCAGTTTTAATGTGCCATTTAATTCCTGTTTGAATGCACATTAATTAGAATTGAGAGCTATGACAAAGGGCCAGATTTATAGAGCTTGCCAACCCAATTAACTTTCATTGCATAAAAAAAGCATTGCCAGTAGTTTAAACCAATCCTATAAGAGTGTCCTCACTTGAAGACTTCCTGGACCATTTAATTAGATCACTGTTAAAACATAAAGATAATTTTGTATCCACTTACTTTTGAAATGAACAAGAATTCCAAAATGTTGGTTTTACATTGTCCAGCCAGTGTAATCCTGCATCTGTTTGAAGTTAATAAGACACATTGATTCACGCTTCATGTTGCCAGGAATTTGTTTGTTAATGAACATTTGTGCACTCAAAACGACCAGAGAAAAAACAAATTGCCGTCACTTCATCAAATACAGTTTCAGTCTAAATAAATGTAGCAGAGAATGACAAAGACCTGCTGAGTTTAGAGAACATTTAATATTACAGTGCAGAATTTCCAGATACTTTATGTCTGCATTCCTATTGTTATTGAAGCATCTTTAAAGACATCTGCACATCTGAAAATGTCTCAACTATTCATTTGTTTACCAAAACACTTTTATGGTGTTTACCTTCTCTGTTGCCATTTAGATTTAGTGGGGCCATTTTTCACAAATCATAAATGTTTAATGACACATTTACTGTTGCAGGGAAAGCTCATCAAGTTTTTTTTTTTCATCTGTCTGCACTCAGATCCAGTTAAAGTTTTATTCCTTGTGCTTTTGTTAAATTTTATCAGAAGATGAATAGCTAAACTTGTACTGTAGTTTTGTATATTTTTAACCCTCTATATTTCAGCACAACAGAAATGGGAAATAAAATGTAGCATAAAGAAACTGAATTTACTGTAAATTTTGGACAACGTTTATATATTTGGGTTTAAAATAGAAAAAAAAAAATCCAAAATATATTGCTTATATATATTATAAAATGCATTTATAGATGTATTCTAAAACAAATATTCACAATATATTTCACCATATATTTCTGATGATATTTGTTCTTTAAGAACATCAAACAAGCACTTCACTGGAATGTAAATATTACAGAAATATACACATGTGTTTGTGTATCATAGTGTTTGTGCTGCTGAGATATTGAACAAATAGATTTTTGGGAAATTGCAGGTGTAGGTGGACATTTTAAGACTGGAAATAGCTAAATGTAATACCATTCAAACTTTTCAACCTCTCTTTTCAAAATCAAATGCATTTAAACATTGAAAAAGTAAGAAAATAGAAGTCTACACCAGTGCGAGTCTCGCAAAACCAGCCAAGAATATGTCTAGGTCTTATTTCACCACAAAATCAAAAAGAAACGTCTCGGGTTACGTATGTAACCCTTGTTCCTTGTAAAAAGCAGAACGAGATGCTGCGCTGCTAACTGCTTTGGGGAACAATCTTGCATTGTGACCAGCTGTGAATATATGTGTAACACGTCAATGTAACATTGACCGAAAATTTATAGCCTCGGTTGGTGAGCTCATTGGACGCACCTGTGACCAGGCTTTAAATAGAGGCGTCACCAGCGTGTTTGTCAGATACTACTTGTCTTTTCTGAAGAGCAGTCCTGGGACGACCCAGTGCGGAAAATAAGCGCAGCATCTCGTTCCGCTTTTTTCAGGGAACAAGGGTTACATACATAACTCGAGACGTTCCATTTACAAAAAGCTACACTATGATGCTGCGCTGCTAAGCGCTTTTGGAACGAAATACCCACGCATCCGCACTGGGGCTGTCCGGACCCCTGCGGTTGTGAGGTGTGTTCACAAGGACGCGAGAGGTCTCAGACATGAGCTCGAGATCTTGACTCAAGGGCGAAAGACCCGGAGTAGCAAAAATCCTACTCATAAGAATTGTAGAATGTGAGCGGAAAGGACTAGCCTGCCGCATCACAGACTTACTTGAGACTTGGCTTCAGATGTCGACTCAAGGGCGTAGGCCCGGAGTATCATAAACATCCAAACCATAGATCCTGAAGAATGCGTGCGGAAAGGAGAAACCTGCCGCATCACAAACTTGTCCAGGCATAAGGATCTAAATCGTAAGATTTAGGAATGTGTATGAAAAGGACCTACCTGCCGTACACAAACCTTCTTAGACTTCAGATCATAAATGAACACAAGGGAATCCAGATATGGGGCCTGAAGAATGTGTGCGGGAAGGACCAGCCTGCCGCATCACAAACTTGTTCAGGCATGAATCGTAAGATTTTAGGAATGTGTACGGAAAGGACCAGTCTGCCGTACACAGACCATCTTAAACTTGAGATCAGAAATGAACTCAGGGGCATGGGAGCCCAGACATAGGGCCTGAAGAATGTGTGCGGAAAGGACCAGCCTGCCGCATCACAAACTTGTTCAGGCATAAAAAGAATTTAGCCAATAAAGTCTGAGACTGTGTGCGGAAAGGAACTAGCCTGCCGCAACACAAACCCAATTAAAACTCCTACCCCCGGACCTAAGGGCCCGGGGTAGCTTGAACATCTAGACCTTGAGAACACAGGAATGTGTGCGGAGAGGGCCAGCCTGCCGCATCACAAACTTGTAGAGGCATGGGGTTGAGATGTAGACTCGAGGACATAAGAGCCTGGAGTAGCATGAACATTTAAACTATAGAACTTGATGAATGTGTGCAGAGAGGACCAGCCTGCCGCATCACAAACTTACTGCAGAGGGACACCTCTAGCCAAGGCCTTAGAGGAAGCGACACCTCTGGTGGAGTGAGCCCTGATACCTACTGGCGAAGCTTGACTGCATGCCTCGTAGGACAGGGCAATAGCATCCCTCACCCAATGTGACATAGTTGGTTTGGTAGCGGCTGCCCCTTTGTTGCGGCACCCAAAACAGACAAACAACTGCCCTGACTTACGCCACTGGCTAGTGCGGTTGACATAAGTCTGAAGGGCACGGACAGGACAGAGTCAGTGAAGTCTTTCTTGCTCCGGCGTTAAAAACGGCGGGGAGCAGAAGGCTTCCAGAATGACAGGATGTACTGTCAAAAAAGGCACCTTGGGGAGATAGTCCGGATGCGGATATAGAATAGCTTTAGCCGTACCTGGGGCAAACTCTAAACAGGCTGGCAAAACAGACAGAGCCTGTAGATCCCCAATCCTCTTATGTCTCCCTACAGGCGCCCCATCGATCAAGGTGTGGCAAGCCGAAATGCCGGCCACATAGACCCTGAGAGTGGCGGGGCATATGCCTGCTGACAGTTTTTCTTGCAGAAAATCCAGAACTGAAACAATTTGGCAGTTAACTGGATCTGCATCATGTGAACTGCACCACTTTTCAAAGACACCCCACTTATTGCCGTAAATTCTTCTAGTGGAAGGGGCCCTAGCACTAAGAATGGTCTCGATAACCTCAGGCAACAGCCCTGTGTTCCTCAGTTGGTACCCTTCAGGGGCCAAACATGAAGATTCCACAGTTTGGGACGGGGATGAAGTATCATCCCCTGTGCCTGAGACAGGAGGTCCTTCCTGATCGGAATCGCCCAAGGCGAGCCGTCGAGGAGGAGGAGCATCAGTTCTGAGAACCAAGTCCTGTTCGGCCAATAAGGCGCTATCAGCAAGAGGCAAGACCCTTGTTGGCGAACTCTGGCTAAGACCCCCGGGAGCAGAGAAACCGGGGGAAACGCATACAGGCGCATTCTGGGCCATGTATGTGCCATTGCGTCCAGACCCAGGGGGGCTGGGTGACTCAGAGAGAAGTAGAGGGGACATTGCCCAGTCTCTTGAGAGGCGAAGAGGTTTACTTCTGCACTGTAAAATTTCTCCCAAATTTGTTCCACTACCTCGGGGTGGAGTTTCCACTCGCCTGTCGGTAGGTTGTGTCTGGACAGAAAATCTGCTTCCACGTTTAGGCGTCCAGGGATATAGATAGCCCTGAGTGACAGGAGCTTGCCCTGGGCCCAAAGGAGAATCCGACGTGCCAGCAAATTCAGGTGGCGAGAGCGTAGACCTCCTTGGCGATTTATGAAGGAGACTGCTGATGTGTTGTCCACCCGCACAAGGACATGGCAGCCTTCCAGATGCTGGAGGAAGTATTTCAGGGCCTGAAATATCGCCATCAACTCGAGGAAATTGATTTGCCAATCGAGTTGGTGACCCTCCCATTCTCCTTGGGCTGGACGACCACTTAAGACCGCACCCCAGCCCGTCAGAGAGGCGTCTGTCGTTAGCATTTTGCGACAGCATGAGAGTGGGACCCAAGGTAAGAAACCGGGGTCTGAACCACATAGAACGGGAACGAAGCATTCGGCACGTAACCCTTATTAGCCTTAGGGGATTGGCCCGTGGATGAAACCCCTTGGCTTGAAGCCACAGCTGAAATGGTCTCATATGGAGCAGGCCCAAAGGAATCACTGTGGACGCAGACGCCATGAGACCTAGTATTTGTTGGTACTGGTAAACAGTGCAACCTTGACCTAGCCTGAGAGTGCTCAGGGAGTTTTGTATGGACATGATACGAGCGGGAGACAGTCGTGCCCGCATCGTGATCGAGTTCCATATAATCCCTAGATAGGTAATCTCTTGGGTCGGAGAGAGAATGCTCTTTTCGGCATTGAGTCTCAGACCCAGAGAAACCAGATGAGCTAAGACGATATCCCTGTGCTGAACTGCTAGTTCCTGGGACTGAGCTAGTATCAGCCAGTTGTCTATATAATTCAGAATGCGGATGCCCTGGAGTCGCAAATGAGCCAGTGCTGCATCCATGCATTTCGTGAATGTGCGGGGTGATAAGGCTAGGCCGAATGGAAGAACCCGATATTGGAAGGCTTCGTCCCTGAAAGCGAACCTTAGGAACTTCCTGTGCTTTGGCAGAATTCCGATATGGAAGTATGCATCCATAAGGTCGATCGTGATCAGCCATGGTGGATCTGAGACACGATCGCCCTGACCGTTAGCATATTGAACTTGAACACCCTGATCGAGTGGTTCAAACCTCGAAGATCTAGAATGGGACGCAACCCCCCACCCTTCTTGGGAACCAGGAAGTATCTGCTGTAATAGCCTGAAATTTTCTCTGGAAGGGGAACATTTTCTATGGCCCCTTTGACCAAGAGATTTTGTAATTCTCTCCACAGTAGACATGCCTGCCCCAGTTTCACGGTAGTGGGAACCACGCCGTTGAAACGCGGAGGGCGGTGGGAAAATTGAATTTTGTAGCCCTTTTCTACTGTTTTTAGGACCCACATAGAAACACCGGGCAGAAGTTTCCACGCTGCCAGGTTCTCTGAAAGGGGAACTAATTTCAGCACTTCCTGTTGAAGGGGTGTTGAGTGTTCCATGTCCTGGACTAAGGCAACGGTACACCCAACTTTTTGTCGCAAAACTCTGTCACCCGAAACACCAAGGGTGGCGGGAGTGAAGGGTTTTCTTGAGGGTATTGGGAGGGCTGAAGTAAATAAAACACACGCCCCTTCCCGAAGGGAACTACCCCCAAAAGGTTGGGTACAAGACCGTCAGGGTTTTTTCCTTTTGGAAATTATACCCCCTGAGTGCGGCGAGGAAAAAACTGCCCAAAGGCTTCCTCGTGGCTTTTTGCCTCCTGAAATCTGGAGATAACAGTGTTCATGGCGTCTCCAAAGAGACAAGAAGGAGAGACCGGGGCATCGAGCAGGAACACCCGGCCCTTGTCTCTGATGCCCGAAAGGTTAAGCCATAAATGTCTCTCCGTGCTGACCAAAGCAGGCATAGACCGGCCAATGGCATGGGCTGACTGCTTGGTTGCACGGAGAGACAGATCTGTGGCTCGACGAAGCTCTAAATATGCTTCCTCGTCGAGCGTTTCACCCGCAGTCAGGTCTTTTAGCAGATCAGCCTGGTAAGCCTGTAACACAGCCATGGTGTGCAGCGCTGCACCAGCCTGACCTGCCACTTGATAAGCCCTTCCCACTAGCATGGAGGTAGTTCTGCATGGCTTAGAGGGGAGGGCGGGGCTTTTTAATGATGACGCCGAACCCGGCGAGAGATAGCCCGCAAGCGTCTCTTCAACCGGCGGCAACATTGAATAGCCTTTTGCGTCAGCGCCCACGATAGTCGAGTATAACGACGTTGAGGGCACGTGAATGCGCGAGGTATAAGGTTTTCTCCACGAACGAGCGAGCTCGTCGTGGAGATCATCAAAGAAGGGAAGGGACTGATGAGGCGTTCCCTTCCCTTGGCCACCAGACAGAAATCTGTCCTCTAATTTGGAGCGTTTGGGGGTTTCTTGGTCGCGTGGCCAGTCTAATTGAAGCCTGGCCACTGCACGAGTGAGCACGTCGAGCAACTCCTCAGAAGATTTAGAATCGTGTTTGGAGTGCTCTGACGCGGATAACTCACACTCCGAACCAAGAGATATAAGGTCCTCCCCGTGAACCGAAGAAGCGCCGGAGCACGCTTCGAGATCGCGTGAAGGACCAGCTGGGTCTGGGGAGAGAGCGAGCGAAAGGGACGAACCCATCTCTCGCTCCTCAGCCAGATCCATGCGAGAGCCCCACGAGTGAAGTGTGGGTGCTGGCTTGCGAAAGTAAGCGAGGCGAGCGCGAAGCATTCCGACTGAAAGTAGGTCACGATGCGCGCACCCGCCCTGCCCCAACGCGAGAACAGCGTGCTCTTCCCCCCAAAAAACAAAGCAGAACTCATACGTGTCCTTGTCGGTCATAGACCACTGGCAAGGAAACACGCAGCGTTTGCCTTGTTTCTCTGACATACTTTCACTTTCCTTATATATATATATATATATATATATATATATATATCTTCTCTTTTTTTCTTTTTTTAAAAGAACAGAGAAAGAAGGAAATTTCTGCGCACTGCCTAACAGTTTCTAACTCCTAACAAAGGGAAGAACATTTTTTTTTTTTTTTTTTTATCAGCAGTCTTGTGAAACACACAGCACAGTATGATCTGAAGAAAAGAGATCTGACGAACACACTGGTGATGCCTCTATTTATAGCCTGGTCACAGGTGCGTCCAATGATCTCACCAACCGAGGCTATAAATTTCCGGTCAATGTTACATTGACGTTTTACACACATATTCACAGCTGGTCACGATGCAAGATTGTTCCCCAAAGTGCTTAGCAGCGCAGCATCATAGTGTAGCTTTTTGTAAAGGGAACAAGACATTTTGTTTTGCATATAAGAATATTAAACCTATTTTAAAACTATAAATACTTTTTATTATTATTATTATTATTATTATTATTATTGTGACAATTGTTTAATAGGCAAATTACCTAATTCTATTCTAATGCTCATTACTGTAAAGTGAAATACATTTATGAAATGTTAACAAATAATAATTTATTATACATATTATAACAAATGTATGGGACAATGACAAATTAGGTTTTCCGAAAATCTATTTGAAACATTTACCAAGTGCTCATGTTGGTTTCATTTATACAAAATAACAATACTAAGAATAATAAAAAAAAGCAAAAAACAAAACATTTATAGCATTTTATTTTTTTACAGAATGCAATATACAACTGCTAAAACTGGAAATAACTTACAGTCCCACATATGTTTAATCCATTTTCTTGTTTATGGATTCCTGTGCTTTGCACAGCTGCTTAATTCATACACATCTATAAAACTTCAGAAAATAAGCTGAGCCCAGAGTTGCAGAGAGCGTCCCAAAGCAGATATCACTTTCATGCCCTGTTACCCCAAATGCCGGTGGCCTCCATTCACATCGGAACAGTGTTAAAAGCTAAACTTGTAAACTTCCTTTACAAATCAGCATAATCCTGCAGGCCTCTCGCTCGGCTCAGGTTTTCCCCTATGAGTCTGCTAGATGAGCAGCTGGGCAGCCTGAGATTTGACTTTGTTAATTACACAATAGAATCCAGTGAGATCTCATGAGATATACAGATAAAAAAGGGCGGTGTAGGTGGTCTTCAAATGCAATCTCTCCAGCTGTTGTTTGCTATCAGAGCAGCGGGCTGGACATGAAAGATAGCAGAGATACATGATTGTGTTTTTCACACTGGAAGAGCCTTATTTGCTTGCATTAGTGCATGTTTAATGTACAACACTGTCGGTGGTCCGGTCACCTTGTCAGGATTAGGTTCTATCTGATGGGACCGTGGCAGTATTGGCCTGCCTTTTGCCCAGTGTTTGTTTCACTTATTTAAACCCCCACAAGTGTCATGTCCAAATGTGGATCATTGTCTACTGTCGTTGTGACTGTTTCAGATTGTGCTTGCTATCTTGTGTGTTAACAGTGTTCTGTTATTTATCAATGTGGACGCATTGTGTGTTACTCACCTTGCAGATCACTGTCGCTTTGCCAGTGTTGCACCTATCTCTTGGAGGAGGATTCCCCAGATCTGTACCCAGTGTCGGGAGAATCGCTTGCCTGGGCTTGATCGCACACACCCATCTCATGAACTCTCATCCCTTTCCTGCTTGACGGTTTTCCTTATTGAGCTCGGATGAGTTGGTGTTGGAGTGCCTTTTGTGTTTTTGATCTAATAAAGACTCATTGACTGTTTTTCCTCTGCGTTTGGGTTTTTAGTGTTGGGTTTTAACACTAAAATGCAGTCAACGTGATTTACTGTCCAATATTCTTTTATCAACCAACAAGACATTAGTTGGTTTGTTGACTGATTTGGTTGGGTGGTTGACTGACTTGGTTGGTTGGTTGGTGAATTATTTGGTGGTTAGTTGACTGATTTGATTGGTTGGCTAGTTGAATTTGAAACAACATAAGGATTATTAAATTATGAACTTTATTATAAATAATTATAAATGTATAGATGTCATAAAACATATTGTAAGATAAGACTTGCATGCTAACAAAAAGCACTACTCATTTGTCCATGTTCCATCCATTCTGCACCCCTCAAGGGAGTTACATGCAACTGTAGTGGACATTATAATTGGCTAGTAGTAATGCAGCTAAATCTCCCAATATATCTTGCTCTGGAATTTTCTCATATGCACACGACAAGACTTTGTCCTCTTTTGGGAGCTCTTTGGCTTTGCTAATGGGGTTATTGATCATTGTGACACTGCCGACATTTCTATAAGCCATATGAAAGCCTAGCTCAAAGTGTAGCGCATCACAACTGGAATGCATTTAGATTACTTCATTGTAGCTTTTAGGGGCCAGTGCCTGCAGAAGATAACATTCTGAAATGGCCCATCAATGCTGGCCTTTAAAGGACACTTTTTAAATATTTGTCACAAAACTCTTTCTGATTTCTTCACTCTCCTTTTCCCCATTCCTTGCTGCCAGATTGCTCGCATGCTCTGGATTTAGGTGTACAAAAATCTCATTGGTCAGTCTGATGAGGTGCACAGATGGAATTCAAGCTCTTTTGTGATGTAATGAAGCAATTGTATGTCATCAGAGATTACCTATATTGGCTTAGAGGTTATAGAGACATCTACCTCTAAAATCGCAGTAGCCACTAGCAAGCTCATTGTGTAGAGTTCTCTATTGTTGGTGTGCAGTGCTTCTGATTTAATTAGCTATGGTAATGCATAAACACTCACTCAATGTTGTACTCTATAGATTATTTATTGAAAAAATATATATATAATATAAAACTTTGAGTACATATGCAGCCCCAAAATGATTTGTTAGTTTGGTTGGTTGATTGCTTTGATAGATTGGTTGATGGCTTGCTTTTATGGCAGTCTACACTCACCTAAAGGATTATTAGGAATACCTGTTCAATTTCTCATTAATGCAATTATCTAATCAACCAATCACATGGCAGTTGCTTCAATGCATTTAGAGGTGTGGTCCTGGTCAAGACAACCTTCTGAACTCCAAACTGAATGTCAGAATGGGAAAGAAAGGTGATTTAAGCAATTTTGAGCGTGGCATGGTTGTTGGTGCCAGACGGGCCGGCCTGAGTATTTCACAGTCTGCTCAGTTACTGGGATTTTCACGCACAACCATTTCTAGGGTTTACAAAGAATGGTGTGAAAAGGGAAAAACATCCAGTATGCGGCAGTCCTGTGGGCGAAAATGCCTTGTTGATGCTAGAGGTCAGAGGAGAATGGGCCGACTGATTCAAGCTGATAGAAGAGCAACTTTGACTGAAATAACCACTCGTTACAACTGAGGTATGCAGCAAAGCATTTGTGAAGCCACAACACGCACAACCTTGAGGCGGATGGGCTACAACAGCAGAAGACCCCACCGGGTACCACTCATCTCCACTACAAATAGGAAAAAGAGGCTACAATTTGCAAGAGCTCACCAAAATTGGACAGTTGAAGACTGGAAAAATGTTGCCTGGTCTGATGAGTCTCGATTTCTGTTGAGACATTCAGATGGTAGAGTCAGAATTTGGCGTAAACAGAATGAGAACATGGATCCATCATGCCTTGTTACCACTGTGCAGGCTGGTGGTGGTGGTGTAATGGTGTGGGGGATGTTTTCTTGGCACACTTTAAGCCCCTTAGTGCCAATTGGGCATCGTTTAAATGCCACGGCCTACCTGAGTATTGTTTCTGACCATGTCCATCCCTTTATGGCCACCATGTACCCATCCTCTGATGGCTACTTCCAGCAGGATAATGCACCATGTCACAAAGCTTGAATAATTTCAAATTGGTTTCTTGAACATGACAATGAGTTCACTGTACTAAAATGGCCCCCACAGTCACCAGATCTCAACCCAATAGAGCATCTTTGGGATGTGGTGGAATGGGAGCTTCGTGCCCTGGATGTGCATCCCACAAATCTCCATCAACTGCAAGATGCTATCCTATCAATATGGGCCAACATTTCTAAAGAATGCTTTCAGCACCTTGTTGAATCAATGCCACGTAGAATTAAGGCAGTTCTGAAGGCGAAAGGGGGTCAAACACAGTATTAGTATGGTGTTCCTAATAATCCTTTAGGTGAGTGTATTTGGCTGGTTGTCTGATTTGGTTGGTTGGTTGGTTGAATGATTTTGTTGGTTAGTTGACTATTTTTCAACCAACCAACTAAATCAAAGCAAACAAATCAACTAAATCAACCAACAGATTCGATTCCTTTGGCTGGTTGGTTGGTTGACTGATTTGTTTGGCTGAAATATTAAGCAAACAAATCAACTAAATCAACCAGCAGATTGGTTGATTTAATTAATTTGTTTGGTTGATTTTATTTAATTATTTATTTTTTTGGCTTAATCTTTGCTTGGTTGACTGATTTGGTTAGTTGGCTGGTTGGTTGGTTAGTTGACTGATTGGTTGATTTGATTGATTGATTGAATGATTGGTCAATTTAATTGATTTGGTTGATTAGCTGACTAATTTAATTGGTTGGTTGGTTGGTTGGTTAGTTGATTGTCTGGTAAGCTGGCTGGTGAGTTGCCAGATTTGGTTGTTGGCTGAAATATCAAGCAAACAGATTGGTTGACTGATTTTGTTAGTTGACTAATTTGGATTTGGTTGGTTGTTTATCTGATTTGGTTGGTTGACTTGTTGTTTTGAAGGATTTAGTTGATTTGCTGACTAGTTGGTTGGTTGGTTAATTGATTGGTTTACTGATTGATTGCATATACAAAATGTATTGTTTTGATGTAATCTGAATAGTGTTTGGAGATCTGATTGAGATTGGAATTCTTGAGATTTCAATTTAGCCTTGTGTCTTTTTTCCATTTAAATGCAGCATACATTTGATGTCATACGCAATGTGCTACAGTGATTCATGTAGTGAGGAGAGCATGAAATAAGGCATAATATTGTTTATATGTCACCTTTGCTGTCTTCTGCACCATGGCTTAATGATTGGATAACTTAACATTTACATAAACCGATGACATATTCCAGCTGTCTTTCAGCTTTCTCTATTCTGTCAGCTTGTTGTAGAGGAGAGTCGCCAATTGGCTAAGTGCTTATTCAGTCATCATTTTTATAGCAACCTTTGCTGAAAAAAATTATTACATGTCCTGAACTTACAGATCTGATTTGATCACTTGAAACAGTGTGGACAGTCCATCCAAAAGATCTGGATTTGGAAAACAAATCAGCATTGTCTGGAGTGTGAGGACTAGCTTTGAAATGGTGCCAAGAGCAGCGGTTTGACCAAAATACTAGTTAATTGTCACTATTCATATTTATTTTTTTTAAACTAAATGAAGAAATATGTAGTGTGGAATAATATGATGGTCAGTGAATGAAATCAGAATTTAAATTTTTGGGTGAACTATCCCTTTATCTGCTGAATCACATCTAGCAAATAAATCGGATATTATTTGAGAGAAATTAGTACTTCCTGTTCCAAAAATTCTTAACTCTCTCAGCTATGATCAGCTCAGCTCTGCATGACAAAGAACAATTCAATGTACTTGCAGCCAGTATCATAATTAAGGTTCTGGCAAAGCTTCCTTTCATTTACAGAGGTAGGTCTAGAAGCCTTGTCAAAGTGTACAATAAATCAGCCGTTTGCCGTGTCAGACCCGAGTATTCTCCCAAATCTACTTGATGCAATCAACCTCTGTCAAATAACAGTCAGTTTGTTTCGTGCCCTGGAGAAACAAGGTGATTTGTTGCTTGATTAACATTTGTTAGGTCAAAAGGTACGTTTGTGGTGTTGGATTTAAAATAAAATAATAATTATATATCATCTTGCACAATCATGCTTCTACTTACTATAATAAAAGTCTGTGTTAATATAATTTCTCTTTTAATGTAATACATAATTTAATAATGTAATTTAAGGCAATTAAACATGACTACATCTTGAGTGTATCTAATGAAACCTGTCAAGAACATGTCCAAGTCATATTCCACTCCAAAATCCTAAATTACGTAGCAGGCTACTGAGAAATGGTATATATGAGTCGCCTGACATTCATAGAGTTTTCAATGCAGGAAAAACCCTGAAAAGGTCACCCGCCAATATGGCTGGTAAGAGTGATGGAGTTTTAATTTTAAACCCTGCATACAGATATTAAAAAAATATTGAATGCTGAAGTTTAATTTGTTGAAGTTTAAAATTTAAAAACTATAATTTTCTCTGGATGCTGTTCAGTCTCTACAAGTATATGTGGCTGCAGCGTGATGAATGGCCAGGTCCTTCAGTCTATTGCAATAAGTTTGTATCTCTCGCACACCTTGTTCACCGCTTGTGGGTAAAGTCTCCATTCTCTGTTAAGTAAATCTGCTCCCGTGTTTAATAGGCCTGGGACATGCATCACACACAATTAATAAATGTGTACTGCTCCAGGATGTACAGTCGAGTTGAGCGTATGCCTTTAGAAAATTTATATGGCAATTTTAGGCACAGAAAGTGGGGAAAGAAATTGTAGTTTCGCCAATTGTACAAAAGTGCCTGGGTACTGTATTAATTGCGTGTATTAATAAATGCGTACTGCTCCAGGATGTACAGTCGAGTTGAGCGTATGCCTTTAGAAAATTTATATGGCAATTTTAGGCACAGAAAGTGGGGAAAGAAATTGTAGTTTCGCCAATTGCACAAAAGTGCCTGGGTACTGTATTAATTGCGTGTATTAATAAATGTGTACTGCTCCAGGATGTACAGTCGAGTTGAGCGTATGCCTTTAGAAAATTTATATGGCAATTTTAGGCACAGAAAGTGGGGAAAGAAATTGTAGTTTCGCCAATTGTACAAAAGTGCCTGGGTACTGTATTAATTGTGTAAATGTTTTTAACATTTTAAATAAAAAATATTAATCACAGAAATTAATGCTTTAATTTCCCAGCCCTAATTTTTTTTATTTTATGTAAAATTATTATTTTTAATTTATATAAAAAATATGTAATATTTTTTTGTAATTATGTAATTTGTCCTTGTTAACATTTTCAGCAGAAATATAAATTATCTTAATATTTTGTTTGTAAAATAATTACAACAGGTTATTAAAATGGTGTTCAAAAGTATTTATATTAATTAATTTATATAAAAATAAATTATTTAAAAGTATTTTGTTGTAATTATTGTCTTTTGTTCTTGTGCAAATTTTCATAGTAATACAAAATGCAGAAATAAATAAATAATATATGTTCTTCCAATAAGAAATTACAAAAAGTATCATGGCAATACCATGGTTTTTGCACATGTACTGTACCATGGTACTACCATGTTAGTTCCCTTTCGGAGAACTCGAGCTGTGTATGATCACTATGGGATAACGTCTGATTGGCACATTGTCTGAAGTCCCCAATTTATTGGCTGATGGCACTTAAGTGACGCCCCCAGGGGAGCTATGTCACAGGCTCCATTAAGGCACTCAATTTCGCGCCATCGACCGGGAACGGTTTAGTGTCTAACTTGATTTTCAGTACACCAATTTAGCTCAGTTTCCCCTGTAATTTGCGCTGGTGAACGAGCATTAAATATTTTCAGCCAGAGTTTCCATGACTTCCTCCATGACTTAGGTTCTGCACGTAATCTAAATCAATGTACAATAAAATTAGGTCTTCACACGAGCCTGACGAACTTGCTGTGTAATGAAGGGTGAGCCTCCAATTAGTGAATGAAACTGGGCCGCATAAACAAATCCGTTTCTCCCATTTGCCCTTCGGTCAGTATCGGAATGAGTTCTCCGTTGTACACTCCTCGAAAACCCGAGAACCAGAATATGGTTCAGTTTCCCCATGCAGCTTGCTCTGGGGAGCAAACATGAAAAAAATGCTTACCGAATTCAGCCTCTGTCTCCATGACCAAGGGTCTCGAGATATTATATAACAGAATTTGATGTCCATCAAGCACAAGTTTACACAAAACACACAGTGAACTTAAGCACCACATGTTGTCCCCCCATAGAGAATGCATGGGTCATTGTGGTGAACCAGCATTCTCAAATAAACATTCCCCCCAATGCTCACACACTTCCCTGTTCAAAATACCAGGGAAAATGTTTATTCTGTCAGCTTCCCTCCTCCATAATTTATGCCTGAATATAGTAAAGGCAGAAACATTATTAAATGCCATTCAACCAGCCACTGTAGTAGAGGCACAAAATCCCCCTCCTATGCCGCTGGTTGTGGCTCAGTCATCAAAAGTGTGCCATCTAGTGGTTGCATGTCACACTACAGGTGAGAGCCATGCATTAATTCCTCTGTCTGCCCATCTAGTGTTTTGGCAGCAGTTGCAGGTCATTTTGAACGGGGTACTTTGAATGATAGAGCATGGTTATGTCATTCAATTCAGGCGGGCTCCACCAGTATTCAACAGGGTTTTTCCGACAGAGGTAACAAATCAGGAAGCTTCGGGAAATTCACTCTCTCTTACAAAAGGGGCAATGGAGGAGATTCCCCCTTCTCAAAAAGAATGTGGCTCTTACAGCCACAGTCTCGAAAAAAGATGGCGGCTTGCATCCAATTCTAGATTTGAGACTTTGGATGTTACATTCTTCTGTGGCATGAGACAATGTACTCTAAGAGCTGTTGATTTTGATCCATCATACTTGTTTTTTATAAGTACTACATTCAGGGGTGTAGCATTCATTATGATGGCATATACATGACAGTGGATTAGCTTAATAATATCTTTGACTCCCCAAGTACAAGTCTGGTGAAACCAAGGAATTCTTGGGTGAAAGTAAATACCTTTCAATCAACCAGTGTTCTAAAACAAGATTTTAAACTTTACCAGTACATGCGGCTTTAAAATGAAATAACCATCCGATCGTAAAATGCACAGGTTCATGGAACTTTAATGTGCCTGATAACCTATAACACCAAAGTCACAGATGAGAAGCACAATGCAGGTACTCCTCTAAAATAACTGTCAATTCTGCTTTAAACGTAGGCTAATGTTTGCATTTTTTTCGCACTTTCATTTTGTTACTAACTTTTTTGTTCTTTATTAATAAAGTGACACAATGATCATGCAGTAACACACTAATGTAATGACTGATATGCAGTCAATTATTCAGACCTCTCCTTGAAATCTGATCAAAATTGTTCAAAAGAGACGCATACTACCAGGTGTAAATTGTGATGACACTTGTTAATACACATCTTAATACCAGGCAATAAACAGGGGACTGTGTATGAGAGAGACTCTGTGTGTGAGAAGGACAGTGAAGTTAAAACTGAGGTGAAAAAAAGATTATCTATCAAAATGATGGACAACATTTGAAATTTCCATCAGTCTTTAAAAAAAATTGGTAAATGAAAGTGAATTTTTGGTTGACATAACCCCTGGTCCAGACAGGGTCTGACATCTGGAGAGTGGACAAAACATCCTCAGATTATGGAACAAATCTGGTGGAGGTTCGGCAGAGCGGAATTTGACCTGTTCACTTCGAGCGAGATGTCGCACTGTTCCCTCAGGTTTTCTCTCTCACCCCCGACACCACTGGACACCGATGCGCTGGCATGTCTTTACGCGGTTCCACCGATTAGTCTGCTGAATGGTCTAGTGTCACCATATTGGCCAACTCAAGTATGGTTTTTAGCTCTATCCTGGAAAAGACTCCTTGGGAGATTCCAGTCAGAACAAACATGTTGACTCTGGCACGGGGCAGCATTTGGCACAAGGTTATTTCTATGTCATTTTGCTTGCAGACCATTAATTTTCAGGCTTTATAGCCTCCCCCATTTGAGTCAGAGGAGCATGAAAAGTTACGTATGCTTTGCAAAGTTCAGGCATTGCAGGCAACTGGGGTGTTTCGGTGTCCAAGAAAAGACTGTCTCATTGGCTTATTGATGCAATATCGAGTGCTTACAAAGCGTGTGGTTTACCTTTGCCTTGGGGTATTCGAGTCCATTCTACGAGGAGTATGGAATCCTCATGAGCTTTGGCTAGAGGTGCATCCTTGGAGGACATTTGTATGGTGACAGGGTGGTCCTCTCTGTATACATTTGATAGATTTTATAATCTGGATGAGGGACTGACTCCTGCTTCCTAGGTACTCTCTGTTGGAACAGGAGTAAATTCATAAGTACTTTTTTTATTCAAACCCTTTAGCTCGCTTATGCGCTACGATATGCTTGTCACGAGGGCTGAGACAATTGGCAGCTACTGTTCATATGGCATGAATGTATTATTTCCCATAGTGATCATACGCAGCTCAAGTTCTCTGAAAGGGAACGTCTTGGTTATGTATAACCTTGGTTCCCTGAGGGTAACAAGATGCTGTGAAGCTGGCCATACTCTCTAGCAGCTGCAAAGACTCGATGTCATGAAAGTGAGTGCCTTTGTGGTGCCCAGGACGTAGCTCCCTGGAGGGCGTCGCTTAAGTGCCATCAGCCAGTAAATTGGTGTGATTGTATAAGGGCAGTATTTAGGTACAGTGTCCCATAGAAATCATACACAGCATCTTATTCCACTCAGGGATCCAAGGTTATGTACATAACAGAGAAGTTTATGTAACTTGAAGTACCATGTTAATACCACGGTACAGGGCTCCAGACTAAAAACATTTCTTAAGAGCGAAACATTAAGGATCCAAATGGCTGTTTTTAGTCACCAAATCACAGAATTGCTCGATTTAGATTACTGTTCAGAAACAAGATAGACAGCCAAAGATAAGAACCCATTGATCAGAGGTTTAATATACAGTATGTACAGTTGAGAAAATACATTTGTATTCCCTTTTGTCTCATAAATGTTCACACCCCTTTCATAATTTATACAAATATAAGATTATATGTTAATATTATTATATTATAATATATGTTTTTATTTAGTACTGACTTCAGAATCTGCATTAGAGATATTTACATAAAGTATAGTATGCATATAATAGTGTGTTGTCTTCTTGAGCATCAATTAATTTTTGCACTTTGTACAAGGCCCTCAATTGTAAGTTTAATGGTAACTCAGATAACCGCTCTGTACAATTGTGGTGAGAAGATTAGCATCTCAGAATGCTGTTCTTAGATGCAGGTTGGCGCTGTTTTGGCAGCAAAAGGAGGACCTACACAATATTAGGCAGGTGGTTTTAATGTTGTGGCTGATCTTGTGCGCGTGTGTGTGTGTATATATATATATATATATATATATATATATATATATATATATTAGAGCTGTCGATTTAATGCGTTAATTCAGTGCGATTAATTTGACAAGAAATAACGCGTTAAAATAATTAACGCAATTAATCGCACTGCCCCCAGACCATAATAGGGAAAGTTTCCTGAGAAATGCAAGCTTGTAGTACCACCTGTTTACTCCAGAGGGCAGTAAGTGAAATTTCAGCTGTATGAGCAATGCGCAGTTTATACAGTGAAGAAAACAACATTCAGCAGACACACAACACAGACATGCATTACGTTCTTGCGTTCAAAACACCTGAAGGTGTGCAAATGCGAACTAAGGGATCTCAAGATGTGTTTAAAGATTGAGTATTAAACTATATTTAATATGAAACAGTTAACTAAACATTTTATGTTTATGACACAATGCACCCAAGACGCTACACAAGCATGTCTGTCACAGGTGTAAATTGACGGGCTCTTAAACTTAAATCTCCAACTGATTGACAAATTCACTTGTGAAATGGATTGCTGTGAACTGTATGCCAATGAATGACTTATGATCAATAATATGGTAGTAAACAATACATTGTATTCTAAAGCCACTTTTTGTATTGTCTTATCAATGATTAACTCTTCTGCCATAAGAATGTAGTGCATTTTAATTATCTGAATATTTATATATATATATATATATATATATATATATTTAAAGATAACTATGCAGAATTCGTAGAATATGTATAATCTTTATATATTGAATTATTGTTAAATGGGAGGCTTTTTCAGCAAATATTTGTATATGTGATTAATCGTGATTAATTAATCGGGACACCATGTAATTAATTCGATTAAAAATTTCAATCGATTGACAGTGCTAATATATATATATATATATTTTTTTTTTTAGATTAAAGATTTTTCAAATATTGCCTTAGTCTTTATTTACTTTTACCGGATGGCCCAGAGTGCAAAATAAATTAAATCCCAGATGCAGTTTATTGTGCTACTCCAATCCCAATCAATTATTACCAGAATAAAAAAAGTTGTAAACAACATGGGACTTTTAATTATAAAGAAACTCCAAATATTCATGGGACTCTTATTTTGAAATGTCTGCACTCCCAGTTGTGAGGCTGATTCGCTACGAAAGTGACTCTTATTCAAACTGCTAACCTGAGTTTCTGAGTTCAAACTCTCAGATCTTTTCAGGTGATTCATGAAAAAGATCCAGCTCAAAAGAGCAATTTGTGCATGTCTCTTTCGTGCTTAGTTTGTTGTTGCGTACGGTGCAGCGACCTCGTCAGAAAGAGAACCGGTGAAAAGCGGCACGAGACACACTGTTGTGTGCTCAAAAGATGTATTCAATTTCTCACAAGATGATATCTGACAAATAGGGCTGTAACGATACGCAATATAAAATCGAAATCGCGATACTCAGGTCCACGAACCGGTATCGCGATGTGAGAAGGGAGAATCGCGACACACACACCCCTTCCAACTCCCAGAGTTATCCTTCCCGTCCAGATCCAATGCTACCGCATCTTTAAATTACTATTAGTATTATTTGTTAACATTATTATAAGTTAACATTATAAAATACGTAGACCTACACCACAAAACTAGTTGAGGATAATTGGGCAATTTTAGCGTTATGGACGTGACATTTGCAGTCAAAACTTGAAATATAAATTCTCAGAAAATGCATTTAATACCAATATATTGAAACTTCTGTTTATATATCCATAGCCTACTCCCGTAATAAAGTCCAGTAAATGTCCAGACATTAGAAAAATATGTCTACACATGCATTTTATATTTAATATGAGGGAAATACACATGCGTTACGGACGTGACACAAAACATCTTTAGCTTTTAGGTGGCAAAATATATATTTTTATAATTCTGTGAATTACACTGTACAAACCAAAAGTAGGCCTAATACTACCCACCAGATGAAGAAGGGTTGGCTCTCCCCAGAACATAAAATATTTATTTTATTTTATTTTTCGTGTTCGCATTTATGAGGAAAAAACAATGTAAGGACGTGACAGTTCTCTGGAAGCGGCACTAAAACTTTCAAAGAGACCTCAAACAGAAAGCACAAAGCCTTTCTTTAAAGTGAATTTCATTTTGCATTAATTGTATCTCAATTTTAATCAATGTTTCATCAACCAATTGCCTGGATTTAATAAATAAGAAGTAAATATCGATAGATAATCACGGAGTCGCTGGCGCCTGAACTGGAGAACCGAAACTCATCGTATAAGGTAGGCTACTTGCCTCACAGACCAGATAAATATATTTATATCGAAATGTTTACTTTTAAAATGAACAATTCAAAACAAAAGTTACAGACTGCTTTCTGCTTATGTAATCCGTATGAAAAGTGCATTTCTCTCTGGCGCGTTCACTGAAGATCGCGAGACAGCATCGTCAACTTCATCTTGCAATAGACACTGACAGAAAACACTTGTTTATTAATAAACAATTAAAATGTCTCCTTGCTATATTTGATATATTCATAATCATTACTTTTGCCGGTTCTTTGTGACAGCTTTTTGGTGCTTTATTGGCAGCGCCCCTTATCATCACCGCATTAGCACCGAAAACATGGAGATTTTTTTTAGACAATAATCGCACAACCTATTTGATATTCTATAATTAAATACTCAGTGACTTATCCCAACCAACTATTAAAAAAAGTTTACTTGTAAGCGTCTTTTTACATGTTAGCCTAGTAGCCTACGTATCATGTGACTATACCTTTCCAAGTGACGCGAGCTAGTTAAATAACGTGAGGAAACATGGAAAACAACCCAGAGATTGCGGACCCTCCCAATACATTTAAGTCAGCAGTATGGCAACACTTCGGCTAGCGGTGGAGAATAAGGATGGCAATCGTGTAGTCTACAAGACCCACACAATTTGCCGTAGGCTAAGTGTTTTAAGAAGCTTCCTCAAATGTGAACCGGTAACACGTCCAACATGCAGATGCATATCCTACGGCACCATCCCGAAATCAATTTAGTTGGAGCACAGAAAACAACCCAAAAGCAGCAGCCTACACTGCCTAGTTTAGTTTAATAATTTGCATAGTTAATATTGTTCTTTGGTGTTCAGTTTATACAGGTTTTTCAAATGTTATTTAATAAAAATACCGGTATATTTTTTTCTCTCAAAATCTCTCCTTTTTTCACCCCCAAGCCCCGCCCCCGTGATCGAATCGCGATACGAACCGAATCGTGGCTCAAAAATCGTGATACGAACCGAATCGTGGGTTTGGTGTATCGTTACAGCACTACTGACAAAACCACATTTAAACGCACACAACCCGACTGTCGCCAATGGCAACTAGATTTTAAATTATTGTCGCAATCAATTATTCACTCAGTGCTGCACAATAGACTAAACAAGGATAGTGAATTACAGAACATAAGTATGTGTACTTCTGAGCTTCTCATGATGTGCAGTTTTGTTTTAATAAAGATTCAAGTCAACCATTAAACTCAAAAATACAGGTGCTGGTCATATAATTAGAATATCATCAAAAAGTTTATTTATTTCAGTAATTCCATTCAAAAAGTGAAACTTGGATATTATATTCATTCATTCCACAAAGACTGATATATTTCAAATGTTTATTTCATTTAATTGTGATGATTAAAACTGACAACTAATGAAAATCCCAAATTCAGTATCTCAGAAAATTTGAATATTACTTAAGACCAATACAAAAAAGGATTTTTAGAAATGTTGGCCAACTGAAAAGTATGAACATGAAAAGTATGAGCATGTACAGCACTCAAAACTTAGTTGGGGCTCCTTTTGCCTGAATTACTGCAGCAATGCGGCGTGGCATGGAGTTGATCAGTCTGTGGCACTGCTCAGGAGTTATGAGAGCCCAGGTTGCTCTGATAGTGGCCTTCAGCTCTTCTGCATTGTTGGGTCTGGTGTATCGCATCTTCCTCTTCACAATACCCCATAGATTTTCTATAGGGTTAAGGTCAGGCGAGTTTGCTGGCCAATTAAGAACAGGGATACCATGGTCCTTAAACCAGGTACTGGTAGCTTTGGCACTGTGTGCAGGTGCCAAGTCCTGTTGGAAAATGAAATCTGCATCTCCATAAAATTGGTCAGCAGCAGGAAGCATGAAGTCCTCTAAAACTTCCTGGTAGACGCCTGCATTGACCTTGGACCTCAGAAAACACAGTGGACCAACACCAGCAGATGACATGGCACCCCAAACCATCACTGACTGTGGAAACTTTACACTGGACTTCAAGCAACGTGGATTCTGTGCCTCTCCTCTCTTCCTCCAGACTCTGGGACCTTGATTTCCAAAGGAAATGCAAAATTGACTTTCATCAGAGAAAATAACTTTGGACCACTCAGCAGCAGTCCAGTCCTTTTTGTCTTTAGCCCAGGTGAGACACTTCTGACGCTGTGTCTTTTTCAAGAGTGGCTTGACACAAGGAATGCGACAGCTGAAACCCATGTCTTGCATACGTCTGTGCGTGGTGGTTCTTGAAGCACTGAATCCAGTTGCAGTCCCCCACATTTTTGAATGGGTTTTGTTTCACAATCCTCTCCAGGGTGCGGTTATCCCTATTGCTTGTACACTTTTTTCTACCACATCTTTTTCTTCCCTTCGCCTCTCTATTAATGTGCTTGGACACAGAGCTCTGTGAACAGCCAGCCTCTTTAGCAATGACCTTTTGTGTCTTGCCCTCCTTGTGCAAGATGTCAATGGTCGTCTTTTGGACAGCTGTCAAGTCAGCAGTGTTCCCCATGATTGTGTAGCCTACAGAACTAGACTGAGAGACCATTTAAAGGCCTTTGCAGGTGTTTTGAGTTAATTAGCTGATTAGAGTGTGGCACCAGGTGTCTTCAATATTGAACCTAATTTTCTGAGATACTGATTTTGGGGTTTTCATTAGTTGTCAGTTATAATCATCAAAATTAAAAGGAATGAACACTTGAAATATATCAGTCTGTGTGGAATGAATGTATACATTGTAAAAGTTTCACTTTTTGAATGGAATTACTGAAATAAATAAACTTTTTGATGATATTCTAATTATATTACCAGCACCTGTAAATTTAAGCCGAGTCTCAAGAGCTTCGGAGAGCCAAATTGGGTTTTTGAGTTGTGAACAGTGCTGGAGGAGAAAATAGAGGCTTTACTTTTACTTTTTTAGAATTTTAATTTAATATCTCAAACTAGTTTTTACACTGTCCTCCCTTTATATTATTTTACATTCTTTCATCTCAAGATTATAATGAAGATAATCAGTGTCTCTCAGTATACAGAGGAATGGATTATAAAATCATATAATTTGTTTAATTACTGGTTAGTTTTATAATATATAAAGGTCATAAACATGTATGGACATCTTGATAGATTAGATTGACTGACTCAATGCATAAAACATCACATTTTCACTATCTGTTTTATGTTGTACTCTGGTGGCCAAAAGTTTGGAATAATGTATAGATTTTGCTGTTTCGGATGGAAATTGGTACTTTAATTCACCAAAGTGGCATTGAACTGATATAGTATTGTCAGGACATTACTGAAAAAAAAGCACCATCACTACTTGAAAAAAGTAATATTTGATCAAATCTAGACAGCCTCTTTTCCAGCTGCCATCAATCCAACACCTTATCCTTGAGTAATCATGCTAAATTGCTAATTTGGTACTAGAATATCACTTGCCATTATATCAAACACTACCGAAAGCTATGTTGTTTGTTAAATGAAGCTTAACATTGCCTTTGTGTTTGTTTTTGAGTTGCCACAGTTTGCAATAGTCTGGCAAGTCTTAAGGTCAATATTAGGTAAAAAATAGCAAAAAAGAAACAGCTTTCTCTAGAAACTCATGAGTCAATCATTGTTTTCAATGTTTTCATACAAATATGTACACTACTGTCTTCAAAGACAAAGGACAAATGGCTCTAACAAGGACATAAGAGAGATGTGTAAGGCCAGATGTACAACTATACAAGAGGATAAGTACATCAGAGTCTCTAGTCCTCAGCTGACAGTGTCACTGAATTCTACCTGCTCAACACGTTTCATGTTTAACAGTATGAGAAAGAGTAAATTTTTTCAAATTGTAATAGTCATTTTTCACATTAGTAATATCCTGACTATACATTGTGATTAGTTGAATGCCAATTGCTTTCCATAAGAGCAAAATCTTTACATTATTCCAAACATTTGGCTGCCAGTGTATGTACTGTAGTGCCTTGAAGGCTGAAGAGAACTAAGCAAAATAGAATAATTTTACACAGAATGACTTAAATACAGAATCTATTCTGACTTTCTCCTGAGATATAAAGAGATTCAGAAGAGAAGCACAACAAAACCTCTATCCTCTTTGATAAGGCTGATAAGACCATTTTATGAATTAAAACTGTAATTTTCTAAGAAAGTACATGTGTTTGGTATGTAATTGATTGTCTCTTATTTTCCAGAATAATTATTTAAAGTACGTATATTCGGGTCATTTGCTGTTATATTTTCCATATGAAATTCATGATTAAAATATTCAAATTTTGAGCACAAAAAACAACAAATCTTTGAAAAAAGGCCATAAATTAATGATTTTGAGGGGAGGACACTTAGACCACATACCATCTGAAAGCCGCCTCTGATTAGCTTAGAGCCTCTTTAGGGTGTGAACAAACCAAAGGCGTTAACAGACCAGCCTGGACAACCCCTCTCCCTCTATTCTCTGCTATATGGCTTACACGCACTTTGACCTCTGTCCCGGGAAGTCCTGAGTCTCCCTTGAGGGAGGCCTCACTTCCTGAGCTCTGCCTGATCATTCCATCACCCATCCATCGACACCAGACAAAGACCATCCACAAGCAAATCCAAAGGACATAGACTTCAACGCCAAACAGCGCTACGTAAGTACCTCCAGACTTTCGCTGGTGCTTTCTTTAATATAATTTGAGTAACCTGATCTCAAATATTGGCGTACTAAATTAAGTTCTCAGGGTTTGTTCAAGGCAAGGTCTATAGACTCTATAAAGTCTTACCAACCCATGAATATGTTTCTTTGTCTATGTGTTAGTTTAGTTGTTTCTGAGTTTAGCTGTTTGTTGTAGATTAGTTAATAAAGTTGACTGTGTATTTGATTCAATTATATCGGTCCCTTGATATCTGTCAATCCTAAGATACATGATTATAAACAGTATTTCAATCTATTTGTGATATTATTTACAAAGGCTATGAAAGTAGTATTACCGTAAGACTTAATCTTACGTTCCGATCAACTCATCTCTGGCTGAAGACTTTGATCGAATGTAAACACTGATTGTTTTAATATTCAAAATATTCAAAATCAGTCGCTAATTCCTTTTTTTGAGCTAAAGTCCTTTAATTTATTAGCAGATACAACAATCCTGTAGTATTACATATTGAATGGTAGACAATTTTTATCATATTTCTAATCTGCTCAGGTATCACTTGCTATCACTTATCTATCTATCTAGGTATATACATATATATGCACACACTCCTGGGCAAAGAAAATGACAAAACATTAGGCTTTTAATGGTCTACACAACAAATCACTGGTGAGGAGGAAGTCCATCAGGCTCATATTTTGAATAAAAAATATTTGGTCTCATTAACTGGATAATTTACATGCATCCTCATAATGTGATTAGAATGTGATTAAGGCAATGCCGCGATTAAACTGTTGAACATGTAAACAGAAAATTGTTATTATGCCAATAATCATAGTAATGAAAATCGCAGTAAAATATGAGTAGTACTCCCATTTTAATCGCTTTATACTTGCATATAAATGCTTTTATCACATTTATTCCACTCTGACCAAAGTGTGCCTGCACCAGTGCTGCAGACGGATGATGTTACGCTCAAGCACAGGTTAAAAATACATCACGAAACAAAAACTGCCCTTCTCGGCTTTATGCGAAATGGCTGTTTCTTGCACTGTTTTCCAGAAGTGGTGCTCCCCAATGGCAGAATCTACAGCCCCACAGCAAAAGAAAACATATTTTCCTGAGTTGTAAATGTCTGTTTGCGGTCTAAATTGAATGTTGGTGAAATAAAGACTGTATATGGAAAAAAAAAAAGAACATCTTTCAAATGAGTTTGTCCTCACGGCCAGAACACGACAACATTCAGCATGTTTAATCCGATTCAAACAAGTGACTCTTATGAACCGATTCTTTTTAGTGAATTAAAAGAGACAACACATCCAGTGTAGTCCAACAAACAAATGACTTTTATGAACCGATTCTTTTTAGTGTCTCAAAACAGACAGCGCATCTAGTGTAGTCGAAAATTACTCTTATTAATCGGTTATTTTAATAAATCGTTAAAAAAGACTCACAATCTGACTGACTAATTTTCCTTATGCCAAGCTTTATTTAAAAATACATATTTGTGACAAGATGATTTTTTGTAATATTATTTTATAAAAAAAAATAATAAAACATCACATTTCTGAGTTTTGGTGTACATGTAAACATAGCCTATGAGTGCAACAACATTGACTCTTCTTTCTGTAAAAGGCTGTCCATAAGTTTATGCACAAGGCTTAAACATTTAAAGACATCAAAGGGGAAAACTATCTCATACTATTAGAAAATAGATAAGTTACTTTATCTTTTTGTTCAGTTATTGCTAATTTCCTGAACAAGGATTTTTGATTAAGACCACTAAAAGGTTAATGTTTTGCCATTTTTAGCTTAGCCTGTTCTATATTCTTCTAAGCAATCTCTCTCTCCTTTGATAAACTTTTCACTTTCAGCTCTTGAAATCATTCTTATTCTTTTTAGAAAGTTCTAAAAAAAAAATATATAAAAAAAATACAAAAAAATTTTGAAGACAAAATGGAATGGAATAGTTTTTCACTGTTGCATGAACTTTGGTGACAGTGAAGTTTTTGTTACTAATAAACATTATAATCAATCTCAGTTCTGGAATTTGGAGAAAACTGTTGATGATCACTGTGTTTAACAAACTCCAAATGACCAGCATGCTTAAGATTCCTATTTCATTAGGCAGACTCTTGCCCTGCAGTGAACCTTACCGAATGAACATGTTGCTTTATGAAACGGTTTAATTGCCCACAAAGAATCATACTAGAGTGATACAATAAGTGTAAATAAATGCATTCCAACAATTTAATGATAATCTTTCTACTATATCTAATTATTTTATTCATAAGTTGGCTTCCAGACTAACTTCTGTTTGTTTGGAAAGCTGCAAAAAGCACAGATGAAGGATTGTGAAGGAAAACATTGAGCATTACAGGTAGCAGACTCACCTGAGGCAGTCAATCTAACCATAGAGGAACACCGAGATGTCCTGCGGGAACACTGTGCTTCATCGTTAGAGAAGAACATGGTCATTCTGCAGATAAGACAGAACACTTTTACCTCCACGAGATAAAGGCCCTCGGTGTTCCAGGCTTTTTCGGAAACGGTCAGAAAGAAAATGACAGAAAAGTAACGTATACATGCTGACTGAAAGTAATTTATGCATTTGAAGCATGTAAGTGTTTTTGTATATTTTTTCCCTCCACATATATCTGCGTGCATGCCTCAGGGTAAACATTAGAAACACTTGTGTGTGTGTGTATATATATATATATATATATATATATATATATATATACACACACACACACACACACAATGAAAATAGGCTGAGGTCATTGTGGAGGAACAATTTTATAAATGTTGAATAAATAAAATGTATTAAAATACAGAAACAGAACAAGATTATCTGAACCTACACTGTGACATCCTGTACAAAAAGGCCAAAAATACTATTCTGAATCAACCATTGCTCTTTATATACTAGCGTAATGCATACTGTGCACACTTAAAAAGAAACATAATTTAAAATAGAATGCATTATGCAACCATAAATATTTAAAACAGTAGTATGTGCCACTTTATTTGCATGACCTCAGTTTAATCTATTTATTTTGTAAATACATTTGGTCTTGTTTTTATTTATTTATTTATTTGTTTTAATTTTTTATTTAAATTTTGTGTACCGGTATGTCTTAACTTTTGGAAGTGCAATTAAATGATTTTCAAGATAGATATGTCCTGGTTGAAAGCATGTAATATTTTTTTATAATTTATTTTATCTGTGCACACCTCAGTAGAAGCATTCGTAACACTCCATTTTCTAGCAAAATACATACAAAATAAGATACAAATAGTCTTGAGGTCAATGTGTAGGAACTGTTTTATATATGTTCAAATTAATACATGAAATGTATTGACATTCATATAAAGACACAAAAAAGATGTCTTTTTGAACCGACAAAAATTTATTTTTTTAATCAAACATTGCTCTCTATATACTAGTATACTGCATACTGTGTAAATTTTTTAAAATTGTATGTGAAACAGTACATGCAAAGAGGTCACTGTGAAGAAACTCTTCTATACATTTTTAAAATTAATAAATGAAATATATTGAAAAAGAAGAAAGAAAAAGAAAGCCTTTTTGAATGGTGTTGAATGTTGCAACACAAAAAATTAAAAAAACAATCAAGCATCGCTCTCTATATGCAAACTAGCATACTGCATTATGCACAATATGAACTGTATAAAAAAATTACAAAATAAAATACGTTTAAAATATTGTAAAAAATTTTAAGAAATAATTCATCCCTTGTTTATTTTAAAAAAAAATGCTTACAATGGAAATTAAATACAGATGTTTTCAAAAGTGAAGCTACAAGATGTGAACATTACATATGTTAACATGATTTTAGTGTGAAAAAAATTGCTTACTAACATTTTCTGTGTAAAGTTATATCCAATTATGGGATTACAGGGTTTTGTTGTCATTGCAACAAAGTTGTAAACTTTAAAAAGTTTGTAGTAAAAAGTTACAAATAAGGTTAGTAAGTGATTTTATCACAACACAATGATGATAACATGTATAAACGTCTTGTGGTAATCTATACGTTTGAAACTTAGTACAGTATGTTAGCATTTATGTACTGGCCCCATTCACTTCTTTTGTTAGTGCCTTACTGTAACCACAATTTTTGCTTTATTAATTTAAACAATTGAGAGGCAAGTCATTTTTTTTATGTTTTCTGTTTTCAATTATTATTATTTATTTATTGGAAATCAACAGTATGCCTACTATATATTGTTCCCCGTCTGTCAAGTCAAGTGGTTTTTATTGTCGTTTCAACCATATACAGTTAGTACATTACACAGTGAAACGAGACAATGTTCCTCCAGGACCATGGTGCTACATAAAATAACATAGGACAAACACAGAACCACATGAAACTACACAGACTAAATAAAAAGTCTGTTGCTAAAAAGTCTGTTGCTCACCTCGACGTTGTGTCGAATAAGCGACACTAGGGGTCTCTCTTGAGCGCCGAATATGCCTCTGATCTATGAAAAAAGGCCAATGAGAAATTGGCAGACAGTATTTGCACAACCCCCCCCCCCCCCCCCCCCCCCGACCCCCGACATACGGGTACAAAGGTGGGAAATACGTCTGTTTCATTCAGAAATTTTCTTCGGAGCCGGTGGTCGTGTATGCAGTGTTGTGGAAAAATATTTTAATATATTTTACTTTTTCCTTATTTACTTTCTTAGACATTGTGTGGGTTTTCTTTCGATTCAATCATGTGTTTCTCTCGTTGAATGTATGTATGCACCTGGCAGGAACAAAGACACACAGCAAAACAAATGGTCAGAAAGAGCCTTATAACTCTTTAGTATGGGTAATTTGTATTCAGGAAAGACAGAGGGGTTATTTAGCCTTTGACCTCACAGGTGTGAGTAAAGCCCAGGTATTCCTATCACGAGGTAGCTGTCGTGGTATTTTTGTGAACAAGCCTCTTTTATAAGAATAAATATCTTTTAAAATACAATTTGAACCTTGATGTCTCTTATGCTGTGATGCTATTGTTTAATTATTGTTTTTGCCACAACAGCAGTCAGCTGCGAGTCACACACCTGTTCCTGCATTTGTTCCTCTGTCTGCAGTTGGATCTACGGTGCACTTCAGTGGCTTTTCTACTTCTTTTCACGGCAGTGCAGCTTGCCCCTGGGTGCTTCGACAGCGCAGAAAGCTAAAAGAGTTTATTAAGAGTGATTTTCTCTATAAAAGAGTATTTTCCTCTAAAAGAGCATTTACACAGCGGCGTTGAACTTTTTTTTCAGGACATGTCTTTATAAAGATGCCATTCCACACCTGTGTAGTTCCTGGATGCGGTAGAGTGCTCTCCGCTTCAGATGGCCACAGGCGTTGTCTTGTGTGTCTGGGCAGCGATCACACCGAGGCAGTGTTTGTGGATGGTTCATGTTCTCACTGCGAGAGCATGACCATGGCAACGTTGCGGTCGCGGCTCGCTTTCAATAGAAAGCTTGCCACTCTAGTCGCCCCCCGCATTGCTCCTTCTTCCCACGGGATTGAGGACAATGTGGCTGGAGATGGAGGCGATCTGGGGATGGCAGCGGGTGCAGGTCCGCCGGAGACGCCCCCTCGGACCACCCAGCCCCCAGCACACTCGTTGATTCGCATCCGTACTCGAGGCAACGGCAGCTCGCCTCACGGCCAGCACGCTTATCCTTTAGAGCTCGAGGTGGATGAGCTCGCACAGCGGCGTTGAATGTCCCTTTCAGGAAGCGTCTTTATAAAGATGCAGATGACTCCCCTAGCTGGTAAGCAGACCACTCCCTCCCCCGGTGGAGGGCCAGGAGAAGAATCTTTTGTTAAATTTATTGAATTTACCACCCCCCCATACGGGGCTGCGGTACCCACATTCTCAATAACAGAGCTATTTCCTTGTCTCTGGGTCACCTGGCCCACAAATGCCATTCTCACGGCACTCTGCCACCAGATCTTTACAGTCCCGGCATGCTGGACGCTGACCACCCGCGGACCATCCTCCGCACGCACTGTGTGGCCTGCCGCTAAACGTCAAAATCCTGGACAGACATCTGCCTTCTGTGGACAAGAGTCCCCTCGCAGCAGGTGTCCCGACGCGTCCTGGCCACGACCGACACCTCCAAACTGGATTCAGGCGCAGTGTGCAACGGGCACGCAGTCGCGGCCCATTGGAAAGGGGCCCCGCTGCGCTGACACATCAATGGCCTAAAGTTGCTGACTGTTTTCTCTGCCCTGTGGAAGTGTCTCCCATTAGTTCGAGACAAATGTGTCCTAGTCAGGTCAGATAGCACCACCACGGCAGCGTACATAAATCGCCAAGGCAGTGTATGTTCCCGCCACATGTCACTACTCGCCCGTAGTCTCCTCCTTTGGAGCCAGCAGCGACTCAAGTCTCACATCCCCGGCAACCTCAATGTGGTAGCGGACGCGCTGTCATGACAACGCTTGCCCAGTGGAGAGTGGAGGCTTCACCCCCTGTCGATCCAGATGATTTGGGAACAGTTCAGCAAGGCCCAGGTAGACCTGTTTGCCTCCTGAGAGACCTCCCACTGCCCGCTCTGGTATGCCTGAACAGAGGCTCCCCAGACGCACTGGCACACAGCTGGCCTGTGGGGCTGCGCAGTTTGCATTCCCCCCAGTAAACCTTCTTGCACAGGTGCTGTGCAACGTCAGGGAGGACGAGGAACAAGTCACCCTAGTGGCTCCCTATTGGCCCACCCAGCCTGGTTCTCGGACCTCATACCGCTCACTCTTTCTCAGGGACGGGGCATGCTCTGGCATCCGCACCCAGACCTTTGGAACCTCCATGTCTGGCCCCTGGATGGGACGTGGAAGATCTAGCTGGTCTACCACCTGCTGTTGTAGCCACGACCAACCAAGCCAGAGCCCCTTCTACCAGGCAACTTTACGCCCTGAAGTGGCGCTTGTTTGCAAATTGCTGTTCATCCCCGGCTGAAGACCCACAGAGGTGTGCGGTTAGGTCAGTGCTCTTATTTCCGCAGGAGAGGCTGGATAGGAGGCTGTCCCCTTCCACCCTGAAGGTGTATGTCGCCACTATCGCGGCCCACTACGATGCAGTAGACAGCAAGTCTTTGGGTAAGCACGACTTAATCATCAGGTTCCTAAGAGGCGCCCGGAGGTTGAACCCCTCCTGGCCAAGCCTGTTCCTCTCCTGGGATCTGTCAGTTGTCCTCGCGGGCCTCCAGAGACCCCCATTCGAGCCGCTAGAATCAGTTGGACTCAGGGCCCTCTCTTTAAAGATGGCCCTGCTGATCACGCTCACCTCCATCAAGAGGGTCGAGGACCTGCAAGCGTTCTCTGTTAGCGACAGTTGCCTGAAATTCGGTCCGGCAGACACATATGTGATCCTAAGACCACGACCGGGCTAAGTGCCCAAGGTTCGTACTACATCCTTTAGAGACCAGGTAGTGAACCTGCAAGTGAAGCTGCCCCAGGAGGAGGCAGAACCAGCCCTTTCGTTGCTGTGTCCGGTACATGCTTTGCATACCTACTTTGAGCTCTAGATGTTCTGAGCAGCTCTTTGTCTGCCTTGGTGGACAGTGGAAAGGGAATGCTGCCTCCAAACAGAGGCCTTCCCTCAGGGTAGTTGACACCAGTACATTGGCCTATCACACCCAGGCCGTGCCCCTCCCCTTACGGGTCCAAGCACACTCGACAAGGAGTGTTGCATCCTCACGGGCACTGGCCAGAGGCATCTCCCTGGCAGACATATGCAGAGCAGCGGGTTGGGCAACACCTAACACGCTTGCGAGATCTTACAATCTCAGGGTAGAGTCAGTTTTGTCCTGTGTTTTCTCAAGTCCGAGCCGGTAGAACTCGGTAACACGCTGGCGGATTGACTGGGTGGACCGCTTGCACCTAGTGCCCTTTCCCTTGGCCGAAGTAAAACTGTGCGCTTTCTCTCCCAGGAGATCCCACCCACCTGGGTCAATGGATGATTCCTCCCTAGCCCTTTGGGTCCGCAGTTCAGCGGAGGAACTCGCCGACCCAGTCCACTGCGGGCACTCTATCTACTCTGTACTGGAATAGGTGCTCCACAGGTCAGGACTACTACATGGACTCCCCCTGTGTGTATTTTTCACGGTACGGTCCCCTTACGAAGTGGACCCGCGTCTCCCTTAGGCAGTCCCAGCTGCCCTCCGGTCGCTATGTTGTAGCAACTCCCCCCTCCTTGAGGCTGGATCTACCACTGCGCCACGTTCCACATGCTGCCTAAAAACCCATGTGATGTATTTGCCACCTTTACCTCCCCCTTTCAGGCAGGTGTGGCCTTCGCAGGGTGTTTTCCCCCTGAAGAATAGGAAACCGGGTAGAACCCCCTTCCCTCGATGCGTGTAAGGGCCCCGGCCGTTCTTGCTCTATGCAGAGAAACATAGAGAGAAAAGAGGCCCACCCAGGCTTGGCCCATTCCCAGGTTGGCATGCATCGCCTTGTTCTCCAATCTAGGGTAACCAGAAGGATTCCGATGACTTTTTTGGGGGGCATTGGGGAAGGGTATGTGCAGTCTGACACAGCTGGTCGCCTTTGCACATAAAATCCCTGCCCGCTCCTGTGTCAGCAGTACACGTACACGGCTCAGCGCATGGCGTGATTTAAATTGGAGCCCTAGTGTCACTTCTTCGACGCAACGTCGATGTGAGCGACAGACGGGGAACGTCTAGGTTACATATGTAACCGCTGTTCCCTGATGGAGGGAACGAGACGTTGTGTCCTCCCGGCCACATCGCTGAGCCGAGCCAGTGTAGTGGCCGGACCATTTCCGGCTCCTCAGATAAATCCTGAATGAAACAGACATATTTCCCCGCCTTTGTACCCGTATGTCCACGAGAGGGGTATGCAAATACTGTCTGCCAACTTCTCATTGGCCTTTTTTAATTTATTCAGAGGCATATTCGGCGCTCAAGAGAGACCCCTAGTGTCGCTTCTTCGACACAACGTCTCGCTCCCTCCATCAGGGAAAGGAGGTTACATACATAACCTAGACGTTTTTGTAATTCAGTGAGTGGTGTCAAAATGGTTATTTAGCAATTCTGATCTAATTTTGTGTAAAAATATTGTAACTTATATCTGTCCGATGAATACACACACACACACAAATCACATACTGTGCATAATAACTGCAAACACAGTATGAGCTGCATTGAAGTATGCATACTTCAGAATGGTATACTATTCTTAAAAAGTTCTGTTTTTGTCTTTCTTTTCCTTGTGGATGTCAGGTGACCTCTAATTGTGTGTTTAATAGCAGGGTGTGTATTTCCCAGTCACGCATCAATCATTGCTGTACTAATCCATTAGCTCAGCCACTTAATCTGCAAATATTGAGCCACTACAGCTGCTATTTACCAAAGACTATTGCAATGCACTCTTCCTGATAAATACAAACCGCTTTCAATATCTGAGAGGTTGCCTTGCATTTCAATTAGGCTATTAAATATCTGTGTATCCTGAATAGATAAGAGTTTGGTTTTGCTGATAACTTGTCTTAGTTGTGATAGTTTTGAGGTAACTGAAGGGCACTCTGGCCAGGTACAGATGTCAGGGTCATGTTGCTGGCAATATTGTTGCTGCTCAGAGGTTCTTTAAATGCTCAGGTTAACTAATTGTGAGCTTGCTTTGTATGCACCAACAAATTATTCCAATGTTAAATGTCAAAACCTTTTTCTTTGACTTTACTGTGTTATTATTATATGCACCAAGACAACTATACATCATCTTATCTTATATGTCTTATCTTATACTTTTGCTGAAAAAGTTGTGAAATTCTAAGTGTTCCTTTATGTGTCACAGCTGTTGCAGGGCAGGTCGATCCCAAAACTGGGCACCCTGGACCAAATCGAGACAGGAAGTGGAGACGGGAACAGCAGAGACTGTGATGATGAAGACGGATGCTGGGGTTCAGGAAACGGAGCAGCCGAGCTAAGAAGAATTGTCAAGATATGTAAGTACTACTTTAATAGAATTAAATACAAATGATATTCTGATTACTTATTTAAATTCATTTAAATTAATCCTGTATACAATGTGTGCTGTGAAAAGCTCTAAAATAAAGATACTGGTAATTTAACTGTTACGCCTTAAAAGTAATTTGCCAATATTTAATTTAATTTATTTTTTGGGGGGGGGGGGTTGTGGTGTTGTTCATTAGTTTAAACATTTGAGATTTTTTTCATTCTTTGTTGATCTTGTTCTTGCCATGAAAATAGCCTTTTGTGTTTACATATACATTAAACAATATTATACTACAAATACTAAAGATGTCATTGCAACACTTTACAGCAAGGTTGCATGTGTTAACAGCATGTGTTAAAAGTTAACAACACTAGTTAACATGAACTAAAAATAAACAATACTTTTGCTTACTAATTAAGCGTAGTTAACGTAAATTTAAGCTTTAAATTTAATTAAAAGCTTTGTTAATGATAATGTAAATTTTAATATATACAATTCTACAATAATACATATACTTTAGAGTAAGGTTATATTCATTAACATTAGTTAACATGAACTAACAATGATCAATACTTTTATAACACTTATTCAAAGCATTTCAACATAAACTAATACTCAATTTTTAAAATTGAAAGTTGTATATGTTAAAACTAGTTAATGCATTATGAACTAATAATGAACTATTGTATTTTTATAATTTAGCATAAAACAAATAAATGCTGTAAAAAAAGCATTGCTCACTCTTAGATAATGATACCTAAAGCATTTACTAATGTTAATAAGAAAAAGTGTTATCAATTAAAAGCTGTATACTGTATGTCAACATAGTTAATGCATTATGAACTAAAAATTAACAATTGTATTTTTTAAAAGATAAAAAAATGCTGTAAAAATATATTGTTCATTTAGTTCATGATACCTAACACACGTATAATGTTAACAAATACAACCTTATTATAAAGTGTTAACATTAATTAAAATACATTATTGTGCCATACCAATACAAAATTTTGTTAGATATTACAAAAAAAGAAGACAGTTCAGAAGTGTATTGTTTGTTTCATTCCCAAATCATTGACCACAAGTCTTTAATTGGCTTCGTAATTTGCAAATACAGGGCCAAGTAGACCAGTGGCAAACATTGAATGTAGAATATAGATTGAATGTAAAATTCCGGTGATGATTTTAAGCAGAGTTGTGAAGAAAAATATTTGTTTTATTACCTAAAGTGTTTTACAACTGCGTATTGCTTTTGACCAATGTGTGGCGCTGTCACCAAATTCATAAAGTATTGTAAGGGCTTGGTCACGATGCCATATATGAAATTTCATATCAATACACCAAAGCCTTCAAGAGATACAGCCTCAGATTATTAGCATCTTGCCATTAAATTCATTGATGCATTAAACGATAATTGTTTTGTCTATCAAAAAGTCTTTAATTGGGATTGCCAATATGTTTGAGATAGATTTAGGGGCTGTTCACACAGAAAGTGTTGCATTGTATTCAGTTGAATTGTTACTGGCTTGTAGTGTAGCTAATTTTAAAGGGTTGTTTGACTGTAGTTTAACTACAGTACTTTAATGAGTAGCTTGTAGTTTGAGTAATGACCATTTCAAATAGATTACCCAACACTGCAATGGATTGCAATGAAATCTTTGCTGAAACAGCTGTATAAAACATGGTAAACAAGCTTCTCTGTTGATAATAGAGGCCAAAGTAATGTCAAGCGAATAGAAACACATTCCACACATTACTTTCTCCTCCAAATGAATTAGGCTATCAAGGATAACGCTGTTATAAAAAACGTGGAACAAATCAAAGTGGCCATCTAGTAATTACTTCATCATCCGAAGGGGATTGGATCTTTGACCCGTACCCTGGCTAAATCAACCTCTGAGGCCCTGCAGTTTTCTCTTAAATCCTGTATGCTCCTTTGATTAATCATCTCCTCTTTTTGTCTTGGAATGGGGCGTTCTGGGTCATCTAAACGTGCCGTCATATCAGACCGCTATTTCCTTTTCGTCCTGTCAGTATGCAGTACTGTTTCAGCACTGTCTCATATCCTGTTCAAAATTCATATGATGATGTGACAATCCGCTCACTTCTCACTGTTTTTCCCCGCTAATAACTGCTGTGTCATACTCCTTTCAACACCACATCACACCTCAACCATTGCTGTGGCACACTCGTCGTTATGACCGTTCATATGTTGTGCAGATGAGGGTTCCGTCGTTAGCAGTTAAATTCATTGTTTGAGCTTAGCCATGGAGTCAAAATGAGAACTGCTTATGAGAATTTTAATTGTTCAATAAGCTATGCCTTTAAGAAAAGTTGAGTGGTGTTTGCCCATTGCTAGGGTGTTCTTGGTGGTTTCTACAGCATTACTATATAGTTGCTATGGTGTTTTCAGTGGTTGCTAGGGTAACGTGATAAGGTTGCTAATCGATTGCTAATTGTTTTCTTGGTGGTTAATAGAGCATTGCATTGCAGTTGCTAAGGTGTTTTGGGTGGTTGCAACAACATTTATGTGCAATTGCTAGGGTGTTTTTGGTGGCTGCTATGCCATTGCTTTGCATTGCGAAGGTGTTCTCGGTTGTTGCTACAACATTGCTATGTGGTTGCTGTGGTGTTTTCAGTGGTTGCTAGTGCACTGTGATACAGTTCCTAGTGCATTGCTATGTGGTTGCTAAGGTGTTTGGGGTTGTTGCTAGGGCACTATGCAGTTGCTTATTTGTTTTGTATGGTTGCTAGGGCATTTTATATGGTTGAAAACATGTTCTGGGTGATCGCTACGAGATTGCAATATGGTTGCCAGATGGTTTTGGGTGATTTTAAGGGCACAATGTGATTGCTATAGTGTTTTAGGTGGTTGCTAGGACATTGCTATATGGTTGCTAACATTTTCTGGCTGTAGGGCTGCCCCCGACCAAAGATTTTCCTAGTCGACTAGCAGGCATTAATTTAAGCCATTAGTCGACTAGTCGACTATGTTGGGAGACATCAGAAAATAGTTTAAGTTCCAGGACTGAGAAAGAATGTCATAAGTAACATTGCTAACACTGTTCTACATTACAGAGAAATACAAAACCATAAAAATGAGCCTTTAAAATATACATTTTACAAGCACAACTATGAAGCGAGCCACATTGACACTGGTAAAAGTGTGCGGTAGTGATTCTGAATGTGTTGGAAAAACCAGCAAGGAGACTGTCTGAACATTTTGTTAATTTATAGAGAAATGCACATTAGGTTTGTTCCAAGAGACGAGAAGCTGTTATTATTATCAAATTAATATTACAAATATTTTGCCCATAGATACACAGGTACACGCTTGAAGAAACACACTTTATTATATTATTAAGAACAGATAACAGAAAAGCATCTATGCGCATGTATGACAAACTGTTTGCATGGAAGAGTGCAGTCTCGTGGAACACGTGCATGTAAAAGGTTCTAACTCTTTCTTTGTTTCAGTCCTGATTCATTATTATTTTTAATTTTTTTTTGCAAGAACAGTATCATCTATAAGTGCTGCAAATGACCTCAGACATCTCAGCTCAGGAGGTGCTTTGAGTAGCAGTTCGCTTTATTTCCACAGAGCGGTTAATTGTCAACTCTGCAGCCTTCATCTGTGATTAAAACATAAAATAATAAAAAAAAACATGTTCACCTCGAACCATGATTTATATTTCAGTGATTATATCATCATTATAATGATTATTTTTACATTTAGAACTATTTTTATGGCTTCTTTTGTGTAAGTAATTTTCCGCCCGCATGTCAATGGAAGGTTAGCTACTTATATACAGTTTATATATTATTTTTTGATCACTTCATTATTTTATTTGCTTTTACGTTTCATTTGGAGTGCAATTTGAATTTAGAAATGTATTTGATTACATTTTTTGTGTTTTAAATAATTATATTTAATTTAATTTTCAATGCAAAATCACTAAAGCAAGAATTTTCACTGATTCCTCAGCTCCACGGTTTCCTATGTAATTGGATATTGTGAACAAAATAATTCACACACGATGTATTTCCCCAGCCAATGAAATACTTGATACTTGTGAAAATGCACAGATGAATTAGGTTATTTGCCAGATAGATGTTGACAAATGTTATAAAGCCATCTTTCAAAATGTTGAAGAACACACATTTTAACTGCACTTGTTTTTTTTCCAGTTTAATCTGAATTTTTTGTTTAAATAAATAAAAAAATAATGTTTTTTCTTTATTAACCATAACCCTGCTTAACCCTCTGGGGTCGACGGACGCGCCGGATATTTCGGCATTACAGCAGAAACATACTATAGATTTATATCATACTATACTATACTTAAAATACTATACATTTTGTGGTATACAGATAAGTGTAAGACATCATTAGAGACTATAAAGGGTCTACTTTTATTTGTGTACACTCACAATAACAACAAAATTTTGTGCTTTTGTAAAATAAAGAAAATAAAAAGGGTGAGCTTTCAGCAGTCTCTTTGTTCACGAGCATATTTCAGAAACACGTCACAAAAATGAACTGAAACTCCACAAATACTTATCACACAAACATGAAACATATGTCTAAAGAAAGCTTTAAATGTCTACATTTTAATAAACCAATTCAAATTTAAAACAAATATTCTCCTGCAATGCAATCTGTTTGAAACAAAGCGATGTACAGTTTTTAATGGTCTATCTAATTATCTGTAATGTGATCCCACCCACCAGCAGAGCGCACCATTCATACACTAATGTAATGAGACGATCAACGCAAATGTACACGTGAATGACTGTGAGGTTTAATGTAAACACATGTCATTCATTTTTCTGCGCATTTGTAATGATACACAGGCGAGAAAACTCCTGGATATTAAGGAAGATTTAACATTTTCCTCAGAGGAAGAGCGGGACTCCGATGAATGTTTGTATTTTGAAGAGAGACTTGATCCAGCCAGGATACAATTTCGGACGAGTAAGTAATTCAGTTTTCATTAGTTGACATGCTATTTTATATAAACATGTACATATTTTACTAGTGGGACTTTTTCCAGACTTGCCAGCCAGGATTCAGAGTATTGACATTTGAAATATTTCCTAATAAGCAAGTTTTAGTTCCATTTAAATGCTGTTTCGGCTAAAGCAGGCATTTCAGTTGTATGCTGTATGATATAAATATGATATGTAATATGATATAAAATTATATGAATGTTTAGATTAGATTTTATCTAGTGTTTATTCTGCCTCATTATCATCAACATAGCTTGTGCTTGCAAATATGTGTTCAGGTTAAATGAGTAAAATGCACTTTAAATATGCCCATATTAGAAAATAACCATCTTATAATAATTTCTGAATGATCATGTGACACTTAAGACTGCAGTAATGATGCTGAAAATTCAGCTTTGATCACAAATTGCATTTTACAATATAATCAAATAGAAAACTGTTCTTTTAAATTGTAAAAAGAGTTCAGAATATCAATGTTGTTTCTGTATTTTGGATCAAATAAATCCAGTCTTGGTGAGCAGAAGAGACTTCTTTTAATGGTAGTGTAGGTCTAAAATTAAGTAAAGTCTTTATGTAAAGAAAATATATAGTCAGATTACTTCATTGAACTTAAAACTTGATTTTGATCATTAAGTCTCCTCACATTCATTCACTATCCCTGATTGATAGGCCCAGGGGAGTGGTCTTTTGTCTCTCAGGTGCGAATTACAATCCATATTCATGATATCTTTCAACACTAAAAGTGTCTTACAAAAGTTCAATCAGTATATTGTTTTGTATGAATGAGTGATCAGGATGGTTTTCACATCATTTTGTAGCAAAAACTCTAGGCTACAAGATCCAGTTCTCAAAAGTCTTGTGAACAAATGTTTTGTATGTGTTATACAACCTTATTTCAGTGACTTAAAATTGTAGTTTTTTCAAAAAAACATGCGTAAACGTTATTTTCCCAAAAATACAAACCTGTAGACACATGTTGCTCACATATTATTGTAGCCGAGTTTGTGCTGAATACAGTGTAATCAGACTTTAGCCATTAATATGTTGGGTGGGGCTAAGACATTGCTGTGTGGCTGTTAGGGCTGCAATTAATGATTATTTTGATAATCAATTAACCTAATGATTATTTGACTATTGGCCGATTATTGCAATGATTAATCATTAGCTCTTAAACAATTATTCAGCTTGTGTCCCAACTTGGAATAAATATGCTTACTAACAATAAAGAGGACAAAATCATCTTTAAAAATATTTCTAAATGACATTCACTGTATTGATGGGGAAAAATACTTTTATTTAGTTTAATTCAGTAAAGAAATTCACTGTAAAAAAAAAAACTATTATAAAGGTTTTTTTTTGTCTTGTTTTCCATTTTAAATTGTCTAAAATTCCGTAAAACAAGATAAATTTACTTGAGAAGCAACATATAAGTCTTAATTTTAAATATAAGTGTATTTTGTATACAAGTGTATTTTTTCACTTGGTTATAATTCTGCGAGTGCAGTTAAGACAAAATATTCTTATATTCAAGATCTAATCTCTAAAAGCAAGTATAAATATATAATATGCTGCTGCTCAGGTGAATGCATCTTTTTTAAAGGATTTATAGATATTTAAAAATATTTGCATTTTTAATATTATATTCAACATTCTCAGAAAATAATTATTTTTCTTGTAAATACATTTCTTATAAATGTATGTTGTTTTAAAGGAGTTTTAGATATTATTTTTGGAAAACAAGCCAAAACAAATCAAAAACGTTTTTTTTTGTTGCGGTGTATAATGGGGCGAAGACTGCCCTCTCTCACCTTGTTCACTTCAATCCATCTATAACTCACAAAAAAACAAACAAACTCTTTCTTATCAATAAAAAGCTGCATATTGACAATTTTCATCACAATAAGAAATGCACATCGACACATATTATGATTCAATAAGTCGCGAGCCATCACATTCTAATCTAGCCTCGCTTGGGGGATGAGCATCCCCGGGACATGGTATGTATCAGCGGGGTGCAGTTTTAATCTATCCCCCTTAGATCGGGACATTTGCGCAACTCATAGAAGAGGCACTGAGCACACAGAGAAATGCCAGTTGTGGAGTTTGTAGTTATTTACATTATCTGCTTCTGTATAATTTGAACATTAATAAAGCTATAACACATTAAATATAACTGCATTTAAAATGTAATGTCTGGGTGTTTCCTTTAAAGAGTGCTTCTGAATTTACTTTTTTTATATATATATATAATTCCCTCATACTTTGGGATCTACATAACCTGAAGCTGTTCGGAAAGTTTAGAGTGCATCTGTACTGTGATCTGTGTAATTCTTCCTCTCCTCAGTCTTGCGGGAACCTCAGGGCTGCTCTCGTGTGCCATTATTACAGTTTAATGTGATCCCATATTACGTTAAGTGTGTAAGGGATCTCCTCTTAGGGGTGGTGCTCCCCTCCAGACCAGCAGAGGGCGCTCGCCTTGGAACTCCCGTGCCATGCTCCTCTCCACTCCTGCAGATGGCACCAACGCCCCTAACCTGGTTCAACCCTCCGCTCATTAACCCTCATTCCCTTCACCTGTGCATAGGCCTATATTAGCCTGCTTGTTTTTCACCAATGTGTTCAGTCTTGAGCCTTTGTACCATGTTCCTCCCATGACCAGCTCTCAAGTTAAATCTCATTCTTGTTGTACCTTTTGACCCTTGTGTCTCTTTAGTTTCTCAGTTTTGTGGAAGCTCGGCTTCCCCAGTTTATTTGTACTTTGCTCATTACAACATTAAAGATTATATTTTTGGAAGAAATGCAAGTTTCCAGACTCCTTGCTCTTCTGCTCTTGGGTCCAACTATTGGGGAGTTAGCTCAGTGGTGGAACACAAAACACTCGAGAACTACAGACCCAGGTTCGATCTCCACATACGGCAGCCTTGTTAAAAAATTAGATCAAATGACTATTTGACAATTAAAATTTTTGTCGACAATTTTTATTGTCGACGTTATTGATTATGCCGACTAATGGTTTCAGCCCTAATGGTTGTTAAGGGGTTTTGCGTGGTTACTAGGGAATTGCTTTGCAGTTGGTATGCTATTTTAAGTGGTTGCTAGGGCATTGTTTTTTGGTTTTAAGGCATGGTTATACACTTGCTAAGGTGAGCTGGGTTGTTGCTACAACAATACTATGCAGCCTCTTGGGTGTAGTTGTACAGTATATGTTAATAGTGCTCTGGGTTGTCACTATGGGCATTGCTATGTGGCTTCTTAGGTGTTCTAGGTGGCTGATAGAGCATCACAATGCATTTGCTAATGTGTTCTATGTGGTTACAACAACATTGCTATGCAATTGCTAGTGCAGTTTTGGTGGCTGTTAAGTTGTTCTCGGTGGTTGTTATAGCATTGCTATGTTATGAGGGGCCTACAAGCCATTATTCATTCTGACCCTCTCACATACATACATTTTCCCTTCACATAAATATATTTTCACTCCCACATACATACATTCTCCTTTCACATACATACATTCTCCTTTCATATACATATGTGAGAGGGCCAGAATATATGTATGTGAAAGGAGAATGTATGTATGTGAGAGGGCCAGAATACATGTTTGTGAAAGAGGAATATATGTATGTGAAAGGAGAATGTATGTATGTGAGAGGGCCAGAATACATGTTTGTGAAAGAGGAATATATGTATGTGAAAGGAGAATGTATGTATGTGAGAGGGCCAGAATACATGTTTGTGAAAGAGGAATGTATGTATGTGAAAGGAGAATGTATGTATGTGAGAGTGAAAATATATGTATGTGAAAGGAGAATGTCTTGTACGGCCCCTCATACTATGAGGTTGCTATAGTTTTTTCAGTGGTTCCTTGGCATTGTGATACAGTTGCTAGGACATTGCTGTCCGGTTGCTAATTATGTTCTGGGTGGTTGCTATGGCATTGTTATTTGGCTGCTAAGTTGTTTTGGGTGTTTGCAACTAGACTTGCAACGATATCATGATTTTCACACAGGTGCAGTGTTCACGTCCGGCTAACACCGTTATTAACACTGGTTGGATGCTAAGTGGTTCTATTGGGTAATTTTCGTTAAGCAATAGCCTGCACAATAACGCAAGGCAGCTTGATTTCAAACTTTGAACTTTATTTTTTATTTATTTTAACTAAAAATTCAAATGAAACTGCAATTTTCAAAAGTGCAATTCAAATGTGTGTTGTTCATGCTGTTCTAAATTAAAGTGTAGTAGTGCATATGTGTTAAGAGTTACTGTATAAGTGTCTATTACATGTATTTTGTTTAAAAAATGTTTTTTACATTAGATATGTTATCTAGCAGGTGGAGGCAAAATATATTTTTTGTGTGTAATATGTGCAGTTGGTGATGTGAAGTGCATCCGTCAGTTATTGTTAAAATATAACTGAAAATTAAAAATAAATAAATAAATAAATAATATTATATATATATATATATATTTTTTTTTTTTTTTTACAATATCCAATTACAATCGTTACAATTAGTTTTTCATTTCTTAAATAAATTAATTTAATTTTCAAAGACATTTCTAAATTAAAGTTGCATTTCAAACAACATGAAAAAGCAATTAAAATAACAAGTGGTCAAATTTGTTTTTATAAAATGTACCCACCTTTCTGTTTATTGTCAGGCAGGTATCCATCCATGATGATAGGCTGAAAATTACTAATACATATTAAGATCTAAATCCAATTGTACATGTAAGTATTATAATTATGATAATAATCACTGAAATATAAATCATGGTTCAAGGTTTTTTTGTATTATTTTATGATTTAATCACAGATGTATAGGCTTTTCACGGCTGGCCCACCAGGGAAAAGTCCTGGTTTTTTGTCTGTCTGCACCATGCACATTATATTCGCTACTTCAAATGAAACATCTTCTGTCAGTGTGCATACTTTTCTGTCTGTTTAATATGATGATATGTTGGTAAAGAACATTTGGCTTTCAATGCATTATTTAGGTTAATTTATCATGGGTCGCAAACTCTTCATTAGGCAACTATTCTTTATTTAAGGCTATTCTATTCGTTAGGCTATAATATTGATAAAGTTTCCCCCTTTTACCCGGTATAAAATTTCACAATTATGTTGTCCCTTGTACCGATTAAAACCAGTAACACCGTACACAGTGGCAACCATAGTTACAACAACATCGCTATGCAACTGCTAGGGTGTTTTTGGTGGCTGTTATGTCATTGCTGTGCATTGCTATATGGTTTTTTCAGTGGTTGCAAGGGGACTTTGATAAGGTTGCTAGGGAATTGCTATGTGGCTGCTAAGGTGTTCCGGGTGGTTGCTATTGCATTTCCATGCAGTTGCTAAGGTTGTCTGGGTGGTTGCTAGGTGCCTACTTGATGGCCCACCCCCAAGTCTCGTCTTTAGAAATTACTCTGGTTCTTCCTTCAATGTAAATTTGTGGTATTTATTTAATGATTTTATCACCCACCAGATTAAAATGGTATTAAAACAGAAAGTTTAGTTTTAAAATGGTTTGTTGTACAGCAAGGTTTTCTGAACTACTAAAATATTGAGCAATTCAGTGTCTCTTTCGATCTCTCACCCCTTAAAACTTCTGAAATATAGGTAAGAGAATCTCTAACAGGGTGAAAAAAATTATCTGTTTTATCAATTCATGCCTGTCACTTACAATAAAACATCATTCTCTGGTGTTAAACAAAAATCACCCCTTACTTCTAGATTCAAATGCCCCTTTTTGCAGCTAACTTTTGATTGGTATTGAACTCCCTGCCCCCAACATTGCAAAAGTGCTGTCACGTTGAAATACATCTCTGAGCTTTGGGACTGAGCTTCAACAGGGTCACGTCAAGGGAAAAAAAAACACAAAATGAAAACAAATGGGAAAACTTGTCTTCACTCTGCATGAAATCCATAAATAACTAAAATAATAAAAAAAAACGTGAGCCGTCTGATTCTATCTCAGTGCGGTGGATTCCTTGCACAAAAGAGCATGTCGCCAGGCTCCTTGTCAATGTCACCTCCGTGTCTTGTGTGCTTGGCAGCAAATCTAGATACTGCATACTTAGTATGGAAAACAGAAGGCGTCAGTGAGACGTATCGGCAGGGTGTCACATCGATCGTGCTGTAAGGAAACACAATCAGAGGAAGTGAAAGAAGGTCCCTTCGGTGAGCTCTTATTAATAAATAGCCTGTCTCAGGGTGGCAGTACATGATATTACCCACCCTGTTCTTCATCGTGAGATGCAATTGAAGGTGATCTTTTGCACCTAATGAGTTGCAATGATCCTGATGTATTTAAATGGTTCCTTTTAATGGACCTTGAAGGTTTTAGAAACAGCATCCAATTATTGACAGCAAAGCTCATGATACGATAGTTATCAGGTCATTTAGAGGTTCAAGTAGATAGGAGCTGCTCTTGTATTTTGCTTGTTTACATAGAAAAATAGCTGCCGAGAACATTTCCAAAGGTGGCCGATGATTGTACAGACTTGCTAAAAAGACTTTGGTTTGGTTGATGTAGCTTGAAAGCACGATGAGGAGTTAGAAATTTTAGAAAGTTGGTCTGAAAAAAATTCTAAACACAGTCTACAGAATTACATTTGCTTTCTCAAGCCAACATAATAAATGAGGCTGATATTATTTCCAGTTTATGTTTGTGACACTGGAAATGGCAAGTCCAAAATATTGCATTAGAAATGCACCGATATTGAACTCCTGTGCCGATATAATAACCGATAATTCTATTATGATTTTTTTTTGGTTGTCTGTTATAACCCTTTAAACTGGAGCTACTAGCTAATTAATTAAAGGAATAGTTCACAGAATACTGAATATTCTCTCATCATTTACTTCTTATGCCATCCCAGATGTGTATGACTTTTTCATCTGCTGAAATCAAATGAAGATTTTTAAAAGAATATTTCAGCTATTTTGGTCCATGTGAATGGATACCAAAATTTTTAAGCTCCAAAGTAATCCATAATCCACCTCCAGTGGTTAAATCAATATCTTCAGAAGCAATGTGATAGGTGTGGGTGAGAAAAATAACACTTTTACAGTCTTCTTCTTGTGTTTTTGGTGATTCAGTCCTGATGCATACTGCACCCTACTGGGCAGGGAGAATAATTTCACGTAAAAAAGAACTTAAATATGGATCTCTTTCTCAACCACACCTATCATATCACTTCTGAAAATATGGACTAAACCACTGGATTCATATGGATTACTTAATATCATTTCAATATTCTTCTAAACTCATAATATGTGTTCTGCAGAAGAAAGTCGAACACATCTGGTATGGCATGAGGTTGTGTAAATGTTCAGAGAATTTTCATTTTTGTGTGAACTATACCTTTTAAAACTACTCACTTCAAACTAAATACTGTAGGTGCTGTTTAAAAGTTTGCAATGTTAATTTTACAATTTAGCAAAATCTTAACTGCTCCTTTTTTAATATTTTGCACAAATTTTATTGTGTTCATATATAGCATTTAAATAAACATTTTTCAACTTAAAGATATATTCTATGTAAAAAAAAAAAATATTGTCTTGTACATAAAGACAAAAATACTTATTAGGAACTTTTTTTTTAATTATTTATTTTTTATTTATTTGCAATGTCGAGTTGAAATTTCAGTAGGTCTGTTTGGCATACTAAACATAAAGGAAGTGCTTCAGTTGACTGCATTATGCACATTATCAGTACAACTACTCTTTTGTTAATGCAGCCCTCTGAAATCAAATATAGCAGAAAGCTGGGCTTTGAAAAGTTTGATCCTCACGCTAATGAATCAAACGGGGTTGTGCTATCCAGACACAGCGCAGATAGTTTAAATCAGGCATCGTGGTGAAAACCTGCTAGCGATGTGACATGAAGAAGCTCAATATATTAGAGTAACAGTCGGTGCTCACAGCTGGTAGGGAATTAAAATAGCATTCACATCCCATCCGCTGATAACGAGGGGGCTTTTAAGATGAAGGACCGCCATTGTGCTTGTTTAACTAATGTTCCACTCTGAAGTGGCTCGCCGGAAATTACCCGCTGTGTCACAGAATGATGAAAATGAACGATAATGACTCTCGTCTGAGCGCCACAAAGCTCTGTGAATCATAGTAGAGGAGGGCCACGCAAAAGCCTCGTAGGACCAGCCTGTCATCAACAAAATATTGCCCATTGACACTACTTCAAATCAAACAGCAGATATGGAATTGGAGGTGGATGGTTTGGGAGCTTTCTTATGCATCACTGAAGAGATGTTTGATGGCTTGAAAATTTATCTGCCAGCTGTCTCATCAGACCCGGTCTGTTCTATCATTATACTTCATCACAATCCATCATGTTTCCGCTGGGATAGTTCGCCCAAACAGAAATAAATTCTGTAATCATCTACTCACCCTCATGTTCCGCGAATCATGTATGATTATTATTATTTTTTCAATGGAACACAAAATGAGTTTTATAAAAATGTGTTGTTCTAGTCCTTGATGATGATTGGTCATTACTTGGGCCACATCCACACTAATCAGTTTGATTTGGAAGTTTCCTAGCATCGTCGTTTTCCAAAGTATGCAGTTATAAAGAAACTTTTTGCAAGTTTCGAAAGGTTTTGGTGGAGGAAAATGCCATTCTAGTGAGGATTAGAGGTGTAAATATAGCAAATTCAATGGATTTCTTTAAACGGAAATGTATTAATTTGGTCGTGGCTTAGGTGCAAATGTTGATTTTCTGATTAATAACAGAAACAACAGTTATTTCCCAAGATCAGTCTTTGATTTTTACCAAGTTTACTTCAGTTTTGGTTGTGTTTGTTAGTCCATCCATCCATCAATCCATCGTCAACCGCTTATCCTGTGTACAGGGTCGCGGGGGGGCCGGAGCCTATCCCAGCTAACATTGGGTGAAAGGCGGGGTACACCCTGGACAGGTCGCCAGTCCACACTTAGACAGACAACCACTCACACTCACATCCACACCTAGGACAATTTTTTGGAGACATCAATTAACCTAGCCTGCATGTCTTTGGATGGTGGGAGGAAGCCGGAGCACCCAGAGAGAACCCACGCAGACACGGGGAGAACATGCAAACTCCACACAGAAAGGCCGGGGCAACCAGGGTTTGAACCCATGGCCTTCTTGCTGTGAGGCAACAGTGCTAACTGCTGCACCACCGTGCCACCCTGTGTTATGTAATTATATTTTTGTAATGGACCAAGTTAATGGACCTCTCCCTCCCTGAGAATTTTTTTCATTTGTAAGCAAAATGAACAACAGAACTGTACTTTACCCAAATTAATCAGTATTGAATCAAATTGTTTTGAAGTTGAAATCAATAGCTTGTAAATCGAATCGAATCAGGAAATCTGTATAGATACCTCGCACTAGTCAATACAGCAAATTCAACCATGGCAAAATTTAAGATTATCACATTTTTGGGGGTTTGGAACACATACGTAAACTATAGCAGGGTAAACGTTTACAGTATATACACATAGGCCACTGATTAACCTTAGTTTACATGCCAAGGGTTATATTTTCAAGCAGAAGGATGATGCTTCAATAAACATTTTAAATTATACAATGTAGTAACGTTATAAAAAAGAAAACAAAAACAAATTGAGGCCAAGATATATTGTTAATCATACAATCAAGGGGTTGCAGGTACTTCGCAATATAGTGGAACCAGATTTTTGCGTCCTATACATCGCATTAGGGGTTTGTTTGAATCCCTAACTCCAAATTGAAAGCTTCACTAATTAATAAGCATGGAAACTGACAGTCAAGTGAGTGATCCAGTGAATATACTTCTAAACTCCTGCATTGCTACTCGAGTGTAATTAATGTGTGACTTTGCATGCAACAATATTCCCCTTACTGACTTAATGAGCTGTGGCATGCATGTGGCAGGTTGCCTGATTTTGTTAATGAAGCATGAAAAGGCCAAGCACACATAATTCTGCTGAGCACTTCTATAATCAGCCGTGGTGACAGCGATACATCAGACCCTCTGCCAAGCGCCAAATAAGTCAATTCCCAGAACGGCTCAAGGTCCCATTAAGATCTAATACTCCCACACCTTTTCTTTTCTCTGTGGTCACTACAGCAGAGCTCTTATTCCTGAGCAGAATTCATTAGATGTCTATGCAAATTCACAATTCAGCATGTGGGTGCGTTGCTTCACTGTGGGGTTTTATCTCAAAGAAACAATCGTTTATACATTGATAACTATGCTAGTGGACACTATTGAATTGCGAGGGTGGGTCATTGTAAATAAGTTCATGCTCACGGGCAAGGAAGTGGTGAGAAACCGGCTTGACATACAAATAATAGTTTAATGGTAAACTCAAAAGACAAAAAGACGCAGGACGACGGACATGTCCATAAGGATCTCTCTCTCTCGCACCGCCCTCCACGATCGGCCTTTATCCCTCTCGGGATCCGGTGTGTTGAATCACGACCCGGCCCCGCCCTCCACCGTGCCACAGTCATTTAATGCAGTACCTGTTCAACTCTTTAAACTTTGAAAAAAAAAAAGTGATTGTGTTGTAATTTAAGAAAGTATTTTCTATAAAAATGGATACCAGACTTTCAGAAATATGTTCAGGTTAGGTTAAGGCACTTAAAGGTTATCCCTTATAGATTATTCACAAGGCAAAAACATTAACAGGGTGGAAATAACAAGTGAGGGACTGACAGATAGCTTACATGAGGGTGTGAACTTAAAGTTCACTGTAATATTTTGAAACCACATTTTTTAAATGTGAAGTTCTATTATTTTATCAAAAAGGGTGGGGTGTTTAAGGGTTAAACAAACCATCTATGACCACACAACATCACAGAATTAATCTAAACCATTGCTAAAACTTTCTTATATTAGTGCTGTTATTTCCCACCAAAATGATATCACTTCCTGGAGGGTGATGTTATTTAAGCAACTGACTTTTATTAGTTAAAGGGACATTACAGGATGGAAAGTGATTTTGAGGACACATGAAAAGTCTGTTAATTGATTACCAATTAAGACAATTTGGATATAATTGATATAAGATATAATTTTTTATTAAATATTTCAATGAGAGAAATTAATAATTAAAGAAACACTTGTGGCATGTTCCTAGATGCTTTGTTTTTCATTGTAGAACTAAGTGTATTGCACCCAAGGAAGGACACGGCAAAAATGGCAACACTCGCTAGTTAACACGTTAATTCACTACAATTTGATTATATAAAAAAATTATGCGTAAAACAGCAAAATGCAATTAATAATGTTCCCCGAACTGTAATAAGGAATACAGCACCTACCATTTGAAGTATCACCTGTTTTCAATAGCAAAACTCCAGCTGTATAGACAACACAGTTGTCCAGAGAACAAACTACACTCAGACTTGCTTGACACCAGGGGTGCTTCCATTTCATTTCCTTGCACCCTTTCCTCATTTCCTTGCTCCACACTCTTAAGAAACGAGGAAAGAATGTAAGGAAAGAAAACAGGGATGGAGGAATCAAAGCAAGATGGATTTGTAAATGAAATGTCCTGCTTACTCAAGCATTACTTCAGAGTGTGTTTTTGTGTAGCTGCAGTACTTCAGCGTGGTTGCTGTAATGTTATTGAAACTGCATTTATTAATATATTCATAATAAATTCAAATCATTCAAGATGCCAGGTTAAAGTATGTGACAAGTATGGTTTATTTAAATCGCAAAGCTGAAACATTAATTAAAACTGTTGTGAAAATCAGATGTGAAGGTAGAATGTATACATTGCAATTAAATAAAACTAACTAATGGGATTTCCATTTTTAAAAATTGTGAATATAATATTTTATCCCACATATTAAGACATTTGATGGGGGCATGGTAGTACCAATGACCCAGGTGACATTTGTCCTATGCCTTTTAAGGGTTGTTCATTGTCATAGACTTGTACAAGTCATCTTAGAGAATTGGTTTGACTCGGGTCCAAAGTTATTAGCACCTGTTGGACAATGCCTGCTCTACAAGTTCACTTATCTAACTTCACTTTGCCCTTGAATGTGCAGCCACTTGATAGTTGAACCCAAAATTACAATGTGCTGTCACTGCCTGGATTTTCCTGCCACACCAGGCATAAAATCTCACATACGAAAAAGAACACAGCCTGACTGCAGGCAAAGAAAAAAAAAAAACACGGGTGTCCGGAAACCTGTTATCCCTCCGGAGTCGTACAGTAAACAACTTATCACATCACTGTCCACTGCGAGATGCTCGAGATAATGGAATGAGAAGGTCAGTTAGGGGCTGGTTGTGGCTGAGTTTTAATTTGTGAAGTTTTAGGGGGGTTATGAGAAAGGTTTAAAATCTTGTGAACATTATTTATCAATGCATATTCTTAGTTTGTTTTTATTATCTTTAGTTGGTGTCTCAAAATACACAATGCATTTTGGGCCAAATATACAGCCAATTTCTTGCATGAAGTAATTTTACTGTTGCCGCTGAACACAAAGCAAAGTAATGTATTTAAATATACTATCTGGAGCAAAATTTAGAAATTTCACTATGGGTTGAGCTAACAAAAGTGATGAGAAATAATTGTTCCGCAGCTCGTTGTATGTATTGCAGCCGTTTCCTGTTGAAAACAGCAACAGATTATTTGTTCATTAAGAAATTATTTTTGCTCTGTTTTACTCATACGAATTGTTACACAATGCTATCTTACGACATCTAAACACTTTTACTATAGTGCATGACTTGTAAGGTGATATATTTGAACATTTGCATTGCATAGCCAAATACATTTAAAATCTTGTATGAAGCTGATCAAACAGTGTTTTGGTCAAAGCAATTCAGGCATTCGATTCATTTTGCTGAAGATTGTTCTAGTTGCAAGATAGGTGTATCACTGCTACCATTCATATTTACTTGACTAAAAACACTAAAGCTTCATGTCAAACCATTTTTATTGACATTTTGGTCTGTTGGATTAACACGAGCCTCCAATGGCAGCAGAAACATGCAATGATAGTAAGTACCTCACTTATTTTGAGATGCTACTATGTTGCTAAATCTAACTTTTACAATGTAAATGCACTTTATTGATAAAAACACTTTCCTTGCTGATTGCATTGATGTTAAAAGTATTTACTTGTGTGTCTGGTGCCTTCCTTATATGCCGTATTCATGGGTGTGGTCCATTTTATGCACAAATGAATCCCAATTTACTCACATATTTATGAACGTTTCATGAATGAGGCCCAATCATATCCATCTCTCAGCATTGCAGAGGGATATCTTGTTCAACCGTTTCTGTGGCAAGGTTATGTCACTCAGAAACATTGTATCTCACATGGGACGCCCACAGCATGTAATGTGCTCATAATCTGATGCTCATTTTCTAACAAAAAAGCTAGAAAAGACATTTCATCATAATATTTATTTAATGTTAATCTTTAAAATCCATTTAAAAGCTCTTGAATCTGTTCAGCATGTATAACTGTCGTGATTCATATTTTCCAAACAGTCGTGTCTAATGGCTCATTAGAAATGTGATCGTACACACTGGTCCATTTTGCATGGTGGCTCTTAAATGCTAACTGAGTTTAATTCACATACATTGTTTCCCATTGCATAATCTGGTGAGATGGCATACAATTTTTTAATTTTAATTTTTTTTTGCTTGTGTGGTTGAGTGGTTAAATAAATGCTGTGTGCCAGCTCTAACAGTAATGCATCTATCATTATGCATTAACAGATTTGTTTAATCTGCTGGTCTATTCATAACTGTCTCTTCATAATGCACAGCTACATCTGAAAAAAGGAACATGGAAATTCTGCTTGGATAGCCAAAATCCTGTGAATAAAACTGTACATGAGGAGAATGCTGATAGTACTTGCTAGATTTCTATCCAGCTTAACTCTCCCAGCTGTATCTGAATAGCTTTCCAGAGTGATTCAAAGCCTTGGACTGCATGAATGCTGTGATATTAGACTGTTTAGAACCAGAAAGCCACATTTGTATGAATAAATTCCATTGGCACACACACACACACACACACATATAAGTTTGTATACCGTTTTGGCAAAACATTTTTGGACACTTAAGCCATACTAAAAATGCTTTAATGCCATTTGCATTGGAAAAAAAAAATATCAATATGATGTCAATGCAACTCCAACCTTGACACCTTAAAAGGCATTGTAAAATGGCTCAGAAAAGTGATGTTGAGTGCCATTGATTCGATATTTTGTTACCGAATGCAATGGCATTAAGTGTGGCTTAAGTGTCGAAATTTGTTATGGGGGCTACTGGAAGCAAGCCCAAGCTAAACCCTCTTGGATTTTGAAGGAATTTGACTTGTTTTTTTTTTTTTCTTTTTCTTGTGAAGTTTGACATGACAGTTCGAACTCTCATACCAAAATGTTTTTAAAAACTCATCCAGTCATCGAAACATCTGTGTTTGCCATCATGAGGGGATGACCATTACCTGACTCTAACCTTTGTGACATTCTAGAATGTTCAGGAAAGATTCTGTCACTTTAGTGTGAGATGGATAAATTTAAACTGCCTCAAGTGGCAATATGTAAGTGAACCTGACTTAAAGCTGAAGTGTTTCATTTCTAGACCGCTAGTGTCACTGAATGGAATTGCAAAAATTAGAATTGTTTTCCTAATTTTCCCAAACACTACCCCCAACCCAAACTATTAAAATTCAGTATGTAACTCGTTTTTCGCTGTTTGTGCTATGGTCATGAATGATGCATCAAATCATGCAGCTTGTTTAGGAGAGTTGAGCAGTTACTTGAACTAAGTAAATGAACTGTCTGGCAGCTGACAAAACTGGTGAAAAAGATCCCATAGACTTCTCTAGCTACTGTAGAAGAATATCATAGAGACTTGGAGATGGGTTCTTTTAACGAGCTAGTAATCTTACCACCATACAACCACCCAGAAAACCCTAGCAACCATAAAGCAATTCCCTAAAACCATTCAAAACACCCTTGCAACTTTAAAACAACATGCTAGCATTCACCCAGAACACCCCAGCAACCATATCACATCCATCCAGAATACCCTAGCAACTGCATAGCAACACACTTGAAACCACCTTCAACACCCAAACCATCCAGAACACACCAGAAACATGCTAGTGACCACACAGAACACCCTAGCAACTGCATAACACTCAATCAGAACACCTTAGCAGCCATTTAAAATGTACCAGTGCATCCATGTAACCTTTTAGCAATGTTCTAGCAATCACTCATGAAAACCTATCAACTGCATAGCAATGGCCTAGAAACCATCCAGACCACTCCAGGAACTGCATAGCAACATACTAGCAAACACATAGCAACCATTTAGAGCACCCTACTAACCTTTTAGCAACAGTCTAGCAACCACCCAGAACACCACAGTAACCTCATAGCAACCATCCAGAGCACCATAGTAACCTGTTAGCTGCAATCTAGCAAAGCTCTAGAACATCACAGGAACTGCTTACCAATGTTTTAGGAACCATCCAGACTACCCCAAAAACTGCAAAGCAACATGCTAGCATCCATCAAGAACACCCTAAGAACCACTGTGGCAGCGGGGGCATGGTCAAGCGCCTGTCCGGAGAGGGAAAGCGGTAAGGGCGCTTGAACCTGAGCTAAATTATGTCTAACGCCTGTCTCTAATTTCAGTTAGTACGGGGAGAGCGGCATAAAAGAGCCACAGCACCGCCAGTCAATGAGAGAATGCCAGTCCAGTGTTGGCTAAGAGAGAGAGCCTTGACAAAGATTGTTTATATAGAAGAGTTTGTGTTCACCCTTTCCCCAAAATATTAATTAAAGACTTACCTTTGGAGTTACGCCCCTGCCTCTGTGTCAGTCATCCGAACCCTGTTACAACCACATATCACCCATCTAGATTGCTCTAGCAACCACATAGCACCCATCTAGCAATCCTTAGCAACCACAGAGCAACAAACTAGAAATCACTCGCAACACCTTAGAAACCATCCAGAACACCCCAGCAACATGCTAGCAACCACCCCAAAACACCCTATCAACCGCATATCATCTAGTGCACCATAGTAACCTTTTAGCAACATTTTAGCAGTAACCCAGAACACCCCAGCAACCACAAAACAACGTCCTAGAAACAATCAATAACACCCAAGAAACTTAATAGCAACATGATAGCATTCACTCAGAACACCCTAGCAACCACATAGCATCCATCCCGAATACACTAGCAACAGCTTAGCCACACACTAGAAACCACCTGCAACACCCAAACCATTTAGAACCCACCAGTACACTCTAATGACCACACAGAACACCTTGCCAACTGCAAAACAATCATCCAGAAAACATTTGCAACCATTTAGAAAGTGCTAGCAACCACCCAGAATATCATAGCAACTACATAGCAACCATCCAAAGCACCCTAATAACCTTTTAGCAACATAATAGCAACCACCCATAACATCCTAGCAACCACATAGGAACCATCCAGAGCACCCTAGTAAACTTTTAGCAACATAATAGCAACCGCATAGGAACCTTTCAGTGCACCCTAGTAACCTTTTAGCAACAGTCTATTAACCACCAAGAACACCCTAGAAACTTCCTATCAACCGCTTAACATAACCCTATAAATCATCCAGAACACCCCAGCAACATGCTAGTAACCACCCAGAACACCCCCAACGACAGCGTAGTAATGCCCTAAAAATCACTCAGACCACCACAGCAACTGCTTAGCATATACAGTAATATCAACCACCCAAAACATCCTTACATGACATGGCAACCATCCAGAGCAGCCTTTAGCATCATTCTAGCACTCACCCAATACACACTAGGAACTGCATAGCACCCAGTGCCAGTACTGGCCAAATTGATGCCCTATGCAGAGTTCCAGGTGGAAGGGAAGGGGGGTGGGGTTCACGTGATATGTAGGCGATGCGATCATCTGTGTTCCGCAGCTGCGTTTGGGTCCTTGAATAACGTATAAAGTGCGAGTAAGTGCAGCCGGTGGAGTTTCTGGTGCCCCCCTAGGGAGTTGGTGCCCTACGCAGACTGCATAGTCTGCTTATAGGGAGCGGCGGTACTGATAGCACCCATCCAGAATACACTAGCAACGGCATAGCAACAATCCAGGACAACCTAGTGACCTTTTAGCAACATTTTAGCACTCACCCAAAATACACTAGAAACTGCATCGCACCCATTCAGAATATCCTCGCAACCACATAGCAAGACCCTAGCATCCACCCACAACATCCTAGCAACTGCATAGCAACACCTTAAAAAACTTTAATGAACCCCTAAGCAACTGCAGAGCAGCATACAAGCAAACACACAAAACACCCTAGCATCTGCAGATAGCAATGTGCTTTCAACTACCAGAACACCCTAGCAATTGCGGAGCAATGTGCTTTCAACTACCAGAACACCCTAGCAACCACTTAACAATGTGCTAGCAACAACCGATAACACCCTAGTAACCTTTCAAAAATATTCTAGCAACCACCAATAACACCTTATCAACCATTTATAAACATTGTAGTAACCACCCAGGACCCCCTAGCTACTATTTAACAATCTTCAAGCAACCACCCAGAACATCCAAGCAACCACATAGCATCCATCCCAAACACCATATTTAGGAACATGCTAACTACCACTCAGAAAATCTTGGCAATCATTTAGCAATGCCCTGGCAACCACTCACATCACCCTAGCATCATGCAGGTTAGTTTTGCATGGGCAAGTGCCACTAATGTTTGAAAATGTGTGTTTTAGCAGTAAAAAAAAACCTTGTAGCCAACATATAAATATGGCTTTAAAATGGTCTTAACATTTTTACTGCAGGGTGTTTGATCATACACAGAGTCAGAGCCCACTTTGTGCATAAAGTAGCACAGCTGCTGACTGTTTCTAAGGTCTGCTATAGCTACGTGATGAGACATTCTTAAAGTCCTCCCACAGTGATAGTCAAGCTTTGTTTTTTGACAGGTTTCTTGTGGGACTTCTCTGGGTTTTTTATTATTTACTGAATCTGTTTTTTTCCTGAGGTTTTTGGAATAAAGCAGAACTTTAATGAAGCTCTGCAGTAACAGCAGTGAGATTTTGATGCGGTGCCATGCTGTGCTTTTTGTAAAAGTCTCAAATACAAAGTTAAAGGGAACTTGGGGTGTGCTACTTCTATGTTCTTTCTCTTTGGCTTTTAGACTAGTGTGGTTGCAACATTGGATTTTAAGTTGACTTTCAGTTAGTTGGTACAAGAAATAATTATCTTTTTTATTATTATGAATTTATTTTGGTTTATACCTTATATGTGTTCATGTTTTAGTATTAAGCTGGAGTAAAAACACAATGGCTTATATAATTTAATGTGGTTAGTGTTGAGGTTTCACACAATAACTGGTAAATGCTTAAAGGGTTAGTTAATCCAAAAATTAAAATGCATATATATTAATAAAAAAACATAAATTTAACAGCTGGTGTCATATGGATGAATTTTATGCTGAATGTCCGTGAGTTTTTGAGCTTCAAAAGAGAAATCTCCATTCACTTAGCATTTTAAGGAGCATTTTAAGATATTTTTCTTCAAATATGTTCTGGTGAAGAAAGACATTCATAAACACCTGGAATATTATGAGGGTTAGTAAATAATGGGAGATTTTTCATTTTTGGGTGAAATAACCCTTTAACTAAGAATGTGTCAACAGTGTATTCACTTTTCTGTTGAAAATTCAGTTTCTGATTTTTTAAATGTGTTTAACATTTATACTGTGGGGTCATCTACATTTTATCCAATTTATTATCAATATTATGTGATGTAGACCTGAAATTGTTCTGCATAATTGGAATGGCTGGACATGTAAAACACTTTAAAACTCCAAAAATCCACACGGCTGCATCCTGATGTAATATGACACAGGTCTAGACTGTCTGGCCTGTTGTCATATCATCTTATCTAAAAGCTTTCATTAAACACCAGAGCAAGAGCGCTTGACAGCGTTCATCCGTATGGTCTGTACCTGTCAGTCATGAGGTCATGTGCCTCAGGAGAGAAACCCTGTCGGTATAATCATAACCCTGCAACCTCTTAGTCTAAATCGTTTTCTTAAAGAACGTAACAACTGTGGGAATTTTCTTCCCCCTCGACACTCATGGCTCCTAACACTAAGATGCTGCCAAGGGGATGGTGGTGTATGTATTTCACTCTTTTCATTGAAGTTATATATTTGAAAACCTTTCAAAGCACAACAGAGATGTTAAAGTGTTTGTTTGTTTTTGAGTCTGGTCTCAAAACCATAACAAACACTGTTGAATCTGGGCAAGAATAATGATAATCTTTAAAAATAGAAATATGCATTTGAAGAACTTGTAAATCCTCTGGTGTTATTTGCTTAAAATAGATTTAAATGAAAACAGCAAAATAAGAAATGTCACTACACAATTCCTAATTAGCTTGAGAGTTTCTCAAAAGAGAATACCTATTTTTAAGAGGTAAAGCTAAAAAAAAAAAAAAAAAAAAAAAAAAATAGCAACCACCCATAACATCCTAGCAATCACATAGGAACCATCCAGAGCACCCTAGTAAACTTTTAGCAACATAATATACAGTATATATATATAAACATTGGCGACATGCGACATACAATATTTAAACAAAAAGTACAAGAGGCAATGCTGGACTGCGATTATAGTCATTATAAAAAATAAAACCTCATAATAATTGATCATTTACATAATATGCACTATTTATTTAATTAGTATTTTGATAATTAGGTAAAATGTTATCAGTAATGTTCATAATAATATATTAAAAACACATTTTATAATTTCTATTAAATTCATCAAGGTAAAGGATCCATCTGGACAATTTTTAAGTATTTTTGTGGATATAACATGCATTACATTTACATTTATGCATTTGGCAGACGCTTTTATCCAAAGCGACTTACAGAGCCCTTATTACAGGGACAATCCCCCAGGAGCAACCTGGAGTTAAGTGCCTTGCTCAAGGGCACAATGGTGGTGGCAGTGGGGTTCGAACCAGCGACCTTCTGATTAGCAGCCCTGTGCTCTAGGGCAGCAGGCCTTGTTTATCGCACTGCATTTAAAAGATGCTGTGTCAGTTACAACTCAGAAAAGGAGACTTTGTTTGGCTTCATTGAGCTGCTCTGCGTCTTTCTGTTCTTTCACCCATTTGTGCTATTTTTAGTTGTTGGTGTATGCAAACAAGCAGGGGGGGGACTGTCCATAGGGAGAGCTGTGACTTTTCCATGTGTGCCTGCTGCGGAACTGGGCCGAAGGGGCCACTATAAGCTGAAACATGCCACTGTGTTATGCCAATCGGGCCACGACACGCCGATGAGAGCCTCAAAACAGCACCGCGATATGGCCCAGCTCAAAAACTTTTGGGTAGGTTTCTATGGAAAATCCAGGGCTGTTTTCTCATCCCAGTCTAATCTCTAAACTTCCTATAATCTAGCTGGACGTTTGGAAGTGTCTCTGGCAATCTGCACCTCAGCGCACTATGTGTGTGCGTCATGTTTTAACATACTATGGACTGTGTATGTGCGAAAATCAGTGCTGACTGCATGTTAACCGCTCATAATATGATTCAAGCGTTGCAAATTAACTATTATTGAAGAACTGATAGCAAAACCGTGAGTAAACAGTTTAATTCATAAATATTTTTAATGTCATGACTGTTTGATAGTTATGGTGCTGATGTGCTTAAGTGAAGTTTAAAATATTTGGATGCAATGTGCTAAATGTGCGTTTGTGGAAATCCTGAAATTTAGTTGTATAATGTTGAGGAGAGCTTGCTTATTCTCTTCCGATTGAGATTCAAATATGGCTGAATATGAGGGGCTGCACAATGTTAGCCAATCAGAACCATGGGCGTCAACACTGAAGCTAAAAGGAGACGCTGAGGCCAAAAACTGATCTTTTCAGTCAGAGGTGGAAAATTTTAATTTATTAATAAACTATAACAGTTTTTGTGCAAAAACTTTACTGACATTATCAGGACCTCAGGGAAGATAATAAAAAAAAAAAAAACATTTCATGATATTTCTCTCACTTTGTCCACTAGATTGGATAACTTTCTTCAATTGTACACAAAAGTAATTTTTTTATTAAAATTAGAGTTTAGGGTTTGGGTAAGGGGTTAAACTTAAAAACAGCATTAATTTGTTAGTTTATGTTTCTCTGTTGCAGTAAAGGTTGTAAGTGTTGTAAGAGTGTTAATTCTAACAATTTGGTCATCTCGTACTAATTATTATGGCTTGTCATGAGACCTGGTTGATTTCAGGTTGGATGTTTTTGTGCAGTAGCAAAATGGGCCAGAGGAAATCTGCCACTTAGCTGCATTACATGGTTTTTGCATGACGTTCAATGTGAGGTATATGTAACCAGACATCTGGCATGATACCAGCCAAGTCACCTACACAAGTTAAAAGTGAGCTAATATCTCTCTTGGGTTCTATCAAGCTATAGCAGTATTTTTTTTTCTTATAGTCGGTGATCATAAACTCACAATTTCAATTTAATGGGCCTGACTTAAAGAAATTACCATGGAGTCCTTGGAGCTGGATAGTAACAGTTTGTTCTCCGAGGAGAAACGATTCAACAATAGATTCTGTTGAAAGCTGGAGATATTGTTCTAAGGCATGCAAAGAATCGAGAGGGTTGTAAAATGCATACTAAAAGCAGATGTTTTTAAGATGCATTGTGTTGAGGCGTTTTGTTACATGTGTTTGGTATTTCTCTCCAGAACATCTTGGAATTTACTCCAGTTTGGCAAGGAGCTACAAAAACCATGCAAATGTGTTTAAGATGGTGTGGAAATTCTAATAGTTCCTGGCTTTGCAAGTTGTCAAACGTGTTTCGAGCACAGCCAAGAGATAATATTAACAGCTATGATAATTGTTCCACAAAACAGGATAGCAGTGATGCATTGTAAATAAAACTTTCTGTAATGAGATATTTTGCATTCTAATAGTCTGAGGTTTTTGGGGAAAAAAAATAAAACATTTAAAGGCTATGTAAAATAAAGCAATCTTGACTTTGCTAATTCTTCTTCATTCACTCAAACATTATTTAATGATTCAAAAAGAGCTCACAGATTTACAGGTGTACTGAAGAAAATGTCTATAGAAAAAGTTTATTAAAAGTAAACAAAGGTCTATTTTTAGGACCATTCATATTTTTTGCTTTTGCAGTTTGTTATTATTTTGTATTATAAATTGTTCCTTATTAATAGGGATGTCCCGATACCACTTTTTCCACTTCCGATTCCGATATCGGAAATCTCAGTATTGGCCGGTACAGATTCCGATCCGATACCAGTGTTGTTTTTTTGCATAATCAGTTTATAATATCTTTACATTATTACACATAATTTCAATATCAATGTTTAGCTTATTAATAAACACTTTATTATTAACTAGTATACTGGATAATGTAGCAGCAAAATTAACAGTAACTCCAGAATAAGTCATCCGTTGAAAATTTTGGCAAAAACTTTTAACTTTTATCTGGACTTTAAAGGATCAGAATTCAGATTTTGTTCAATTTAGTTGTAAGATATAACCTCACTTTTCATTCACACAGTCACCTTTTGGAACCTATTCAACTTAAATATTATTGTAATTTGTAAACAAATTAGGTAATAAGAGTAATATATTATATAAGTTATATATAGTAATATGTCTCAATCATGCACGTTTTTTCACGCACTTGCATATCATTAGTGGCTAATCAAAGACTGCATAAATACCCCGCTTTCACACACACACTATTTGCCTGTTCTTATCGATAGTATCTCTGAGACTCCAGAACTTGCTACTATGTCAAACATGTCAGTGTCTTCATTATTCCCTGCAAGTATCATACAATTGTTATGAGTTATCTCTTTCATCGTGTCTATACTCTGTCTGGATATTACTTACCTGCTGTTTGCAACGCTGCTCAACTGGATTTACTCACAATGTTTACATCACTGTTTCAGTCATCTGTTCAATAAACCCTGCTAGGTGCTACTGAGTTCATATCTCTGCCTCAGTGAGTCTCTCCGTGACAGCTTTAACTTTTAAACCCTCACGCTTTTTATTCACAGTTTAATTCGTTTCTTATTTAAATTCTGGTAAAATGCAACTCCGGTGCCGTTCTAAGTCCATGTTATATGTAAACCGAACTATTGAGCATCTACATCTGAGATGTTGTTCGTTTGTAGCGCTCAAATATTGTGCACGCATGAAGGCTAAAAATAGCCGCGCGCGTGTGTATGTAAACAGAGAAGCGCCATTCAATAGCTCGTTGTAGCTGCACGTGTTTTTGTATACGTTTACTTCTTAAACACCGCCTATTGTCTTCAAGTGGCTTTGACTAAAATCCACGAGTCATATGAAATGCTTTAATGACGTTTTAACAGTTCTTTTATGTAATTTTTTGAGCTTGACAGTAACGAACATGACTAACACACAGTATCGGATTTGGGTCGGGCTCGTCGGACCGATACCCGATCCGTCTAAAAACGTCAGTATCAAAGCCGATATCCATCCAGGTATCGGATTGGGACATTCCTACTTATCAATATAATTTGAAAAAAATACAAAAATAAAAACAAACAAAAAAAAATATTTGTAAAACACTCTATGCAAGTTTTATTGTCTTTTTTTATTATTTCTTTTTTATCTCTTTTGATTTTGCGGTGAAAAGCAGCCCAGACATGTTTTTGGCAGGTTTCATGAGATTCACTTAGCAATTACATTTTTAGAGCAAACTTGTGATACGCATGGTGCAAGAGTCTTGTTTTTCAGACACCAAAACTGATTTAATTAGAGAATCATGAAGTCGAGAGATAGTCACTGGGGTGTGCAGAAATGCAGAAATATTTTCACAGTTTGTCAATGTGCTGTATAACACATTTGTCTATTTCCTTAGTGCCTCAGATGGAAATGATTTAGAAGCTCAAGGAATTTGGCCTAAAATGCTGTTTACATTTCCTCAGGAATTTGAGTTGGGTTTATTAGAAATGACTAATGCTAAAGCAAGTGCCAGTGTTATATTAGACGAAGCACATTAATTCCAACTGAAAGAAGCCAAGAATTACTTCTCTGCCCCTATGGGTTTTCTTATTACTATATATGCAAAGAACAAGATCATTTTAGTTCATAAGAAAATACAAATAAAAAATACAGGTAGCTTTGTTAGAGGGCAACTTTCAGGTTTCCCATTGTTATAGAAACCTGGAAAAAAGGAATTTCAAAACTTAAATTTTCAGGGCTTGAAAGGAAATTAGTCAAATTTGATTTTACAATTAAAATAATACTAGAATTAGTAAAAGTGAGTAGGGGTGTACTCACTTTTGTTGCCAGTGGTTTAGACATTAATATGTGTTGAGTTATTTTGAGGGGACAGCAAATTTACACTGTTATACAAGCTGTACACTCACGACTTTACATTGTAGTAAAGTGTAATTTCTTCACTGTTGTCACATGAAAAGATATAATCAAATATTTACAAAAATGTGAGCTACTGTGTGTGTGTGTGTGTGTGTGTATGTGTATATATATATATATATATATATATATATATATATATATATATATATATATATATATATATATATCAAATTCTATTTTAAGCACCATATTTCTGAACAAACATCTGATAAAAATTTTAAATGTTTTTCTAACATATAACAGGTAATGCAAGTGAATGCTATTAAGATTTCAACATGCTAAAGTTACAGACAAAATCGCACAAATAAAATAAACTTTTCAGTGGCATACATTTAAGTTCAAATGTCTACATTGGAAATTTGAAATCCAATTTATACCTGGAAATAAACAGAAACTTTTAGGATTTGTTAGGGTTTCTTTCATTTCTTTCTTTCATGAGCGAGCACTCTATTTTTTAAGACCGACAGATTGGCTCTCAAAGTTTTACCTTTGCTGTATCTACACATGATGCAAGTTATAACTTCTGTCCAACTTCATTACACACCATATATTCTTAGCTGGAGGTTCTGACAATAGCCAGCATATACATTATGCCGTCTGGAGCGTGTCATGTCTCTTCATTAAAGTCGATCATGTATGCTCCTCATTCATCCCTTCTTGTCACCAGATCATAATTTGAGGTGGTAATTATCTGACCACACACTATTAAATGTCTCATCCGGGGGGCTCTGCGGTAGCTTAAAATGAATAGGCATTGATTAGAAATGCAGCTATTCCACAGCTCTGCTTTCACAGATTAGTCTTGCATTGATCTGAGGCAACTTTTGCCAGCTTGACATATTCCAATCAGCCAGATAGTAAAGTGTGCCATGAGTTTGACCCTTCATTATGGGCGACAGGATTCTTTGAGCGAGACTAGTGTTCTCCAAGACATAAAACAGACATAGATTAGTGTTGCACATTGGTTTGTTCACTCATCTGTTTATGTGGTTATCGTATTTGCGATTATCCTGTGGTATTGGTAGGATTTGCCATTTGAGTGGGCCTTTTTACAGTGTGTATATAGTCATTGGAGAGTTATTAATTTAGCAATTCTTTTTTGGTGATGCTAGTAATACAGAAATATGCCTTAATTCCTTAATTTTATTAAATTCCTTTGTCTCAACATGCAACTCTGTTGTACAAGCAGTTGTATTTAGAGAATACTCTAGTTTTCAGGTAGACATGTTTCTTCAGTACAACACTTTAATAAACATTGGATTTATACTTTACCAGGCACCATGTTATACGTTGTCAACTTTGCTCTAATGAAGTAAACATGCCTGGCATTTGTTTTTCAAGGTATAACCAAATAGTCTATATAAAGCCGTTCCCACACAGCTTAGCACGTATGGCACCTTGTGAAAGCTTATTTACTGTATAAGAGACATACAGTGTGCTAATAGCTTTATTTTTGCATATTATGTAATGTTTACACATATTTGTGCACTATCATAGCTTGTTTAGTCTTTCTTGCACACCTGTCAATAGGTGTTTGATATTAATTAGATTTTAATGTCTGAAATCTGTTTGAAATATTTTCTACTTCCACAAAGCTTAATGCACATAAGTTTATCTTGTACACAACCTGTGATATAAACCTAGAATATTTATCAATTTAAGCACAAACAACACCTGCAAAGAAATGATAAATGCTTTATTTTCAATATGATACTTCTTATGATACTGAATCCTTGCACTCTAAAAAATGTTTTTTGTTGTTTAATTTTAGCTGAACAAATTGTCCATATACAGTAGAAAAAAGTGTTTTAAATACAATACACATTACCTTATAATTTAGAAATAAATATTTAACAAAGAAACAGTGAACTGAATTATCTGTAAAAAATAGTCACTGAAATGCTATTTTGAAACACTTGTATCATCATTTAGTGTACACATTAAGTTTAAAGACAACATATAGAGTATAATTTGTAGTTAACTGTAAGTTATTTTTTAAAGGCAATACATATTACCTTATAATTTACTAATTAATATTCAACAAGGAAACACTAACTGTAATAGCATTTCAGTGACTGCATTTTTATCTCGTAACAATTCTATCATCATCATTGCATTTTATAGTAAAGTATTTTTACTGTGTTATAAATGAAAAAAATTGTATTTAGTGTACACACTCAAGGCAGTCACACATCGGATGTGAAGCACACTGCGGCTAGGACACGGCACAGGTATCAAATACAGGGCTTGTCAATGTGGTTAATTTCTTTACATTCAGATACCCAAGTATGGGGGTATTGAAGCCCTTGTGAAAAAAATACAATATTTTTTACATATCGCACAGCCCTAGGCAATAATATTTTAGAAAAATAAAATTTTAATTATAAATATTTTATGCACTGGTGGCCAAAATTTTTGAATAAAATACAGATTTTGCTCTTATGGAAATAAATTTGTATTTTTATTCACCAAAGTGGCATTCAAATGATTACAATGTAGAGTCAGGATATTAATAACTTTTTCAGAACTTTTTTCTTAAACTACTTCAGAGTTCTCGTCATAAAATCCTCCACGTGCAGCAATGACAGCTTTGCGGATCCTTGGCATTCCAGCTGTCAGTTTGTCCAGATACTCAGGTTACATTTCACCCCACGCTTCCTGTAGCACTAACAGTCTTGTTGGGCTGTCCTTACAGTCTAGCTGATCCCTCAAAAGCTCAATGGGGTTAAGATCCATAATACTCTTTTCCAATTATGTGTTTATCAATGTCTATTTCTTTGCCCACTCTAACCTTTTCTTAATGATTTTCTGTTTCAAAAGTGTCTTTTTCATTTCAATTCTTCCCATAAGGCCTGCACCCCTGAGTCTTCTCTTTACTGTTGTACATGAAACTGGTGCTGAGAGGGTAGAATTCAATGAAGCTGTCAGCTGAGGACTTGTGAGGTGTCTACTTCTCAAACTAGAGTCTCTGATGTACTTATCCTCTTGTTTAGTTGTACATCTGGCCTTCCACATCTCTTTCTGTCCTTGTTAGAGCCAGTTGTCCTTTGTCTTTTTAGTGTACAACTTTGTATGAAATCTTCAGTTTTTTTGGTAATTTCAAGCATTGTATAAAGATAATTCCTCAAATCAATCAAAAAAATCTTCATTTGTGTTCTGCAGAAGGAAAGTCATACAGATCTGGGATGGCATGAGGGTGAGTAAATCATGAAAGAATTTACACTTTTGAACTGAACAATTAGATGATAAAGAAACTGTTTTAGTTTGATTGCCAGTAATATATTTGATTTTCAAGGGAATGAATGCACCTTAGATACAGAGTTGTTTTTAGGCCACACCCCCCCTAAATCTTTCTCAGATCAGCTCCAAACAAACTCATTACAAATTTACATTGACTGTTTTATTGTTTTCCCTGCATTAGCTCAACTCTGGAGGGGCTTTAAATAAGTTGCTCCTATCAGTTGTACATTGAGATAATCTGGCTCAAAGCTTTTTGAAAAGACTGCTGATGACAGGGCCAATTGATTTGACCAAACTATTCACTGCAGCTTTGATTTCAAGATAAGAGAATTCAAAGAGCATGGCATTTTGGCAGGATATCTAGACAGAGCCAGCTTGACTTTCCAAACGTGATTTTGGAAAAGATTAGACTTTAAAAGATTTTCTTTGAAGAGGTTTAGCACATTCTACTGTGCAAACCTTGTGTGCTTTTGGCTGTTTTGTGTTGTCATGCACTTTTGACAGTCATCTACATTGTTGTCAACATACAATAGACACAATTTGAATTACTCATAATTCTTTAATTAGGTGTAATTCTAGTGCAATTTCTTGAGATACATTGTAGGATAAATCTCACAAACAAATTTGTTTGGGTAATATTTTGGTTCCACATTATATTAGGTGGATTTAACTATTATGCACTTAACCATTTGAAACAATGTACTTATTATGTACCTACATGTTTTTTAAGTTAAGTACATTTATTGTATTTACTTTTATTACTTTGTTAGTTACACTGTTAACTTTACCCCTAACCCAACTCTTATCCCAAAACTTAAATCTAACCCCCAATCCTAACCCTACACTTACTCCTAACCTACTCATACCTCAGTAGCAGCAAATATGGGAATTTTGCAAAACATGTAGTTACACAGTAAATACATATTCTTGCATATATTTAATATTAGTACATAGTAGTTAAGGCCACCTAATAAAGTGTGACCAATATTTCAATATTTTATAAGACCAAATTTATTTTGAAGAAAATTAAGCCCTTTTCTTGCATTATGGGATTACTTTAATGACAATTAATTACATTTTGATAGAACTACTATAGAAGGGACATATCACCCAAAAATGAAATTTCTCTCATCATTTACTCACCCTCATGCCATCCCAGATGTGTATGACTTTCTTTCTTCAACAGAACATAGACAAATATTTTTGTTTAATATTCAGGATATGAATATATTATCATAATCAATACTTTTCTACTGTAAAGCTCCTCTTTCACATTCAGTCACCTTCTGGTTGGGGCTGGTCAAAGGTGGAGAAGTACAGCAAAGAAGGACTTAAATATTCATCTGTTTCTCACATTTACATTTATTCATTTGGCAGAAGCTTTTATCCAAAGCGACTTACAAAAGAGGAAAAACATAACCAAATCATCTTAAGGAGACATTTGTACGAAAAGTGCCATACTACAAAGTTGTACTAGCATCAGAATAGCATTCAAAACAGATTTAAGTGCAACAAGAATTTTCTTTTTTTTTGTTTTTCTTTTATTGTATTTTTTTTTCCTCTTGGTGACTGGTTAAGTGCTCTTGGAAGAGATGTGTTTTTAGCCATTTTTTGAAGACAAGAGAGTGAGTCAGCTTCACAGATGGAGTTGGGAAGGTCATTTCACCAACGTGGTATGATGAAACTGAGAGTCCGGGAAAGTGTTTTGGTGCCTCTTTGTGTTGGTACAACAAGGCGACGTTCCTTAGGACGCAGGCTTCTGGCAGGAGTGTAGATCTGCATAAATGATTTTAGGTATTGTAACTGCCTCATCATGCGACCACAAGCTGCTGAAGGCACAAGAGATGATAACCACACTTCCTCGCAAGAGCCACAAAGAAGCCAAAGAGTCTGCAAGTTTATGGAAAAGGGCCAAGAACTGCACGGAGCAAGAAGATTTGCACACCGTTTCAGTGTGAGCTATGAGAAGTGGAAGGCTATCACTAAAGACGCCAAACAAGCGCTGAGTGGACAATGCTCAAACAACCTGCTGCGTGACCATATCACTAAGATAAGCAACGCCTCAGATCATCTGAATGTTGTTTATGAAGATTTAAGGCACATCGACATCCCCGACCAAGACACACATCGCAGAGACACCTGTGAAGCAGTAACAAGAACAATCATCCAGACTGCAAGGGCTCTTCTAGACACAAGAGGGGATGAAGAACAGAAGGTGAAAGCAACAGAGTCTGTAATTAAATCTGCAGCCTCAGACAAGTTAAGTGTCAACTCTCACCGCACCAAGTCGTCTGCTCATTCTCGAGCTAACTCAAGAATAATATTCCGTTCAAGCCAGTCTTCTGCAAGACAAGATGCTGCTGCTGAAGTTGCTGCCAATGAAGCCACTTTAAAGGTACCGCTAGAGCAAGAACGTCATATCGAAGAACTTGAAAGACTCGAAGCTGAAGCCGCCAATTTACGCGCCAAACAAGAGGCTGAAAATGCAGAGAGACAAAGGGCACTGGAAGCCAAGCGCAGACAACTAGAACGACTGGAGACAATTACGAAGCTAAATGCTGCTAAGGCGCGACAGCAAGTACATGATTGAAGTGAATGCTCAGATGAAGAAATATTTGCGCTGCTCCATCAATCTGTCCCTCTGATGGAGAATGAGGAATAAAGCATGAAAGTAGCCTATTGCAGCATCGCTCCCCACCTCCAGCTGTGACATATCCAAGACAAGAAGACAATACCGCAGCTCTTGTTAGAGCATTCGAAGAGTCCATCAGTGCGAGTCGTCTTCCTGTACCTGAACCAACAATGTTCAACGGCGACCCACTCAGATTCAATGACTGGAAAGTCTCCTTTTAGACACTTATTGACAGGAAAAACACACCAGCTGAAGAAAAAATATACTATCTGCGAAAGTATGTGGGTGGACCAGCCAAAAGAGCCATTGAAAGCAGCGTGGACCATCCTAGAAGAGAGATACGGCAATCCATTCCTTATCACCAAGGTCTTCAGAGATAAGCTCGGTGCATAGCCCAAGATAAGCTCCAAGGGGAGTGTGGAACTTCAAGAACTCGCCGACTTTCTTCGCAGCTGTGAGGCGGCCATGTCTCAAATCAGAGGTCTTGAAGTACACAACTAATGAGAACCAGAAAATGCTCGCTAAACTTCCAGACTGGCTGACCTCGAGATGGAATAGGAAGGTCATATAAGTGAAAGAACAAAGTCATATGTTCCCAAGCTTTAGCCAGTTTGTCAAGTTTCTCACACGTGAAGCCAAAATTGCCTGCAACCCAATAACATCTCTCCATGCTCTAAAACCAAGTGAAAGCGAGAAGATCAAGGTTTCAACGATCAGAGGTCCTGGAGCAAAGGAATTGGCAACTAACTCAGACGAGAAAACGGTTACCACAAGCTGTGTCTACTGTGAGAAGGCAGGACACAGTCTACACAAGTGTCATAAAGTTCAGTCAAGTTTGTTCAAGAGAAGAAATTGTGTTTCGGTTGTCTGAAGTTTGGCCATCGCTCAAAGGACTGTGAAAACAGAAAGATCTGCGATATGTGTGAGAAAAGACACCCAGCTTGCCTCCATGATAATCGCACCAACGAAGAAAGGATGTTAACGCGGCCTAGTAGAGCAGGGGACAGTGACAGGTCAAGGGAAAGGAAAATGGATCGCCCACAAGATAAAGCAGCAAGATCATCACTTGAGGCAACATCCAATAGAGTTCTACAGAATGTTAAAGACACTCGTACATCCACAGTCATTCCAGTGTGGGTGTCAGCCACAAGTGAGCCAGATCGTGAAATTCTTGTGTATGCACTCCTCGATACACAGAGCGACACAACCTTCATCCTGGAAGAAACGGCAAAGACTCTCCACACAAGAAACGAACCAGTTCAGCTCTCTACAATGTCTTCAAGAAACACAGTCGGTTCCTTTCATCCAGAAGAACTTTTACGTTGATGATGGCTGATGTCAAGTTTAGCGTCCGAAAGCCAAGCTATTCAGTTAGTGAAGGAGGCAAGAGAGCTCTGAAGCACATGCCAACTCTGGCTGCACAAGTTCATCTCCAACAACAAGAAAGTCCTAGCCACAATCCCCAAAGAACAATGTGCTGAAGCCACCCAAGACCTGGACATGGCCCTGGGGGAACTACACGTGGAAAGAGCACTTGGCATACAGTGGTGCGTGGCTTCTGATGAGTTTCAGTTCAGAGTGATCGTCAAAGAAAATCCACTTACCCGAAGAGGAGTCTTGTCCACAGTCGCTTCAGTATACAATTCACTCGGATTTGTGGTGCCGTTCATCCTGGTGGGAAAGCAGATCATGCAGCAGATGTGTCGTGACAAGCTCAGTTGGGATAACATCTTACCTGATGACCTTCAACCCCTGTGGGAGTTTTGGCTCCAAGACCTGCGAAACCTGGCTGGTGTGAAAATCCAGAGATGCTACATTCCATCAAACTTCAAGGTTCAACACTACGAGTTCCACCATTTCTCTGATGCCTGCGTATCAGGTTATGGCGAGTGTTCGTACCTCAGAGCAGTCAGTGCATCAGGTGAAGTCCACTGTTCTTTGGTAATGGGGAAGTCAAGAGTAGCCCCTACTAAGGTTACAACCATACCAAGACGTGAGCTGTCAGCAGCAGTCGTAGCTGTCCGCACCAGTGACATGCTCAAAAGGGAACTGGAGATAGATTGCCTACAAGAATTTTTCTGGACAGATTCAAAGGTTGTCCTCGGATACATCAATAATGAAGCCAGGAGATTTCATGTGTTTGTAGCAAACTGTGTGGAACTGTTGCATAAAGCAAAGTACAGAGGCTGCACATTGGAGGAATGTGGCTTCTGAAGATAATCCAGCAGATCATGCCTCAACAGGTCTTGCAGCAGAACAACTTGAAGCCTCTAACTGGTTCACGGGCCCCAACTTTCTTTGGCAGAAAGAGCTACCCAGCGGAGTAGTCAAGGTGGGAGAGATCTTAACCCTCTGGGGTCCGCAATCGCGCCGGTGCGATTGTCTCGCTTTTTTCTTATCAGTGCAAAAGAGACTCAAAATACTCGGTTGATTTTGATCTTACATATAAGTGTTGTACATCATTAGATCCTGTTAAGTGTCTATTTTTTTGTGGATACTCACAATAAAAACAAAGTGTTGTGCTTTTGGCCAAATAAAGAAAAACAAACATGATGCGAGTTCTGTATTCTCTCTGCAAGTGAAGTCCATTCTGAAATGTGTCCGTAAATTAACTGTAACTCAGCAAATACTTGTCACCCAGGCACAAGACATATGTCTTTATGAAGCTTGCATTCTCTTCTTTTACATTAAGTAATTTATAAAAAAAAACAAATATTTTCAGCTTATGTAATCCGTTTGAAACCAAGGAGAGTACAGTTTTTTCGTTCTCCCCTCATTATCTGTAATGAGCTGAGACCGCCACGCCCCCGGGCGCTATTCACATGTAAATAGTTGATATGTGTCGCACACACCCCCCGATCAATGCCATAAAAACCCGAAGTTTCTTCATGAGATTCACTGATAGTTCATTGTGTTTTGAGGATGGCACGCTACTCCGGTGAAGAGGCCCTTCAGATGATTCTGGACAGCGAGGAAGAATTCACCTTTTCCTCAGAGGAAGATTGCAACTCGGACGACGAACGGCTGCACTTTGAAGAACGAATTGATCCCGCCGAGGATACAAGTTCGGAGTAAGTTGTTTAGTGTTATATAATTCCTTTTCTGATCATATGGAACTTATATGAATTTTCAGACTATATTTTGCCTAGTTTTGGCTAGCTTTTGACATCTTACAGGAAAGATTGCCCCACAATATCCCTAACATTCGTGTATGCTCAAGTGTAAACTTTTTAAATGTGATTAAACTCTAAACATATTTGTACATTAAATATATTTCATTCAGTTTTGATTAGCTTATGACACTGATTATCATGCTAAAATACTGCCTTATGCGTAATGTATCTTGTTTGCGAATATCTGCTTAGGCAACATGATTATTTAGTGCAAATATATTTCCGGTAAAATATGTGATAGGCCTAACGTCTATGCAATATATTTTTATATGTTCAGTTTTGGTTAGCCTATGACACTACTTATCATGCTTACTGCCCTATGCACAGATGTTTGTGAATACATGTGTAAATGTTTGAAATGTAGGCTAGTGATGTGTCGTTCGCGAACGATCCGTTCATTGCGTGTATCACTAAATGCGCGCGGTCTATATGGCCCATTAATTGTCCATCAGTTTACTTTGGATAATGTATGCTAACAGTTTTTTGTTTTGTTTTTTTTTAGGAATGTGTCTGCATCACGCTCTCCTTCTCCAGCACCTCGCAGAGGAGCACGCAGGTGTCGTTCAGTTCTCAGTGCGATCGAGAATCGTACTGAGTAAGTGCATAAATGTAATATTTTACAGATGAAATGTAGCCTAATTGTGTTTACATCGTCATAATATAAAAGTACATATTCTTGTGTGAAATTACAAAAAACGTCTTTTTTTATCCATGGCAATTAGTGATTGATAATGATACAGTTTCTTTGATTGTGTTATCAGCATGCTCACATTTTTTGTTTTTTTTGTTTTTAACAGATGTGACAATGAACATGTCCAAGCACCTGCCCCGAAGAGAGCCAAGGAAAACAAGCAGGCAAGCAACAGGCAGTCCACTCTGTCATGGAAAACAGATACTGATGTTGACATGGTTCCACAGACACTGCGATTCCTGCCCGCACGGGAAGCTGGACCGCAACTGAGCTCTGTAGACTCGCATTCGCCCATGAGTCTATTCAAACAATTGTGTGCATTGCTCAACAGTGCGTGGTAAAAGGCAATTGACACCATGGAAATGCCAGGCATGCGATGTTCACTTATGTCTTCAGTTGAATAGGAACTGTTTTCAAGAGTGGCATAACGATGTGTGACTGTTCAGATGTTGACCACCTTCCACTAACCATCAGGCTGCATAGTTATTACAATCCTGTGTACTGTATTTTGCGTGAATGAGGATTTGTGTATGCCATACGGAACCGTTGCCACTGAACCCGCTTTAATGACGGCAGTGGGGCTTTGACAGCCTTAGTCAACGGGTTGCGTATGGTCGGGTTGGGGTGAGATTGTGGCGTTTTAACATCTACTCTTGTGTAATGGAAATCTCATCTCTCCATATGTACACAGGCTTCTTTACCACCACATGTTGTTTCTTGTGTAAATTCAAGTATATGTCTTAAGTTTTATGCAAAGTATTTTTGTAAAGTATAAGTTAGTTGACTTGTATATGTAGCACTGTGGTCTTGTGAGGCACAACATTGTTCCTTCACATAGAGGAATTACAATAAAACAGATCGAAAAACAAAACCTTTGCATCTCATGTCATTGTCAGTTCAGGCTGCCTCACAGCACCTTGATGGGGCATTAGCCTTTGGGGGAGTGTCTTTTGTCTCCCCTGGTGTGAATCTCATTAATATTCATGTCCATCGACACTCCCACGCATACAGCAGTGCTGACACAAAAACTGACTTACAAAATTTAAATTGTTATATTGTTGTTTGTGAAAGAGTGGTCAGAATGATTTTCACATCATTTTGTAGTAAAAATTCTAGCCTACAAGAATGGTAACTCAAAAGTCTTGTGGACAACTGTTCAGTATGTGTTATATGGCCTTATTGCGGTGACAATTTTTTTTCCCAAACTTACTAACCACGCATAATATTTTTTTTTCTATAAAATGCAAACATGTACATCTATTTTGCTTACATATTATTGTAGCAGAGTTTGTGCTGAATACAGCCAAATTACATGTTGGCCAATGGTATGTTGTAAGTTGCTGAAATAAGCACAAATGTCAGGGCATGTCAAAACATCTCAAGGGCCCCAAAAACACCTCAGACCCCAGAGGGTTAAGCAGTGATCGAGAACTCAAGAAGGCAAAGGAAATAAGGTCACTGTTAGATCGCCTACAAAAGTTCTCCGACTGGTCAAGAATGGTGAAAGCTATAGCCAGACTAATGTGGCGTGCAAAGGAAGCCAAAGGCCTCAAGCCAAAGTCCTGTGAAAGCACCAGTTTAGAGGAAAGGAGAGAAGCTGAGCTCAGCATAATCAAGATGGTTCAACAAGCAACCCTCTCAAGAAATACAGTGCATCCAGTGTCATAAGGACACACAAATAATCAAAAGACAAGGCCAACAAATTACACAAGTTAAATCCATTCTTGGATGACCAAGGTATCCTCAGAGTGGGAGGCCGCTTAACTCACGCTGCTCTACATCCACATGTGAAACATCCAGCTGTACTCCATAAGACAGTTACATTGCTGGAAGCAGACTGAAGACTCCAGCACCTTCTAGTCACACTTTCCACCAGTTCTTAAGTTAAGCCATAAGTAAATAGTTAGTATTTTCAAATTAATATTATGTGCAGTTTATATGCTTTGTGTGTCTCTCTAAGCTGTTCTAAGAAATCACTTGTGATTTGGTGGGAGTGTAACTGCCTCATATTTTTAGTTAAGTTTGTTACCGTTTTTGGATAATATCTGAAAATAATAGGAGATCCTAGAGGCGGAACTAATTAGCGCCGATCTTGTGTTCCGCATGTAATTAAAAGGCACTACACCTGCAAGCAAAGCGGCAAAAAACATAGCATGGCAAGAGCTCTCCAACCTAATTAAACATTAAGAATATAAATACATCTGGACGTAGATTACCTGAGAAGAAAGAAGACTAGGAAGAAGAATTTAAGATTTAGCCCCTCTTAAGTAGAAAGCAGCCTACGAGGTATGTTTCATTTGTATCCGGGTTTCTGTGATATATTTCAAGTGCATAGTTTGTGTTAACTAGTGTGTAGCTATAGCGGCACTACTGTGAATTCCTGACATACATACATGCATTTTATTTATTTTCTCTCTTTTTCCACCCAGTTCTCACAGGTTGACATGATATGTTTTAGAAATAAAACCCTGTTTTTTAAACAAGACCTCGTGCTTCGTGTTGACTACTGGAGGCAGCTACAGGTATGCTGGAGCAGACCCAGTGTCTGTTTTGTATGCCTCCTATTGTATCGATTCTGAATTATATGGACTTAATATGGATTTAATTACTGTTGTCATATGGATTACTTTTCTGCTGACTTGATGTACTTATTAGAGCTTCAAAATTCTGGTCACATTCACTTGCATTGTATGGACCTACAGAGCTGAGATATTCTTCTAAAAATCTTTGTTTGTGTTCTGCAGAAGAAAGAAAGTTGGTTGCACTTTATTTTACAGTACTTGTACTTTCAGTATACTTAGTGTATTTGACCAAGAAAGTGCTGAGTAATATTTGATAACTACCTGTACTTAATATGGGTTAAGGTAAGGGTTGGGGTTAGTACCTAGTAATTACTGTAGTTTTTGTCATTATATAGTACATAAATGTAGAACAATACTGTAAAATATAGTGCTACCAGAAAGTCTGGGATGGCATGAGGGTGAATAAGTGATGAGGGAATTTTCATTTTTGGGTGAACTATCCCTATAATTAGATATTTTTCTTCGTGTTGTTGTTTTCCAGTAAAAATATTGAAATGTTCTTAAAACAAGATGTATTTACTAGCAAAATTACATAATATATATTACAGTATATACAGTACATCCGGAAAGAATTCACAGTGCTTCACTTTTTCCACATTTTGTTATGTTACAGCCTTATTCCAAAATGTGTTAAATTCATTATTTTCCTCAAAATTCTACAAACAATACTCCATAATGACAACGTGAAAGAAGTTTGTTTGAAATCTTTGCAAATTTATTAAAAATAAAAAACTAACAATCACATGACACTCAAAATTGAGCTCAGGTGCATCCTGTTTCCACTGATCATCCTTGAGATGTTTCTACAACTTGATTGGAGTACACCTGTGGTAAATTCAGTTGATTGGACATGATTTGGAAAGGCACACGCCTGTCTATATAAGGTCCCACAGTTAACAGTGCATGTCAAAGCACAAAACAAGCCATGACGTCCAAGGAATTGTCTGTGGACCTCCGTGACTGTATTGTATCGAGGCACAGATCTGGGGAAGGGTACAGAAAAATTTCTGCAGCATTGAAGGTACCAATAAGCACAGTGGCCTCCATCATCCATAAATGGGAGAAGTTTAGAACCACCAGGACTCTTCCTAGAGCTGGCCAAAATGAGTGATCGGGGGAGAAGGGCATTAGTCAGGGATGGGACCATGAACCCGATGGTCACTCCGACAGAGCTACGGTGTTTCTCTGTGGAGAGAGGATAACCTTCTAGAAGAACAACCATCTCTGCAGCACTCCACCAATCAGTCCTGTATGGTAGATTGGCCAGACGGAAGACACTCCTCAGTAAAAAGCACATGACAGCCTGCCTGGAGTTTGCCAAAAGGCACCTGAAGGACTCTCAGACAATGAGAAACAAAATTCTCTGGTCTGATGAAACAAATATTGAACTCTTTGGCCTTAATGGCAAGCATCATGTCTGGAGGAAACCAGGCACTGTTCATCACCTGGCCAATACCATCCCTACAGTGAAGCATGGTGGTAGCAGCATCATGCTGTGGGGATGTTTTTCAGCTGCAGGGACTGGGAGACTTGTCAGAATCGACGGACAGATGAATGCAGCAAAGTACAGAGACATCCTTGATGAAAACCTGCTCCAGAGCGCTCTGGACCTCAGACTGGGGCGAAGGTTCATCTTCCAACAGGACATCGACCCTAAGCACACAGCCAAGATAACAAAGGAGTGGCTATGGGACAACTCTGTGAATGTCCTTGAGTGGCCCAGCCAGACCCCAGACTTGAACCTGATTGAACATCTCTGGAGAGATCTGAAAATGGCTGTGCACTGACGCTCCCCATCCAACCTGATGGAGCTTGAGAGGTCCTGCAAAGAAGAATGGGAGAAACTGCCCAAAAATAGGTGTGCCAAAAGACTCACTCAAAAGACTTGAGGCTGTAATTGTTGCCAAAGGTGCTTCAAGAAGTATTGAGCAAAGGCTGTGAATACTTATGTATGTGTGATTTTTTTTTTTTGTTTGTTTGTTTTATATTTGTAATAAATTTGCAAAGATTTCAAACAAACTTCTTTCACATTGTCATTATGGGGTATTGTTTGTAGAATTTTGAGGAAAATATGCTTTGCGAAACATGTAGAGGTGTATGCACCCTACAGACAGATGTTCAGGTAATTACAATCCAGAATTACCATATAAACCCTCTTTCACTTCTGTATCTTGCACTCTTCTTCTGTTCTTCCTCCCACAACATCCCTCATTTTCATTCTCTGTTTACATCCCACACTGTACAGCCTGCATCTTTGTATCATCTCTGCTACAGTATTTTTGTCTGTCTTCTTTGTTTATCTATTTGATGCATTACCTAGATAAATTACCTTTCTCCTTGTACAAATGAATCTGTAACACAAATCCAAGCAGCTTTAAAGTAAAAGTGAAATCTCTCGGATTTAAATTAAATACAATTTATTTGACTATTCAAATGGATTCCTTGAACTGGGCTGAAAAGATTCAAGGATTTATTGTCAAAGAAACTTCATGTCATAAAGGAATGTTTGATTTTGAGAGCTTTAGTTAATATTCCTGTATAAATGCAAGCACGCACGCACACACACGTGCACACACACACACACACACACACACAAACATTGTTTCTTCAATTTTGCGTTAACATGTGGCATGATACCATAGGGCGAATCAAAAGAAAATCACAATTATGATTGTTATACAGCATCAAATGTATAATGAAAAATTATCACAACTATTAGATTTAATTTTCCCCAGTTCAATGAAACTTTAACTTTCAGATGTTGATTATTATCAGCACAATCATAACTTCTTCAATAGCTCTGTTTTGTGATACAGGTTAATGCTCTATGAATTTCAATGGCAACCACAAAGTGTCGAATTGAATTGAATATGCAAAAAAAAAAAAAACAGTCTTTCTCCTCGCGGGTGTTATACAGTTGAATTATGAGCTTGTTAGCGCCCACATAAAGTCGCATTGAAGTTGCATTAATTAAACATCACATGGCCAGTGCGCCAAAGCTCATTTGATGCCAAGTTCTCGCATGTGCCGAGGTTGTAAATGGTTGTAAATGAAGGCATTGTGGTCTCTCTGACATAGCTTAGTCCTAAGTGGACCTGTCACCTCGCTGCCATCTGAACCAATGTCTCACATCCGCAGGTTTGAGGCAGGACATTTGTTTTTCCCCATTCGGCTCTTGATTAGAGTGCTGTTTTGATTTCATGCTTGATGAAACTGAAATTTACAAGCTGTGGACAAAAACAGACAGGCCACTTGAAAAGGAGTTTAACTTCAAAGTTTCTAAATCACAGTTGTTAACACTATAGTAAGTCACAATTGAGTGACTTCCAATTAGTAGTATGTTCCAGCTATAAAGACTTTGATGATTCACAAATGTTTTCAAGCATCAAGATGCAATGAACAGTTCTAGTGAGTTCAAATAGTTGGTGTCAAAAGGTCAAAAATTAACTTTACGATACACATAGGGCTCATCAAAAAAAATAAAAAAAATAAAAAAAATAAATAAATAAATAATTTCTAAGAAATGTTGATTCCATTTGGATACTGTCTGCATTTGGGGTAAATTTCTCCATAGGGGAATTAATTAACAATAATTGATAAAACTTTAAAGACAGGCCTACCAAGGTTGTTAATTGATGGTGTTAATAGTAAATAGCACAATTTCCTGATTATTTATTCAGAATTATATCATTATTTCCTATGTGTGTGTTTGAGTGTGTGTGACACACACACACACACACACACACACACACACACTGGCAGCCAAAAGTTTGGAACAATGTACAGATTTTGCTGTTTCGTAAGGAAATTGTTACTTTACCAAGTGGCATTGAACTGATCACAAAGTCAGGACATTGCTGATGTAAAAAAAAAAAAACAGCACCATCACTATTTGAAAAAAATAATTTTTGATTAAACCTTGAAAGGCCACATTTCCAGCAACCATCACTCCAACACCTTATCCTTGAGTAATCTTGCTAAATTGCGTATTTGTTACACTATTAAAAGCTATTTGGTTCATTAAATGAAGCTTAACATTGTCTTTGTGTTTATTTTTGAGTTGCCAAATATGTAAAAGAATGTCTCAAGTTTAATATTAGGTTAAACATTGCAAAAAAGAAATGGCTTTCTCTTGAAACTCACGAGTCAATCATTGTTTTGAGGAATTAAGGCTATACAATGAAGTTTCCATACAAAGGTGCACACTGCAGTCTTCAAATACAAAGAACAACTGGTTTTAACAAGGACAGAAGAGATGTGGAAAGCCAGATGCGAGCATTTATTTATTTATTTTTTTCAAAATTTTATAGTAAATTTTCACATTATTATTGTCCTTACTATACATTGTGATCAGCTGAATGCCACTTTGGTGAATAAACGTGCAAAATCTGTACATTATTCCAAACATTTGGCCGCCAGTGTTTCGTGTATGGTCAAAATTTTATAGTAAATTTTCACATTATTATTGTCCTTACTATACATTGTGATAAGCTGAATGCTAAGGTTTGACTTTTGATTTTTCATTTATTGCTTTGCAGATGATAAATTGTTGTGGATAGTTGCTAGGGCATTGCTGGATGTTTGTCAAAGTATTTTAGGAGTTTTCTTAAGAGGATTATAAGAAGAGAGGCTTGCTCCTCAAAACACAAAATCTCAGAATGCCCACCAGTTTTACACATCTTTGCATGTCTAGTACTAGAGTATTAATACAATGCCTCTGCAGTTCTCTCAACTTCACATTTTAATCTGAGAGAAGTTCCTTGTACTGGGAATCATGGCCTAAAATGGTCAAGACTTGAGGGCACTGGATGGATTTTGTATCATATGGAATTCATATGCTACAGACTTCAAAGAGAGGGCTCTGCGGTCCGGCCCATACCTGGCTCCTACCATACATTTTTGCTTTACAAGAGCTCATAAAATCTTAGGACTATGAAACGCAGCATATATGAATACTAACTCAGGTGCTGTTCCATGAGTGTGCTAGTAATATATTGTAGGTATTGTAACTATTAGGATTGGACATGACGTTATATATTGTGCATGGGTAGAAATGAATCAACTTTATACATATAATGTGTATGTAGCTCAAATAGGACATGGTGCTTGCAACCATCCAAGATCATGGGTTCGATTCCCAGGACACATGCATACTGATAAGTTACATAGCCTGAATGCAATTGCTTTTGATAAAAATGTTGTCCAAATGCATAAATATAAACGCAATATATTTGTCCAGTTAACAGTGATTTGAGTTATTACAGTAGCAATGAGAAAAACATGGATTAATGCGAAAATACAGAGTGGGATGTGTCCCAAACAAGTCAAGACAATTAAGAATTTGTTACTTAGGGCTCAGTTTAAAACAGAGTTTCAGCCTGATGTCATGAAATGTACGTGACCATGGCAACATTATTGCAAATCGAAATGATGTGCCTCAGTACACGTTTGGCTGCAGTTTCCAAGTGATATGTCTAGCGGAGGGCACCAAAATTGAGTGAAATGCTGTTGTTATCAGATGAGATTTTTAAGGTGAATATTAGATGGTGGTTTTAATGAGCAAAACCTAGAGCGACCCTAACCTAAAACTTTAACATATTCCTAACCTACAGTGCCAAAAAAGCAAATGAGTGGTGAATAAAACAGACATCCTTACAATAAACCAACACCTAAACCTAACTGATAGTGTCCTAGAAGTAAATGTGGCTGGAAAAAACGTGTCGCTTCTATGACACTTTCCTCTTACGTGTCAGCATGCGTGAGTAGCTGGTCTCGAGCCTTGCTCTTCCCTGTACAAAGTCCAACACACTATCACACTGTGTGCTACGGCAGAATCTAATCATGTTGGAATAAATGTTTAAATGTATGTTGGTCTGTAATACAAGTGTTACAATTTAAAAATTTTCAAATTATGTGTTATGGTAAAAGTGTTTTAATATGATAACATAGCATTGTGTGAGTAATAGAGCGAAAAAAACGTGTTTATAAAATAAAAATCAGCCATTGTACTCATGATTTGTGTGAAAGATAAGATAATGCAGTTGTTGTACCGCCTCTAGTGTTCTTTTTTTCTAGGAAACTGCAGCAAAACGTAGAATGTGGCACATTAAACGCAGTTTGCAAACATTTTGTTACAGTAACGTTCATTCTACAGTTGCCTAGCAATGCCGCAACTTTAGAATCACATTTTGAATAATCACATCTTCTATCGAGTTACAAATTAGAATAAAATATTAATAGAAATTAGAATATACTTTCATTTGTATGGTATTCACTAGATTATCCCCCCCAAAAAATATACATATAAAAATGACAACACATACTGAACTTTTAATTATATAATTTTTTAATTTTCCAGAAAAAAAAAATAAAAAAATCTATATACATTGTGATATGTAGTTACTTTTATATTAAATTACTCATGCCTTGAGATAAAAAAAATTACCTTTTATACATTTATTATACTATGCAATCCATTGTTTAGTGCTTATGGGCATTTTTAACTGTCCTTTATGCCATAAATGTCTTTGATCTGAATATTGTCTGTTTTCTCTGTGATATATATATATATATATATAAATTGATAGTGGTGGAGATGGGGTGAGGATGAGACTACTTGGTGACTGATGATAAATAAATCACCTTTCCGTAAGTAAAAAAATGATATAGTGCTTCTCATAGAGAATATAACTTTGCTGGAATATCAACAGACTAGGCACAAAAGTGCTGCATGTCCATTCAGATTTGATATGTAATGGAAAAGGTCTAGTCAACTATTTATTTTAACTGCTGTTTACGTTTTGCTGCTTGACGGAACAATTTTCAACAAAAGACCAACATGTTTCCCACAATTATTATGCTGTTTTTTTGTTGTTGTTGTTTTACATAAATAGAGGCACTTCAGGAGTGTATGCATCTGCTATCGAAAGCACAATTTCCCACCATGACAAAGTGAGTGCAAGCACACTTTTTAATGTGACGTTGTTATTTATCAGCCTAATGATGCGAATGAGAATTCTGCTGTGTTGTTTGAAGAATTCGGGACAAGTCTCTGCTTGATCCATGATAAAGACTGCTAATAAAAAAGGTTAATGAGAGGTTAACAGAAAAAATTAACTGAGCAAATGAGAGAACCTTGATTCATTATGCAAATGAGATTTAGGCGAAAGCCCACTGAGGCTGCTATGCTAATGAGTGGATAAATCTGTTTGGGTGGATCTACATTCGCTTTTGATGCAAGCCCAAAGGAGTCCATGACTGTTGCATGTTCAAATTATTAAAATAATATTGGACGTGTTTGCTGTGTATTTCGCAAAAATTTTAAAGGTCTAACGAAAACTCACATTCACGTCTGACTCCATTCATGGCCACTTCATCAGTTTCTGATGCAAAAACAATTAAGTCACACCCTTTGTTTGTTTGTTTTTTTCTCATTGAAAATTAAGTTTCACTTGGAAATAATTAACTACAGAAGTAAAATGGTTTTTTGAAACCCCCACTTTTGAAATTGTTCCTGGATGAAATTTCAAAAGCCCAAAAAAATCAAAAGCCTCTTTGAATCAGTCAACAGACCTGTAACGTGAATTTGTAATCGTTATCATGTAGCTAGAATTACAGTATCGGTGGTTGCAGTTCTTATGTCATGTTTGAACATCAAGTGTTGGAAGAACAAAGAAGTTTAACATTTGTCTGAAGTTCATAGACTTGTCCAGCATGAAATGCTCTCATATTTTATTTTTCTCAATTTCACAGTAAGCAGTTTCAAGTCGTCATTGATGTTACTTTTGCCATATGCATGTACAGTAGAAATATCCTTTTTATAGAAAATTTGAAACAAAAGTTAATATGTGAGTTAACACTTCACACTCGAGCTTATGAATTAAACAGATATGTTCAGCTTTTGGATGTTCAAGGGTGCACAATTTTGGCCATGATTTTGCAATATGAGATACATTTTATTGTTTCTCTTGTCATAGGGCAAAATCTGCAATTCTTGAGTGCTTTTTTACCAACAGCCAATTAATTTCCTTTGCGATAAATCCTAGCCTAGTTTTGGCAGTGTCCGAAATTTTGCATCACAGTGCACCAAGTTAGTGCTGTCAATCGGGGCGATTGGTACCAAAGTCTTGGGTACAATGTGTAGTGTACAATCTAACATAATGTTGCACAATGTACTATGGCTTTTACCAAAGATCTCACCGGGAACATATGTACAATGAGCACCCAACATTCAGGAATATTACAAGGTCAATCTCAGCTATTCCAAAGTGAATCTCAATTGACAGCATTTGCAGCATAATGTTGATTACCACAAACATTATTAAATTAATTATTTGGCAATCAACGTTATGCCAAAAATGCTGTTGAAATCTGTTATTTCAAAGTGTCCATTTTATTCTGACGAAAAATCTCTTGAACACAAATTGTTAACATAAATTGTAAATTGTTTTGTATACTCATTTGCTGAAATTGTGCATTCAAGCCAACCTGCAAATTTCATCCCTGTTCTGCCATTGGCGTGAGCAGCAGATGTCTGTAATTTCCAAGATTTTCCAATTTGCAAGCAGCAGATCACAACTTATGTTGTTCTAAGAAAAAATAAAAACTTGTGCTAAACATAGACTGGAGAATTTGAATAGCACCTTTCTCTGAAGACATCAGTGCTTTCCCTCAGGCAAGCATGAGAGTTGTTCGACTGCATTGGTGAAAGTCTGGTACTGGATGAATGATGTGTCACCTCAATCATCTATTAAACGTTTGAAGTTCAATAATTTCTCTCATATTCATCAGCAAGGTCAAGACCAACTTGAGAGCCAAGTTTTTGTTATGGGCGACATGACTGACAGAGATGTAATGGTCCCACATTTCTAGTGTGATGCAGTATGTATGTCACGTCTTAGCCTCTACCTTGCCAGAATATAGGTGGTATATATTGAATGTGACTCAGTTTTGGATGGAAAAAGCCAGCTGTACCCTTTTTGTACCTCTTTTCTTCTTGGAATACAGAAATAAATTGCTAATGAAGCAGCTGCCCTAATGTGTCGTTCATGTGTTAGGAGCTACAGATTGTGTAAAAGTACATTTCCCAATTTTCTGAAAGTGTTGCGGTCACATTTTGAAATATTTTTAATGAACGATTTATTAATTTGCCTAAAAGTTTGACACAATTCATTCTGTACATTAATGATACCTCAAATCATATAGCCTATTGAGGAGAGGTGAGCTATTACTTTTCTAAGAGATCAGATAATTTTTTTTTGCCTGGCAGACAATAAAACATTCAAAGAATCCAAGAGACTTAAATGAAAAGATGGACCCCAGCCATACCATATTGCAACACCTTAACAACCACCAAGAACATGCTAGTAACAGCCTAGCAATGTCCTAGTAACCATCAAGCCTAGCAACTATTTACCAATGCTTTAGCAACCATCCAGATCACCATATCAATTGCACTGTGAAAATGAACAAGTTCATTCAACTTAAAATAATTTGTAACCTGGCTGCCTTAAAATCTTGTGTCAAGTAAGCTAAGAAACTTCAGTTGTTTGTACATATATTGGAGTTCCTTAAACCTAGAATTAATCGTTGGGGTAACAAAGGTGAAGCTGACAAAATAGTCTGATCAACTTTAATTTAAGTTTAATGAATTCGTTTTTTAGTTACTCCAACAAGACATTAAAAGTTGTGTAAACCTAAATCCCAGTTAAGACAACATAAAATTAGTGACACCAACAAACTTGTCTGCTATCTTGAGTTGTTTAAACTAAGCATCTTGTTGAGTCAATTTATAATTATTAGTTGTGCAAACAATCTAAAAATTGGCTAAACTATTCATTTAGTTGAATGAACTTATTTTTTTAAGGCAGCCAGGTTACTTTTTCAAGAATAGTTCATTTTAGTTGGAATGTTAAGTTCATTCAACAGACTGAACTGCATAATTTGCCCACACAACTTAAGTTTCTGTTTTCTAATAGTACTACATTAGAAAACAGTTTTAATTATTTTAATTTCTTCTATGTAAAGCACTTTGAATTACCATTGTGTATGAAATATGCTATACAAATAAACTTGCCTTGCCTTACATAAAAATTATTCATTGGCATAGACGAACATGCAGAATGCTATTTTATTTGATTTCAAAGCAGACAATCCTTTAATGTGCATGTTAAAACACTACCATTAAAACATAGCTAAACGTTGACATTTCATATTAACGTTTCTGTTAACATGAACATTTATCTAAAAAAATAAATGTATGCAAACTCTGGTACATAAAACTGTAAATATAGAAATAAAATCTTACAGCCTTGAAGTTGTAAAATATAAAAGCTGGCTTAGAAGTGCAGTAGTTAATTGCAAGCGTTTTGGTAACAGTAAACAGCTGAAAATTTATATTTCATAACGTTACATGAACATTTATCTAAAAAAATTATGCAAACGAGCTCTAGTACGTTACATGAACATTTATCTAAAAAATTATGCAAACGAGCTCTAGTACACAAAAGAACAGTAAATATGTACTGCTTAATAGTGCATGGCTCAGAAAAATCACATAATTCACACTGTAGCCGATGAGTAACTACACTGGACTGAGATTCATGTGCATCATTTGGCTGAGATTGATGAACCACTGATGTTTGATGTTTCAACAAATGGCTCTTAAGAGCAACTTGTGTCTTAAAGGAGCACAAACAGTCATTGTAGATGCAAGGTAAGGGGCAGGATCGATTGTAATGTCCGTGTTTTAGCTTGTAATGCCTTATAATGCTGCGCTGGTTGACAGAAGAAAATGTGCAGTACTTGCAGATCCAGTTCATATGACTCACAGGACAGGTTGCTCCTTAGTCTGAGTGCAGCCACCAGCTCTGAAGAAAAAGAAAGTCAAAGTCAAACTGACTTCTAAATACTTTTGAGTTTGTATACTACTGAAGGGCTTTCAGTAATGTAATATTATATGTAATATTGATTTATACAACAGTTCAACAAACAAAACATTATACAGTGAGGAAAATAAGTATTTGAACACACTGCTATTTTGCAAGTTCTCCCACTTAGAAATCATGGAGGGGTCTGAAATTGTCATCGTAGGTGCATGTCCACTGTGAGAGACATAATCTAAAAAACAAAAAATCCAGAAATCACAATATATGATTTTTTAACTATTTATTTGTATGATACAGCTGCAAATAAGTATTTGAACACCTGTCTATCAGCTAGAATTCTGACCCTCAAAGACCTGTTAGTCTGCCTTTAAAATGTCCACCTCCACTCCATTTATTATCCTAAATTAGATGCACCTGTTTGAGGTTGTTAGCTGCATAAAGACACCTGTCCACCCCATACAATCAGTAAGAATCCAACTACTAACATGACCAAGACCAAAGAGCTGTCCAAAGACACTAGAGACAAAATTGTACACCTCCACAAGGCTGGAAAGGGCTACGGGGAAATTGCCAAGCAGCTTGGTGAAAAAAGGTCCACTGTTGGAGCAATCATTAGAAAATGGAAGAAGCTAAACATGACTGTCAATCTCCCTCGGACTGGGGCTCCATGCAAGATCTCACCTCGTGGGGTCTCAATGATCCTAAGAAAGGTGAGAAATCAGCCCAGAACTACACGGGAGGAGCTGGTCAATGACCTGAAAAGAGCTGGGACCACCGTTTCCAAGGTTACTGTTGGTAATACACTAAGACGTCATGGTTTGAAATCATGCATGGCACGGAAGGTTCCCCTGCTTAAACCAGCACATGTCAAGGCCCGTCTTAAGTTTGCCAATGACCATTTGGATGATCCAGAGGAGTCATGGGAGAAAGTCATGTGGTCAGATGAGACCAAATTAGAACTTTTTGGTCATAATTCCACTAACCGTGTTTGGAGGAAGAAGAATGATGAGTACCATCCCAAGAACACCATCCCTACTGTGAAGCATGGGGGTGGTAGCATCATGCTTTGGGGGTGTTTTTCTGCACATGGGACAGGGCGACTGCACTGTATTAAGGAGAGGATGACCGGGGCCATGTATTGCGAGATTTCGGGGAACAACCTCCTTCCCTCAGTTAGAGCATTGAAGATGGGTCGAGGCTGGGTCTTCCAACATGACAATGACCCGAAGCACACAGCCAGGATAACCAAGGAGTGGCTCTGTAAGAAGCATATCAAGGTTCTGGCGTGGCCTAGCCAGTCTCCAGACCTAAACCCAATAGAGAATCTTTGGAGGGAGCTCAAACTCCGTGTTTCTCAGCGACAGCCCAGAAACCTGACTGATCTAGAGAAGATCTGTGTGGAGGAGTGGGCCAAAATCCCTCCTGCAGTGTGTGCAAACCTGGTGAAAAACTACAGGAAACATTTGACCTCTGTAATTGCAAACAAAGGCTACTGTACCAAATATTAACATTGATTTTCTCAGGTGTTCAAATACTTATTTGCAGCTGTATCATACAAATAAATAGTTAAAAAATCATACATTGTGATTTTTTTTTTTTAGATTATGTCTCTCACAGTGGACATGCACCTACGATGCCAATTTCAGACCCCTCCATGATTTCTAAGTGGGAGAACTTGCAAAATAGCAGGGTGTTCAAATACTTATTTTCCTCACTGTAGTTGCATATCACACTATCAATTACACTATATTTTCCGTGGTTTTTTTTTTTACCGTTTCAGGTGTTTTAAAGTGTTCAGAAAAACGAACTACTTCGTCAGACGCAGTTTAAGTAAAAAGTGCTAAAGCAAAAAACCCAGTGCGCGGTTACCATGACAACTAAACGGTCGGCCACCAGCATTATACATTAAAAAAGGTAAAAAAGGTTTTAGCCTCTTTCCAGAGTTCAAGTAGATACTTTATACATTTTTATAAAAGCTATTTATTGTTGTGAAGTGTAAGACTCACTTCATAAAAACGAATTCCTTCTTCAGACGCAGTTTAAGTAAAAAGTGCCAGAGGAAAAAACCCAGTGCGCCGCCGCGCGATGCCTACTCTTCAATTGTGCGCGCACATGTGGAGGCGCGCGCGCTGCATTTCACGTCACTATATAGTCAAATATATATTAGTATAAAGAGCAAATTAGACAATATTGTGTCTGACGTTTCATTACACATTTTAAATAGCAAATGCTGCGATCATCAGAGCATAAAGAACTTGTAAATGATGGTACTGAAATTACGGGCAAGCGACGTCGTAGTTGTCAGTTATAAAAGTCATGAAATTACCAAAAAGTACGAATACATTATGCAACTGTCACGTTACGTTGTGTGTTAGCTGGGATAAAAGTATAAATAAAATGTACATCACATAAGTTTAGGAAAATACTCTCTAGAATGGCTTCCATGGCTTTTCTGAGGTAAATTTAACATTAGGTGACCTTTTACAAGCTGTTTTATTTATCTATGGGTTGAAACAGCACTAAACGAGATAACTTACGTATTCTATATTTTACACGTTCCTACGACATAGGCCTATTCATTCATTGCCTCGTTTTAATTCAATTGTGATCACACATTAAAAAATAATTCCCTTGATCGTGCCGCATTGTAATTCCTTCACTCATATTAAACATGAGGGAACGTACAACGTGGCCACAATTTAATAAAACGAGGGAACAAATTAATAAGTGAAGTGAATGAATTCTTAATTCGTCGACAAGACTTAACTATAAAGAGGGAACGAATTCGTGACCACGATGAATTTTGACATGACATGTGGACAAAACTATATTTATCGTGGCCACTGACAACCCTGTGTAATATGCATCTAATTTACACTTTTAACAAACATTTTCATAAAAACAAGTAAGATAGAAGTTCAAGCTTACCTCAGGTTCTCTTGATCCAAAATGGAAGTTTCTCGTAGGTTGCCGCGCGTTGTTGTAAGGTGTGCTCTGCGGGGTTTCCCTACGTATTTATGCAGGGGACGCTCGTACAACTAAGAAATCTATGTTGCCTGGACTACTCTGATTAAACGGAGTAGTTGGGCACAGGTAAACTTGATATCTTAAGTACACTCAACATTTTAGTTCAGCTGACTTATGAAAATGAGTTGAGGTAGCAAAAGCCTCGAATCCTTTTTTACAGTGTGCTTTGCAATGCCCTAACAGCAATCCAAATCACTAGCAATGCCCAAGCAACCATCCTGGGTGTGTTTCCCAAAAATATTATTAGCCAACAATGGTCTTATGTTCCATCGACTTGTTCAGGGTTTTGCAGAAAGTGACGTTCTGAAACGTAATTTAAACATGAATGCAGCCATTTAAGGGTATAAAGGCTGTTAAGAGAAAGCACTTTAACACAAATTGTTGGAGAACACAGCTTCTGTGGGACATATGTGAGATTTTTGGCTGCGTTCCAAACGAGATAAATCAGCCTCCGAAGGGAGGGAGAACAATCATAATAGCTGTACTGCCACGCCCTATACGAATATTACACGGTCTTTGTGGGGCACTGTAACAAAGTTATAGGGAAAGGAGGAGGCAAGAACCGGCTTAATGATATAAATAATATTTGAATGATAAACTGAACCAAAAGGACACACACACAGGTGTTGGGCTTCTGCCCGTAACTCACTCTCTCTGTCGTACTGTCGTCTCCAGTCGCCTTTATCCCTCTAAGGCTTCAACAGCCTAATTAGGGGTGTGTGGAATCACGACCCGGCCCAGCCCTCTGCCCAGCCACCATTTTACCATAGGGGGGCACCGGAAAGTCCACCAGCTTCCGTTACTCGCACGTTATACGTTATTCAAAGACATGGTAGCAGTCATTGAACACAGAAAATTGCCTTGCGCTCACACCATGATGCAAAACTAACATGGTGGTTAAGCAGTGAGCTTACAAATGCACTGCAGATCAGCTTAGCAACCACCTAAGAGTCCCTTAGCTACCACAAAGATAACCCTAGCAACTGCCTAGCAGTGTCTTAGTAACCATCCAACCTACCATCCTGGCAGCTGACCAACAACATACTAGCAACTACCTAGGACAGCCTGGTAATGACTGTCAACTCCCTAACAAACACCCACAACATTCTAGCAACTACCTTACCACCCAGAACATCCTGGCAACCGACCAGAAAAAGCCTACAAAACAACCACAACACCCTGGCAACCACCTAGCAGAGCCAGAGCAAACACCTAGCAGTGCCTTAGCAACCACATTGATCACCTTAGCACTGCCTAGCAGTACCTTAGTGACCACCCAAAACACCCTAGCAATGCCTTAGCAAAAACCCTGAACTCCCTAGCAATCAGTGTCTACATCTGAATGCGTTTACATATGTGCCCTCCAGCAAACGTCGACGGGGAGAATACCATGGTGGATGCTGCGACTTCCCATAAGCCTGTGGAGTGATATTGCCCTGACACAAGCAACCACTTAGCAGTACCTTAGCAACCACCTAGATCAACCTGATATTTAGTACAGGCTTTGTCCCTCCAGAATTGAAAACTGCGGCTCTCAATCCAGTTTTATAAAAGTCTGTCTTAGACCCTACTGATCTTAAAAATTACCCCCCTATTTTGAATTGTAGCAAATTTCAGTTGATGTAGATGTACACGTTACAGATGAAAGTGCCGCAATTTCCCCACCATTATATGTAGGAAAACAGAATGTGAGCGAGAAATTAAATTAAACTGTTCTTATTCTACATCATTATTATGTAAGGAAATTTATAATGGAATTAGATGTATTCGACAACCATTTTAAGTAAGATAAATGACAAATAACTAGATTATTTGTTTGAATAAAATTCTCCACCATTAAAAATCGTAATACAACGTCGTATATTAATTCACATATTAGAGTAATATTATTCTCATGGCTTATTGAAAATAATATCACACATATTTACGTATAGCTTTGAAGTGAAATCTTGATGAGATTATTTATCAAAATACACCACAGTCAAATTAACTTTGAATACAGACACACTTTATTGCTAATCTAAACATAAAACTAATCTAACACATATAACATGAAACAGATTGGTGAGTAGTGACAGAATGTGAAGTAAATGATCAATACAGCTAAAATGAACTTTACAGAGTCTGTTGACAATACCTTAAGAACCATTTATCCTTCTTTGGGTCTAAATCGATTTGCAATCATATTACCCAAAGTATTTAACTAATACACCAGCACTTTGAGCAAAAGTCTGGAGATGTACGTGTGTGTCATTGTATTTCCTTGCATTGGGTTCTTTGTGTTGTTTTGTTTTTTGGCTCTTTGTAGAAAGTTTGTTCTGTCAATATTTTGGACCTCTGTTGGATCGGGATATCTGTTGGGTGTATGAACCATAGAGCAGAGAGTGCAAGGCTTCCTCGGGACTCTGAGTTCCGAGGTTCCTTGGATACTACATGGCACGGAGGATGAGGAGCTGCAGAGGAAGTGAAGTGAAAGAGAGCACCACTGAGCTGAGTTCCAAGAGAGAGTTCTAAGAGAGGATTCTAAGAGCTGAAGAGGAAGAAGAGAAGTTCTTCCTTGGGTAGCAAAGTTTTGAATTAAAATTGGCCACACCCCAAAGGTGTCCTGAGCCAATTAGAAGTGGCTTTTCAGAGTCACATGGTTGACTGCTCTGTCCATTTCAAAGCTGATTCTTACAACTTCCCGCTCAAAATTGTGCATGTTTAATCATTAACTTTTATATCTTGAAAACGTCTCGGGTTACATGTGTAACCCTTGTTCCCTGAAAAAAGCGTAACGAGATGCTGCTCTTTGCTAAGCGCTATGGGGAATGACCCAGTTGTGAACGAGCTGTGAATATGTGTGTAACATGTCAATGAACATTGACCGGAATTTATAGCCTCGGCTGATGTAGTCATTAGACGCACCTGTGGCCAGGCTATAAATGGATGCATCACCAGGTGTCGTCAGATACTTCTTTTTGAAGAGCAGTCCTGGGACATTCCAGTGCGGCAAAGAAGCGCAGCATCTCGTTCCGCTTTTTTCAGGGAACAAGGGTTACACATGTAACCCAAGACGTTCCCTTTCCAAAAAGCTTCACTATGATGCTGCGCTTTGCTAAGCGCTATGGGGAACGCAATGCCCACGCCGCCGCACTGGGGCTGTCTGGACCCCTACGGTTGTGAAGTGTGCTCACAAGAACACGAGAGGCCTCAGACATGAGCTTGAGATGTCGACTCAAGGACGTAAGAGTCCGGAGTAGCAAAACATCCAACCCATAAAATTTGATGAATGTGTGCGGAGAGGACCAGCCCGCCACATCACAAACTTGTTCAGGCATGAGCTGAGATGTGGACTCAAGGACGTAAGAGTCCGGAGTAACAAAACATCTAACCCATAAAATTTGATGAATGTGTGCGGAGAGGACCAGCCTGCCGCATCACAAACTTGACCAGTCATGAACTTGAGACGTCGACTCATGGGCATAAGAGCCCGGAGTGGCAAGAACATCCAAATTATAGAAGTCTAATGAATGTGTGTGGAGAGGACCAGCCTGCCGCATCACAGACTTGCTTATACATGAGCTTCAGATGTCGACTCAGGGGCGTAAGAGCCTAGAGTAGCATGAACATCCAAACCGTAGAGCCTGAATAATGTGTGCAGAGAGGACCAGCTTGCCGCATCACAAACTTGTTCAGGCATGAAAGATTTAAGCCATAAGATCTAAGAATGTGTGCAGAGAGGACCAGCCTGCCGCATCACAAACTTGCTTAGACATGAGCGTAGATGTCGACCCAAGGGCATAAGAGCCCGGGGTAGCAGGAACATCTAGTAACATGACCATAAAACCAGATGAATGTGTGCGGAGAGGACCAGCCTGCCACATCACAAACTTGCTTAGACATGAGTGTAGATGTCGACTCAGGGGCGTAAGAGCCCGGAGTAGCATGAACATTCAAACCATAGATCCTGAAGAATGTGTGCGGGGAGGACCAGCCTGCTGCATCACAAAGTTGTTCAGGCATGAAAGATTTAAGCCATAAGATCTGAGAATGTGTGTGGGGAGGACCAGCCTGCCGCATCACAAACTTGCTTAGACATGAGCGTAGATGTCGACCCAAGGACCCGGGGTAGCATGAACATCTAGTAACATGACCATAAAACCAAATGAATGTGTGCGGAGAGGACCAGCCTGCCGCATCACAAACTTGCTGCAGAGGGAGACCTCTAGCCAAGGCTTTAGAGGAGGAGAGCCCTCTGGTAGAGTGCGCCCTAAAACCTACCGGAGAAGCTTGACCGCGCGCCTCGTAGGCCGGGGCAATAATGTCCCTCACCCAAAGTGACATAGTCTGCCAGGAAGTGACCGCCCCCCAGTCATGGCTTCCAAGTGAAGAATTGCTGCCCTGACTTTACGCCACTAGCAAAAGTGGTGGACATAAGTCTGAAGGGTACAGACTGGACAAAGTCTGAGAAGTCTTAGCTGCTCCGGCGTTACAAACAGCAGGGAGCAGATGGCTTAGAAAATAACCGGCCAAGGGTCGCTAAAGGCACCTTGGGCAGGTAGTTAGGGTGAGGGTGCAAAGAATGATTTTGGTCATTCTGGGGCAAACTCTAAACAGGCCGGCAAAAGAGACAGAGCCTGTAGGTACCCAAGTCTCCTTAGAGACGTAATTGTCATAAGAAAAACCATCTTGAGAGTCAGAAGTCTACCAAACGCTGACTCTAGAGGTCTAAAAAGGGGGCCTTACCCTATGAAGAGGTCCTAGCAAGGATGCCTCTTAGGGGGCACCCCGCCCACCAAGGCGTGGCAAACCGCAGTGGAGGCCACATAGAACCTGGCAGTGGCGAGGCAAGTGCCCGCTGACAGTTCTTTCTACAGAAAATCCAGAAATAAAGCAAACTGGCAGTTAGCTGGTTCTGTAATATGAACTTAGGGGGGGAAACTGGGTGACTCGGGGAGAAGTAGAGGAGACGTTGTGCTATCAACAGAGGCGAAGAGGTCCTCTTATGCCCTGTAAAATCTACCCAGATCAGTTCCAAGTGGAGGGAGCCCTAGCACTTGAAATGGTCTCGATAACCTCAAGAGAAAGCCCTGTGAACCTCAGTTGGTACCCTTAGGGGCCAAGCATGAAAGGTTTCACAATTCGGGCCAGTGATGAGAAGGTCCTTCCTGTTCGGAATCGCCCAAGGCGAGCCGTTTGAGGAGAGGCATTCAAGAAACATATCCTGTTCGGCCAGCGCAGCGCCATTAGAAGGAGGCAAGACCCTTGCTGGCGAACTTTGCCAAGACTCCCGGGAGCAGAAAAACCGGGGGACAAAAACGCATACAGACAGATTCAGGGTCATGTATGTGCCTTTAAGTCCAGACCCAAGGGGGCAGGGTGACTTAGGGAGAAGTAGAGGAGACATTGCGCGCTATCATAGAGGTGAAGAGGTCCTCTTCTGCCCTAGATTTGTTCACTACCTCAGAGTAAATCTGCTCCCACACACACGGGCATCCAGGGACGAAACTGTCCTGAGTGACAGGAGCTGCCCTGGGCCCCAAGGAGGATCCAACGTGCCAGAAATTCAGCTGACGTGAACGTGGATCCCCCCGATAGTTTACGTAAGAGGCTACCACTGTATTGCCCACCCGCACCAAGACATGGCAGCCTCAGGAGGAAGTATTTCAGGGCCAGATATACGGCCATCAGCTCGAGACAGTTACTGTGACAACCGAAATGACGACCCTCCTATCCCTTTAAGCCGGATGACCACTTAAGGCCGCTACCCAGCCCGTCAGGGACGACAAGACGCACCTAGAGTGGGACCCAAGGTAAGAACCGGGGTCTGAACCACATAGAAAGGGAACGAAGCATGGCGCGTAACCCTTATTTGCCTTAGGGGACCGGCCCTCGGATAAAACCCCCTGGCTTCCAGCCACAGCTGAAGCGATATCATGTGCAGAAGGTCCGAAGGGATCACCGCGGACACCAACGCCATGAGACCTAGTATTCAATGATACTGACAAGCAGTGCAACCTCGACCTAGCCTGACCTTGCTCAGGGTGTTCTGAAAGGAAACGATTCGTGTGGGAGACGATTGTGCCTGCATCGAGACCGAATTCCATATAACCCCCAGATGCATCAAGACGATATCCCTGTGCTGAACTGCCAGTTCTTGGAACTGTGCTAGGATCAGCCAGTCGTCTATAAAATTTCAGAATGCAGATGCCCTGGAGTCGCAGAGGAGCCAGTGCTGCATCCATGCATTCCCTGAATCTGCGGGTTAATAGGGCTAGGCCAAATGGAAGAACCCGATACTGGAAGGCTTCGCCCCCGAAAGCGAACCTCAGGAACTTCCTGTGCTGTGGCTCTATATGAAGATATGCGTCCATGAGATCGATGGTGACCAGCCAAACGTGATGTTGGGCTTGTGACACGATCGTCTTGATAGTCAGATCTAGGACTTGAACACGAGCGTTTCAAGCCCCAAAGATCTAGAATCGGACGCAACCCCCCACCCTTCTTGGGAACCAGGAATTATCTGCTGTAATAGCCTGACTCTTTCTCTGGAAGGGGAACATGTTCTATGGCCCCTTTAACCAAGAGATTTTGCAGTTCTTTCCACAGTAGACATGCCTGTCCCGGTTTCATGGTAGTGGGAACCACGCCGTTGAAACAGGGAGGACGGCGAGCAAATAGAATTCTGTAGCCTCTTTCTACTGATTCTAGAACCCACATAGAAATACCAGGCAGAAGTTTCCACGCTGCCAGATTCTCTGAGATGGGTATTATTTCTGACACTTCCTGTTGAGGGGATGTCGAGTGTTCCATACTGACCCATAGCACTATACTGACCCTTAGCACTTAATAAGTTTAATAATTTTTTAAATCATGTTTTTTAACTATAAATAATTCTTATTTACATTATTCATGATGTTAGCCAGAGGGGAACTGGCCCCCCACAGTGAGTCTGGTTTCTCCCAAGGTTATTTTTCTCCATTAACCATCATCTTATGGAGTTTTGTGTTCCTTGCCACAGTCGCCTTCGGCTTGCTCACTGGGGTTATTAATACAATTATTATTTAATTATTTTTAAACACTATAAAGAATCATATCTTATCTAATTCCACAACAAGGCTCCAAACAAAAAAATCAATTAAGGAGCCACTGGCTCCTATAGGGGGAAAAACAGGCGCCAAATATTTTCATTTTTAACTCCTTCCATTCCTTTTCGTCCCGCAGCTCGCATGCAAGAAAAACTGCACGTGCTAACAGTGTAGTCTGTGGAGCATTCTTCGCAATTATGTGATCATGTGCATTTTTTATGCTCGTTACTGTCACCGTGTTTTCTCACAGTCTCTTTTTTTTTAAATGGTTAGTTCCTGCAATGAACTCCGTTTTCCACGCTATTTCTTTTGATATAAACTTTTGTAATGTATTTCGGGAAATGTAATGCAAATTTTAAAATCAAAGGGAGTAAATTTTTACTGTCGCCAATGGCGACCTTGACAGAAATTACACTCGCAAATAAATTTATTTGGTCATAAATGCGACCATTTTTAGTCGCAGTTTGGAGCCCTGCACAAGGATGATGATTTATCGACTTTATAGACATTACATTTTTATCGTCTGTTAATGCTGAACTTCTGTAAAGCTGCTTTGAAACGATGTGTGTTGTGAAAGGCGCTATACAAATAAAATTGACTTGACTTGACTTGACTTGTTCCGTGTCCTGGATCAAGGCAGGAAGCAACGGTACACCCAACTCTTTGTTGGAAGCCTCTATCACCCAAAACACCAAAGGCGGCAGGAGTGATGAGGTTTCGTGAGGGTATCGGGAGGGCCGAAGTGGAAGATACACGCGCCCCATCCCGAGGGGAACTACCTACACAAGGCTGGGTACAAGACCGTCAGGGTTTCTTTTTCTTAGAAATCACGCCCCTGAGGTCTTGCATTGGGGCTGCTGAGGGTGACGAACTGGACCCCAGTCTTTACGAGGGGGAGCACGATTCGCCACGATTTGTTTTAGAGCTTCCTGTCTAGAAGGACCGGGGCGGGGCTGGGTGGCCGACGGCCCCTCCCCCTGAGTGAAGTGCCCACACTCAGGTCCTTCAACAGATTTAGCCTAGTGCGCTTGTAACACTGCCATAGTGTGCAGGGCAACACCAGCCTGACCTGCTGCCTGATAAGCTTTCCCCACAAGCGTGGAGGTGGTCCTGCACAGCTTTGTGGGGAGAGTAGGTCTCTTCAGCGATGATGCCGAGCCAGGCGAGAGAAAACCCGCAGGTGTCTCTTCTACCGGCGGCATCACCAAATACCCTTGAGCTTCAGCACCCACGATAGTTGAATACACCAACGTCAAGGGCACGAAGACACAGGAAGTATAAATTTCCTCCAAGGAAAATACTTGTTATGGAGGTCATAGAAGAAAGGAAGGGACTGATATAGAGTTCCATTCCCTCTTTTATTTATTTAATTATTTTGGCCACCAGACAGAAATTTGTCTAATAGTTTGGAGCGTTTGGGGGAGGGTCTCTTGTTCGCGTGGCCAGTCTAGCTTTAGTCTGGCCACAGCCCACGTAATCACCTCGAGTAATTTCTCAGCCGCTTTATTATTGTGCGTGAAATGTACAGAGGTTCAGCGCTCCGCCCCCCTCGTGAACCGAAGAGGCGCCAAAGCGCACTTCGAGATCACGGGAAGGACCAGCTGGGTCTGGGGAGAGAGCCCCGAATGAAATGTGGCGACTCCCGGAAATAAGGGAGGCGAGCGCGAAACATTTTGCCCGAAAGCAGATCACAATGCTCGCATTTGTCTCTTAATTCCGCAGCCGCTTTATTATTATGCGCGGGATTTACAGAGATTCAGTGTCCTCGTGAACCGAAGAGGCGCCGAGGCGCACTTCAGGCTTACGAGGATCAGCTGGGTCTGGGGAGAGAGCGAGCGAAAGGGATGAACCCGTCTCTCGTTCCTCAGCCAGATCCATAAATTAAGTGAGTGCTGACTCCCGGAAGCAAGCGAGGCGAGCGCAAAGCACTTTGCCTGAAAGCAAATCACAGTGCTCGCACCCCCACTGCTGCAACGTGAGAGCAGCGTGCTCTTCCCCCAAACAAAGTCATTCTCTCTTTCTTTTAAATATATATATATATATATATATATATATATATATATATATATATATATATATATATATATATATATTCTAGACAGAAGAGAAAGGAGAAAAGGTTCACTTCACGCTGCCTCAAATTTTTAATTCTAAAACCTAGCAGAGGAAAGAAAGTTTTGACAGTGTTTGTGTGACACACACACACACACACACAGAGAATCTCTCTGAAAAAAGAGGATCTGATGACACCCTGGTGATGCATCCATTTATAGCCTGGCCACAGGTGCGTCTAATGACTACATCAGCCGAGACTATAAATTCCGGTCAATGTTCATTGACGTGTTACACACATATTCACAGCTCGTTCACGACTGGGTCGTTCCCCATAGCGCTTAGCAAAGCGCAGCATCATAGTGAAGCTTTTTGTAAAGGGAACAGTGCAAGAGACATGACATCTGTTGTCATCAACAATCTCTCCATAAACAAGCAAGCATTTACATTCGAAATGTGAAATGCTTTTGTGAATATTACACAAGTAACAAAATATGAAAATCCCTGGTTACAAATCATACTGGTTAATTCATAGGTTTTACAACTTGGATAACCTTGAATAGTTACCATTCTTAGAAGAATTAGATGAATCATACAAGATTAAAGAATATAATTATTAATTTGTCAGTTATAAGTGATTACAAATCACTACACATATTTGAATCATTAATTTGTCATTTATAAATGTGATCACAGGTCATAGTCATTTTCAGAATTATCTAGCAAGGCTAGATATGGTGCATATTTTATGTCCAAATGCATCTTGTATATTTTATAGGGTTAGCATTTCAAGTACTGGAACATTGTGTGAAATGTTCATTCATTCCTTTTTAGCTGCTGTTTGCAGAATAATGATCACAAATATCTGTTAAATTGGTTTATATCGAAGGACAAAAAGAGTGTGTTTTAAGCCTTTACTGGTTATTCCAGGGAGTGTGTTCTATTATAGCCCGTAACTTTTGCACAATTTATGGACTTATGGACAATTTTCATAGAAGTTCTCAAGTCATATACGATCTGGACAAGTCTCTTTTGTTAATTTTATTGGCCAGATGTGAGCGTCAGCTAGGATTCTTGATGCCTTAGTCAACAGATTCTTTTAATTTATGACGTTTTTCTAGATTGAAGTCATATTGCCAGCAATTCTTCTGCCTCTAATATCCTACAGAATCTTCCTTTTTTGTCTAAAGTTATGGAGAAAGTGGTTGCATCTCAGCTTCTGTCCTATTTGTTCACACACAATCTCTTTGAATGTTTTCAATCTGGTTTTCGTCCTCTGTACAGCACTGAAACTGCACTCAAAGTTGTTATTTATCTACTGATTGCTGCGAACTCTGGAGCCATCACTTTCCTGGTCCTTTTAGACATCAGTTCTGCTTTTGACACTATCTCTCATAGCATACTCATTGCTAGGCTCTCTGCAATTGGCATCTCAGGCACTGCTCTGTCCTGGTTCATCTCTTAACACTACATTTCTATTCGTCAGTATAAACGGCGCCACAGTATAAATCATTTTGTTCCTGTTTCTCAAGGTGTCCCCCAGGGTTCTGTACTTGGTCCTTTGCTCTTCATCACCTATATGCTTCCTCTATATTTTTCACATTATTCACCATCATGGCCTCAACTGCTATGCTGATGACACTCAATATTATATCAGCTCTAAGCACACTGCCCCATTCCCCATAAGTTCCCTCTCTAAATGTATTAAAGAAAAAAACTCATGGATGATCAGTAACTTTCTAAAACTCAACACTGATAAAACTGACGTACTGATAGTTGGGTCTCCGAGTGTTTTATCATGTCTCCCTGATCAGTTGGTCAATATTAATGGTGTCCTGGTCAGACCCTCCGCTATCGTTCATAATCTTGGCATTATCATTGACCCCACGCTCTCTTTCCACGCTCACGTCTCCTCTCTCTGACCCTTAAATTTGATATTTTTTTTGTTTACTCTCATCCTGTAAAGTGACCTTGAGTTTGAAGAAAGGTGCTATATCAAATAAGCTTATTATTATTATGAACCTAGCAACCCCCTAGCAGTGCTTTAGAAACCACCTAGATCACCAAATCAACTGACACGCAGTGCCTTAACAACCCCTCAAAACAACCTTAAACGTGTAGTGCCCTAACAATCACCCAAAACACCCTAGTGGCAACCTGGCAGTGCTGTAACAACCACCCAGAACACCTTAGCAACCCCCTAGCAGTGCATTAGAAACCACCCAGAACACCTTGGCAAATGCCTCAGTAATCACCCAGAACACTTTAGCAACCACATAGTGATGACCTAGTAACCATCATGAACACCCAAGAGTTAAAAACCATTAAAAAATGCTTCAAAACATCAACCATTGTGCCTGTACCGAAGCAATCAAAAATCACTTGCTTAAATGACTGGCGTCCTGTTGCCCTCACCCCCATCATCAGCAAATGCTTTGAGAGGTTGATCAGAGATCACATCTGCTCTGTTCTGCCCATTTCTTTGGACCCATTGCAGTTTGCCTACCGTAACAACCGCACCACTGATGATGCTATTGCATCTACAATACACACTGCTCTCTCCCATCTGGAAAAAAGGAACACATATGTGAGAATGCTGTTTGTAGACTACAGCTCAGCATTTAACACCATAATGCCCTCCAAGCTTGATGAGAAACTCCGGGCTCTGGGCTTAAACAGCTCGCTGTGCAGCTGGATCCTGGATTTCCTGTCAGGCAGACGTCAGGTGGTTAGAATGGGCAGCAACATCTCCTCATCACTGACCCTCAACACTGGAGCCCCGCAGGGCTGTGTTCTCAGCCCACTCATGTATTCCCTTTACACACATGACTGTGTGGCGACACATAGCTCCAATGCCATCATTAAGTTTGCTGACGATACGACAGTTGTAGGTCTGATCACTGACAATGATGAAACAGCCTACAGAGAGGAGGTGCACACTCTGACACGCTGGTGTCAGGAGCACAACCTCTCCCTCAACGTCAGTAAAACCAAGGAGCTTGTAGTGGACTTCAGGAAGAAAGACAGAGAACACAGCCCCATCACCATTAATGGAGCACCGGTGGAGAGAGTCAGCAGCTTCAAGTTCCTCGGTGTCCACATTACTGAGGAACTCACATGGTCCGTCCACACTGAGGCCGTTGTGAAGAAGGCTCACCAGCGCCTCTTCTTCCTGAGACGGCTGAGGAAGTTTGGAATGAACCAACACATCCTCACACGGTTCTACACCAGCACTGTAGAGAGCATCCTGACTGGCTGCATCACCGCCTGGTACGGCAATAGCACTGCCCACAACCGCAAAGACCTGCAAAGGGTGGTGCGAACGGCCAGAAACATCATCGGAGGTGAGCTTCCCTCCCTCCAGGATATATATAACAGACGGTGTGTGAATAAAGCTCGGAGGATTATCAAAGACTCCAGCCACCCGAGTCATGGGCTGCTCTCACTGCTTCCATCAGGCAGGCGGTATCGCAGCATCAGGACCCGCACCACCCGACTACATGACAGCTTCTTCCCACAAGCAATAAGACTTTTGAACACATGATCTCTCACGATCTACAATCAGCACTGCACTTTATTAATCCTCATTCTGTCAATATATTCTCGCTCCCAATTCAGTTAGTGTATATATATATATTTATACCCTTATCTAGTGTATGTGTATTCTACATTGTGTGTATTGTGTACATTTGATATGTAAATTGTTGTGTAGGTATGTGTACATTTGTTATGTAAATTGTGTTGTGTAAATATGTTGTTATTGTAAAGTGGTTTATGTCTCGTCACTGTCATTACTGCAATGTTGCTCGGAACTGCACACAAGAATTTCACCTGCTGTTGCACTCGTGTACACAGTAGTGTGACAATAAAGTGATTTTGATTTGATTTGATTTGAAAAGAAGATAATAGACCAGGGGTCGGCAACCTATGGCATGCGTGCCAGCATTGGTATGCAGAGGGGTAATCACTGGCACGCCAGCATTGGCGAGAGATGAGGAGACCATTTTATTTATATAAATTCCGCACCAGCATCCCAATCTACATCTTGATGTAATCCTTCCTCATGATCATGATCAGCGTGTTTTCGTGAGCTGAATGGGAGGCTAAACAAAAAGTTCAAATGTGAAGAGACTGCAGTATACCCAACAGAAACGTGCAATGCCATTCACACATCACGAGCCGGCAGTGCGTCACTTTCGGTTAATCGCACAATTAAACACGCCCACTTTGCTTTGGTCAGTCTGTGCAGATGACAGCCTACATTCCGTGTTTCATTTGTTATGTATAAGGAATACACCACTATTAATCCTTGAGATTTCCAACCTAGCATGCAGGTACACCCTCCTTAAACAATAGTCACACTCAAAATTATATTAAACGATTAATAAAGAAAACATAAACCCACATCGTGGGATTCAAAAACCTGAATCTATTCAAAATATAAATTAAACTAGGACATAAAGTTTTAGTATTTTGCTGGTGCGATTCACAGAAATGGACTTAATAGTTGATCGGCATGTGATGCGCAAATGGCTTGCACGAGCAGCGCGAGCCTCGTCACACTTTAATAGTGTTTAGTCTCCCATTCAGCTGATGAAAACATGCTGTGTGGAAGGATTAAATCAAGATGTAGATTGGAATGCAGGTGCTGTTGCTTGCATACTAGTGATTACCCCTCAGCATGATTTTGAATAAGATAAGAAATATTAAAGATTATACACAATTTTGTGACCAGTAATCAAATAAGCAAAATTGACTGTTACTAATTTTGTACAAAAGGAGGGAAGCAGGGCAGACTCCAGTGCCTGTTGAGTGGGCGTCTTCTGCCAGCTTCACAGAGGGTCTCAGGTGCACGGCTTCCACTCCACTCCCTCCTAGAGCAAGAAACAGTAAGCGCTCGAGAGCTCTTGAGACATCGCCACTCTCCCCTTTGATTCCCGCTCTTCTAATCATGTTCTCTGTCTTTATTTACAAGCCTCAGTCAAGCAAAGGTGGGCTGTTGTCGTTTCCTAACAGCTGATACAATTATTCGTAAATATTTCAGCTGGTGCAGTTTTATTCGCCAGCTAGTTATTTACTTTCTTGTTAAATGATGCTCTTATTACATACTGTGATGTAGAATAAATGCCTTCTCTTTGCAAAATATCAAAAATATAGCCAAATCTTTGAAAATCAGCACTTGTCACTTAAAAACACATATAAGAATATTTCAGTGATTCAGAAAACTTCTTACATTGTTTGAAAGAAATCCAATTTAAAACAGAATGTCATATAGCACTAATATTCAATTGAACACTTTATATGTTATTAAAAACTTTAACAAAGTAAAACTTTCAATATAGTATAAGTATTAACAAATTAAAACAATGGCATGTAGCATTCATGTGTTTCCAATTAAGTGAACATGGCTTCAACGTATTACTTTTTCAAGTAATTAAGTGAACAGTCAGTAATAAATGAAGGAATTAAGAAACAAATTATGAGCAATTGAAGAAAGATAAACAACTGAACAAAAATACAAATGAAGGAAAAAGTGGTCGAAGTCTAAGGGGCCGTCCAAACCAAAAGTTTTATTGTGTCCTTCTGCGCTCTGTTTTCAGCCTTTTTTGCAGTAGCTCCACATATTTTAGTCAGTTAAAAAGAAACTTGTCTGTTAAAAACCCATCTGGAGACAGATGCATTTTACTCTATTTGATTGTGCCACGTCTTGCTTTTTTAACCACTCAGAACACGCTTGGTCTGAATTGGCCTAATGCTGCTTCGGATGCGCAGATATCTTGATATCTCAGAATTCTGACCATGAAGACATTCCATTTCCCAAAACTTGGAAGTTGACATATTAGAACACAAAATGGTAAAGTTACAGTTATATTTACAGATTGTCAACAAAGTCTGTGTCTTGCTTCATAGCGTTACAACGCATTCAGTCTGAACGGGAACAACCCCTATATCAGATTTGGGATATTCATACTTTTCAAAAATTCTGACCATAAAAACGCTCCATTGTCCAACAATATAAAAGAAAACAAAATGGGATAGCAACAGTAAGCTTTATGTGTCTTGGAATGTGTTCGGTCTGAATGGCCCCTAATGCATGTGGGATATTTCACCTTGATTTCTAAAAATTTCAACCAGGAAGGTGTTTACTTGCCAGACACTATAAAATGGCATGAATAAAATGGCAATGGTGCAGTTAGCTTTGTATTTTTTTGATTGTCAACAAAGTCTGCATGTTGCTTTTTCATGCAATAACTTGTTTGGTCTAAACGGCGCCTGACACTTCGTAGGATGTGGGAACTTTTGACTTGATATCTCAGAATTCTGACCATAAATGGATTTCCTTGAAGATGATGTTTCAGAACACAAAAATGGCAAACTACAGTTAGCTTTGCAGTCGTTTTATTGTCAACAAAGGATGTGTCTTGCTTTTTAGCGTATAAATGCATTTGGTCTGAATGGCCATTAACCCTACATCGGATGTGAGGATATTCTGCCATGATATCTCAGAATTCTGACTGGAAAGGTGTTCAATTGCCAGATACTCAGAAAACTACATAGACAGAAAAGAATTGGCAACGCTGCAGTTAGCTTGGTATTTGTTTGATTGTCAACAAAGTCTGCAACTTGCTTTTTCATGACCCTAGGATGTGGGAAATTTTGACTTGATATCTCAGAATTCCAACCTTAAGGCAGAAAGTAATACCAGAAAGAATTCTAAAGGTCTGTAATGCAAAAATGTACCATTCTGTAGCAGGTACATTTTTCAACATTAACGCAACATTTTACTGAAAAACTATGCATCTGGTGAACAAGTCAACCTTAAAGTGAAGAATTTGTGTCACAGCAAAGTGAAGACAGTAATCTTGTTGAACTTTCACACTGAATAGCGTTTGGATACTTTCTGCTCTGAGTCACAGACTGTTAAATGTTTGCCAGCTCCCCCAGAGAGAGAGTCAACATCGTGGCTCTCAGCCAGCAGCCAGATCATGTGAACAGATCAGTGACTCTAATAAACTTAAGAGAACAGCTTGTCAGCCAGGCTAATTCTCAAAGCAGAATCGCAGATGTGGCACACTTTTTTTTAAATTTTTTTTTTTTTATAAAGATATAGAACAATATTTTATGGTTTGTTCTTCATACTGTACTTCCACAGTGGCACAAAAAATGTACTTGCATTTACACTATGCACAAAAGCAAAGTTTTTAGTTTTTCTATCCATATTGATGCACATACATAAAAAAATTAATAAGAGGACAATTTTCTCTTTTTTTAAATAATTTTAAATGTAAGCAAATTTCCAAAGGAAAAAAATCATTCCCCCAAAAAGTCTACATGTCTAAACCGGTATGACTTTTTATTCTTCTGTGGAAAACAAAAGAAAAGAAAGATTCATGTCTATTTGCCCCATGTCTATATACTGCATATCAGTTGCATAATCACTTAATAATCAATATATATATATATATATTAATCAACAAAGTACTTTATATACAGTTGAAGTCAGAAGTAAATACACCTTAGCCAAATACATTTAAGTATGTTTTCACAATTCCTGACATTTAATCATAGAAAACATTCCCTGTCTTAGGTCAGTTAGGATCACTAATTTATTTTAAGAATGTGAATGTCATAGTAGAAAGAATAATTTATTTCAGCTTTTATTTCTTTCATCACATTCCCAGTGGGTCAGAAGTTTACATACACTTTGTTAGCATTTCCTTTAAATTGATTAACTTGGGTCAAACCTTTTGGGTAGCATTCCACAAGCTTCTTACAATAAGTTTCTCTAATTTTTGCCCTTTCCTCCAGACAGAAGTGGTGTAACCGAGTCAGGTTTTTAGGCCTCATTGCTAGCACATGCTTTTTCAGTTATGCCCTTACATTTGATTGAGGTCAGAGCTTTGTGATGGCCACTTCAATACTTTGACTTTGTTGTCCTTCTGCCATTTTTTCACAACATTGGAGGTATGCTTGGGGTCATTGTCCATTTGGAAGACCCAATTGTGACGAGCTTCCTGGCTGATGTCTTGAGATGTTGCTTCCATATATCCACATACTTTTCCTTCCTTATGATTCCATCTATTTTGTGAAGTGCACCAGTGCTTTCTGCAGCAAAGCACCCTGAAAACATGATGCTGCCACACTCATGCTTCACAGTTGTGATGTGTTCTTCGGCTTGCAAGCGTCACCCTTCTTCCCTCCAAACATAATGGTAACTATGGCCAAACAGTTACAATTTTGTTTCATTAGACCAGGGGACATTTCTCCAAAAGGTATGATCTTTGTACCTATGTGCGCTTGCAAACTGTAGTCTTGCTTTTTTATTGTGGTTTTGAGAGAGACTTCTGAGACTGCAAATATGTGCATCTTATAACATTGCTTATTGTGCATGACACCGCGGAGACTCTGCATGTGGAGGCTCATACTACTTTCTGCGATCCACACACAACATACCACGTGCCACACTGAGAGCGAGAACCACTAATCACGACCACGAGGAGATTGCCACGTGTGACTCTACCTTCCCTAGCAACCAGGCCAATTTGGTTTCTTAGGAAACCTGGCTGGAGTCACTCAGCACACCCTGGATTCAAACTCGTGACTCCTGGGGTGGTAGTCAGCATCAATACTCACTGAGCTACCCAAAAAAGGATTTATTAACACAAAGTTCTCTAGGCATCTGCAGAAGGCAAAGTCAAGCAAGCCACTGGACTAATGGAAGAGTGTGTTCGTATGATTGGTGTATGCACTGTGGATGTCAGGAGCAATCTGAAGAGAGTCTGTTGAACCTGGTGTGGTGCGAAGCACAGCCCAGATTATAACTCCCCCTAGATACGGGCAGAGACTGAGGAATCCTCCTCCACCGGAACTGGGCACCAAACTGGCGATGGCAATGGGAAACAGGTAGGTAACCACACCTTTACAATCAGGCAATCAACAGACACTTGAGCAAGCTCCAACTACACAAGTTAGCACAGTTAACATTGACAGCTAACAATAAACTTGCAAAGAAAGAGGGGAAACACAAGGAATAAGTAGGGAGTGCAATCAGATTGAAGCAGGTGGAATGGGCGAGTAAATCATTGCCGTGATCAGCGTCTCTCCATGGAAACGCTGATCATGCATGCCGGCTCCACCTGTGAGAGACAAGGGAGAGCGAAAAACAAAAAAGCATAAGAGCTGGCACAAATGCCAGAACCAGGTGTTCCGGGCCACGTGGAATCTGAAAGCTGACAGGGGATTACTGTTTGCTGGATCCGCACTAGTGTGAGAGAGCAACTTCAAAAGCACTTAAATGTGCACAGTAAATGTCATATTCACAGTGGTATATACAAGTTGTTTGATGCAGTATTTTGTGACAAAATGTGATTGCTAATGCGCACATGCCATCCGTGGTTGCTAGACTTCCTAATATATTAATAATTTATTTTTATGTGCAAATTAATTACTAAAATTGGATGACTAAACAGACACCAGTAGAAACTGCAATATACCACTTAAAACTAAAAATAGTTTAAAACTAAAACTATAAGTAAAAATATTTCTAAATAAAAGTTAATGCATTTTTATTTTATTATTTATTTACTATATTACATTTTGTGATATATCAGCATGATATCGGCCTATGGACCACCCTGCTCTCTAGATATATGCATCAGCCATTTTAAAACCCATATTGGTCGACCACTAGTTAAAATGCATTTTCATATTCCAGCTTGACCAATAGTGTGAGTTTGTTTTTACAACCAAATGAAGACGAGGGAGCGTTTTTGAACCTGTTTTGAAAACAGTTTGCAATTCCATCCGGTAACGATATTGGAGCCCTTTCTTTAATGCACTTTCATTGTATTTATTTTTTATAATTTATTTTTTTTTTATTATTAATTTTATGTTTTCTTTTATCACCTTAGGATCAAGACGAACCGCGGGCGGGCTTGTGAATGTTACAAAAATAACTTTGCGATGTGCATAACTGCTGTGTGTACATTGGTACACATGCCACATATCTTTGGAAAACTACATTTCTTGTGATTCTATTTATATAAACCATTTTACAATCACAACAGCAGGTAGAATCTATATCTTTTTCAGACCACCAACACGTAAACAAACAATAACAAAATTTAGGCAACTCACCTATGAAGCCTCATAGTAGTCCACTGATCCATAACATCCAGACAAAAACGGTATTGTTACATTGTAAAATGTCCAAACGATCAAATCAGGTAAAATTTTTAGTCCAAATCACATTATTACATCAATAAATATCCACAGACTCTTGTTGCATCATTTCAAAGTACCCGGCAGCTGTGCCTAATCTTTCACAAATGATCGGTCATAACTTCAGTTCAGATGAAAACAATTCCTATATCCGGGATCAAAATGACTGCTGCACTCTGACCTTTCGATTGACACATCATTTGACCAAATAGGAGCTTCCATGACCTGTCCAAAGCCTTCAATAGCCAACCACAGTCTGTGTTGAATGTAAGTGGCTCCCCCCATTCCTTTGTGTAAAGATCAAGCCAATTACAGCAGAGTGTGTAGATGACAGGCGCATCGTATAGCCAATGAAATTCTGAAAATAATGATATGCGGCTTTAGTGGGAAGTTTCAAATATGTTTCTATAAAGCGTGTGCGTAAAGTTTACTTGCCATTACCGGGTGTGCCATGAGTCTGTGCGTAAAAACTGAAGAGAGTCGTTTTGGAGCTGTTTACATATTTGCAGATTGAACAATGGCGAAACGCACGAGGAAAACAAGATTTTCGCTCCAGGATGTTTTGGAAGAATGCACTCGGTGTGAAAGTGATGAGTCTGGAGATGAAATCTCTGAGAAAAATAAGGATGATTTGTCATATGTTGATTCCGAAGCGGAGGAAATGTTTATGGACGGAGGAGGCATTACTCTGGACATGTAAGTGTTTTCTTGTATTTTATAACATATATTACTGTATATTCCGCATAAATAAGCTTTAGTTTGAATAATGAATACAAATTTTGTGTTACCTTTTGTCGCGTGTTTCCCCAGTGAGTGTTTGAACTGTTTGGGTGAGTTGTTTGTATTTCTTTGTTTGTGTGTGTGAGGCTTTAGTTCGTTGTTTGATACAGATCTAGCTATATTAGCGTGGTATACAGATGTTTTTATTGCCAAAGCATGCAGTATTTACAGTAAATATACATACATGAATATATATTTACATACTTGAAAATAAAAACTATATATACACGTTGAATATGTGATTGTGCGCGTGCGCTTTTATTTTTCTTATGCCTTTGTTTCATTGCTTGATGCCGATCTAGCTATATTAGCGTGGTATATAGATGTTTTCATTGCCAAAGCATACAGTATTTACAGTAAATATACATACACGAATATATATTTACACATTATATATATATATATATATATATATATAATGTGTAAATATATATATATATAAAATGTATATAAGTTAAATATAAGAATATAAGTTTGGGGGAGGTGTGTGTGTGTGCGCGTTTCATTGTGTAAATTGCTGAGATGTGAGGAAGCAAGCTGTAAAAAGGTAGAATACAGAAAAGATGGAAACATTTTGTCTAGCTTTGTAAGTGACATTTATTTCTTTATTTTCACTATAGGCAATTATCTGAGCGATTGGGAGCCGGATACTTCTCCCCCACTCAGCAAGCGGCCACATAGAGTGGAGCAGCAGGACAGCACCTCAAGAGATGAGCCCCATCTCCAAACTCCCAAGAGAGATTCTGCCAGCAGGAGAAGACCAAGAGGCAGAGGACCAAGGATCAGGAAAAGTAGAGGTCCCAATGAACAAGAAGGCTTTCAGAGAGACCCTTGCAGAGGAGCTGGCAGAGTTGGGGTCTCACTCAACAGCCAGACCCGTACCTCCTGCTCCACAAAGAGGACATCACAGGATGGTGCACATCACTGAATCTAGCACCGCTGGTTGTCTGAAGTGCAGGCAGTGTCATGCAAAGACACCAGTGAAGTGCTCCTCCTGTGATGTGCCTTTGTGCTTTTTACCAAAATGGGACTGCTACAATGACTGGCATGTTGCTAGAAACTTGTAAAATTGCATAATTGTAAATACTTTTTGTAAAAATTTATGTAAATAGTTAGATGTGGATTTTTTATATAAATACATTTTCCACCATAGCACTAGTTTTGACTCTTATATGCACAACGTTTAGTTTCAAGAAGGGAAAAGGCACTCTAATGTGTTTATGCATCAGTTACTCTGTGTCAGCAAAACTAATAGTGGATCTGGAATGTGATAGCTCTAAGTGTCATCTTTCATTAGAGCCCAAAATTATGACTATACGTTGAAGCGTTCAAAAGTAGTAGCCTTTTTATCCTAGGTATATGGCCATGGTTACCAAGGGTCCTTTTGGAGTATCCAAAAGGCACTTTTGTAAAACGCCTGGGTGTACCCTTAGAAATACAAGTGTACAATATTCATTTTTTGTGGTATTGTTATGAAATTTGAACTTGGACAAGGTAAGGCTTCATGCTGTGATCCCATTATGTTTTCAAGCTAATAGCTACAAGTTATAGTCATCTGCAGGCATCTGTATGCAAAAAAACAAATTCAGGCGGAAAAACAAACTTCTATTTCATTGTGTTCAAACTTCTATTACTCAAAATCAGTAGCACTTACAGTAATTCTGACTGCTGGGGACTTCAGAGTGTCACCTTTCAAAAGAGACCAAAACCATGCATGTACTCCAAAGGGTTCAAGAACAGCTTTAAATTTACTTTGGATATTCCTTGATTAGGCGTTTTAGGCTAATTTTACAGGATTGGTATAAAGCAGTGGTTAGGCAACGGTTTTTAGAAGAATATCTCAGCTCTGTTGGTTCTCACATTGCAAGTGAATGATGGCCAGAATTCGGAATATCCAAAATGAACAAAGACAGCAAAAAAGTAAACCATATTACTCCAGTGGTCTTCAGAAGCTATATGATGAGAATCAATATTTCTGTTCTGTTTTACTTAAATCTCCACCTTTTGACCATCACTAGGTGGCTGAATGTGAACGTGAAAGTGTAGATTTACAGTAAAAAAGGACTTAAATATTGATCAGTCTCTCAACCAAAGAGACAACTGGGGTCTTTTGGAGTACTTTTTATGTTTCCTTTAGGTACTTTTTGACCTTCTGAATTCTGGACACCATTCACTTGCATTGCATGGACTTACAGAGCTGAGATATTCTTCTAAAAATCTTTGTTTGTGTTCAGATGAAGAAAGAAATGTCATACACATATGGTGTGGTATGAGAAAATGTCATGCATAGAGTGTAATCAGCAGTGGCTTGCAGATTATGGGCTGCCAATCATTGGTATTCCTGCATGGTGCATGCTGAAATGGAAAGAGGAAGAGGTGCATCAGAGGAGATGGGCCATCATTCTTGTTTCCTCCCCCTAATAGGGTCTGACACGGCTCCATAGGGACAGAGTAATCAGGCCAGTGCTCATAGAAAAGCGCAATGACCAACACAGCTGCAGAGCAGTCACGCATGGCTCATCAGAGTGGCAATTTAAAGGAATAGTTCACCCAAAAATGAAAATTCACTCACCCTTTTACCATCCCAGATGTGTGACATTCTGTCTACAGCAGATCATAAATGAAGATTTTTTTTTTTAACATTTCTCAGCACTTTTGGTCCATAATATGCAAATTTGAAGCTCCACAAATCACACAAATTAGCATAAAAGTAATCCATAAAACTCCAGTGGTTAAACCAATGTCTTCAGAAGTGATTTTATAGGTGTGGACGAGAAACAGTTCAATATTTAAGTCCTTTTTAAATTATAAATTTGTAGTTTGATTCATGCATCCTTCACAAAGATTTGAAGAAAAGCCTTGCTGAAGCACCCCCAGATCATCACCAATCCTCCACCTGGTTGTCTAATGGTTAGACGGAGACCTGGAGAGGCCTTGAAGCCACAGTGTCTCGCACCCACTGTAAAATTTGGTGGCGGATCGTGAAGATCTGGGGGTGCTTCAGCAAGGCTGGAATTGGGCAGATTCATCTTAGTGAAGGACACATCAAGGTGTGGATGGAGGACCACCAGATCTAAACCTTGTCATGGCCAGCCCAATCTCCAGACCTGAACCCCATTGAAAACCTCTGGAAGGTAATCAAGAGGAAGATGGATGCTACAAGCCATCAAACAAATCTGAGCTGCTTGAATTTTTGCTCCAGGAGTGGCATAAAGTTACCCAACAGCAATGTGAAAGACTGGTAGAGAACATGCCAAGATGCATGAAAGTTGTGATTGAAAATCAGGGTTATTCCATCAAATATTGATTTCTGAAGTCTTCCTAAGTTAAAACATTAGTATTGTGTTGTTTAAAAATTTATATGAACTTGTTTTCTTTGCATTAATGGAGGTATGAAAACACTGCATCTTTTTTGTTATTTTGACTAGTTGTCATTTTCTGCAAATAAATGCTCTAAATGATAATATTATTATTTGGAATTTGGAAGAAATGTTGTCAGTAACAAAATAACATACCTACAGTATAAATAGTAAATCCAGAGAAAAAGATAAGAGGTCTCTTAAATTAAATTTTTATAAAAATGTTTTATATATACACACACAAGTATATATACACACGCATGTATATATACTTGTGTGTATATATATAAAACATTTATATATATATATATATATATTGTATATATAATTAGAATAATAATTATTATTATTATTATCGAAATTGGTCGAAATTAAGAAAAAAATGGTAGTTAAGAAGAAATTTCTTCTTAAGAACGTTTCATGATTTCTAGCCCCAAGAAGTAATTGCATTCACATAGACAATAATGAGCATTATTCAGAAGTTGCATTTTTGCTATAAAATGACACATTAAATCCATTTACGGTTAGGTTTAGGGTTGGGGCTTGGGTTAGGGGGTAGAGTTAATAAAATATGTAATTCTTTTGACCAAATTACATCATTTACAACTAAAAAAAAAACTCGCATTTGGTTTAACAACACTTCCAGCTTCGGCCACTGGGGGCAGTGATTCAAATTTTGAAAACAAGAACCAATTTCAGTAGTAGAATTTTAGGCCTACTGTCTCTGAAATCACTGTGTGACTAATCTGGTTACATGCATGCAACAAGAACTGATTTGTCGTAATGCTCTGAAGAGGTAGACAAAACAAGCAAACAGCAGTGGTGTATATAATACATTCAACTCATGCTGTTATACTTTGTTCATATGCACCCTTACACCTCAAACAAACCTATGATAACTGGGGTGGACTTTGAAGAGCTTGTCATTGAAGTCTTTCTGAAGCTGCGCAAGAATCAATGTCTTGAGTCGAACCAGAGGGCTGCCAAATATCCATCATGTGTTTCTGATCAGGCCCTTTAAAATGACTGTCAGTGGGCTTGACAGCCGTGAATCAATATCTGCTTAATTTTAGTCAACACAGATTTATTTGACAAAAGCTCACTCATGATTCGTGGCACCTTGAGGGAAAGATGTCAACGGTTTACATCCAAGATTCAGACTTGAATAGCACTTAAAGGCATAGTTCACCCAAAAATGGCAATTCTGTCATTTACTCACCATCATGTTGGGTAAAGATCATTACGATATCATTTGTTTGCTCTTTGAATATGTACAGCTCTGTTCAAACTTGGTAAGTTGCCGCATCCTGTGTTATTAGAGGATTATAGTTAGCCAAAGACATCTCAGAGTTAAAATAGATATACCCAAGCAGTCTGATGCCAAGAAATGTGAGAAATCCTTGTCAATAGTGATTCTAAAGAAAGTGTTAGAAAATACATGGCATGTTTAAACTACTTGTTGAGACCAAGATCCTGTCTCTTGTGATTTTTGCATAAAAACATTCCTCTGACACATACATGACTCTCGCAACATCCATTATGCACGTCCATTAAAAACCCCAAAGGACACAATGTTCTCTCTCAGATTTTGTATGAATTTTGTGTTTGGTTTGGTTTTATGTTGAAACTGGCCATCAGTTTTGTTGAAAAATGTGTGCACTTGTGCACATTGGGTAAGGTGGTATGCATGGCGGTAAAGGTGTTTACATGCAACACAATATCTGGGTAATGGACAAAAAATTTACCCTTGTCGATCAGTATATGTTTAAACCGTTTATGAACCCAATAAGTAAAAACTGTTTAAAAACAATCAAATCAAATCAAATCAAAATCAAATCACTTTATTGTCACACTACTGTGTACACGAGTGCAACAGTAGGTGAAATTCTTGTGTGCAGTTCCGAGTAACATAGCAGTCATGACAGTGATGAGACATAAACCACTTTACAATAAACAACATATTTACACAAAACAATTTACATAACAAATGTACACATACTTACACAACAATTTACATAACAAATGTACACAATACACACAATGTAGAATACACATACACTAGATACGGGGATAAATATATATAAACACTAATTGAATTGGGAGAATACATTGACAGAGTGATGATTAATAAAGTGCAGTGCTGATTGTTGATCGTGAGAGATCATGTGTTCAAAAGTCTTATTGCTTGTGGCAAGAAGCTGTCATGTAGTCGGGTGGTGCGGGTCCTGATGCTGCGATACCGCCTGCCTGATGGAAGCAGTGAGAGCAGCCCATGACTCGGGTGGCTGGAGTCTCTGATGATCCTCCGAGCTTTCTTCACACACCGTCTGTTATATATATCCTGGAGGGAGGGAAGCTCACCTCCGATGATGTTTCTGGCAGTTCGCACCACCCTTTGCAGGTCTTTGCGATTGTGGGCGGTGCTATTGCCGTACCAGGCGGTGATGCAGCCAGTCAATATGCTCTCAACAGTACTGGTGTAGAACCGTGTGAGGATGTGGTGGTTCATTCCGAACTTCCTCAGCCGTCTCAGGAAGAAGAGGCGCTGGTGAGCCTTCTTCACAACGGCCTCAGTGTGGACGGACCATGTGAGTTCCTCAGTGATGTGGACACCGAGGAACTTGAAGCTGCTGACTCTCTCCACCGGTGCTCCATTAATGGTGATGGGGCTGTGTTCTCTGTCTTTCCTCCTGAAGTCCACCACAAGCTCCTTGGTTTTACTGACGTTGAGGAAGAGGTTGTGCTCCTGACACCAGCGTGTCAGAGTGTGCACCTCCTCTCTGTAGGCTGTTTCATCATTGTCAGTGATCAGACCTACAACCGTCGTATCGTCAGCAAACTTAATGATGGCATTGGAGCTATGTGTTGCCACACAGTCATGTGTGTAAAGGGAATACAGGAGTGGGCTGAGAACACAGCCCTGCGGGGCTCCAGTGTTGAGGGTCAGTGATGAGGAGATGTTGCTGCCCATTCTAACCACCTGACGTCTGCCTGACAGGAAATCCAGGATCCAGCTGCACAGCGAGCTGTTTAAGCCCAGAGCCCGGAGTTTCTCATCAAGCTTGGAGGGCACTATGGTGTTGAATGCTGAGCTGTAGTCTACAAACAGCATTCTCACATATGTGTTCCTTTTTTCCAGGTGGGAAAGAGCAGTGTGTATTGTAGATGCAATGGCATCATCAGTGGAGCGGTTGTTACGGTAGGCAAACTGCAATGGGTCCAAAGAGGTGGGCAGAACAGAGCAGATGTGATCTCTGATCAACCTCTCAAAGCATTTGCTGATGATGGGGGTGAGGGCAACAGGACGCCAGTCATTTAAGCAAGTGATTTTTGATTGCTTCGGTACAGGCACAATGGTTGATGTTTTGAAGCATGTGGGGACTACAGACAGGGAGAGGGCCAAGTTGAAAATGTCCGTAAAAACACCAGCCAGTTGGTTCGCGCATGCTCTGATGACGCGGCCCGGAATGCCGTCTGGACCCGCGGCTTTACGGATGTTCACCCGTCGAAAGGATCGGGTTACATCCGCAACAGAGACGGAGAGTGAACCATCATCTGTAGTATCGGCCGCGAGTGCTCTCTCTGTGAGGGCGGTGTTGTTGTCCTCGAAACGAGCATAAAATGTATTAAGCTCATCCGGGAGAGAGGCAGCGGTGTTCATGGCGGAGTTTTTATTCCGTTTATAGTCCGTGATGGTGTTAATTCCCTGCCACATACTTCTGGAGTCAGTGGTGTTAAACTGTTCTTCAATTTTGTGCCTGTACTGGCGTTTGGCTGCACTGATGGAGTTACGGAGGGCATAACTGGCTTGTTTACGCTCCTCCGCATTCCCGGAATTAAAAGCGGTGGTCCGCGCAGTAAGTGCCGCGCGAACATCGCTGTTAACCCATGGTTTCTGGTTGGGGTAGATCCGTATATTTTTTGTCGGAACAACGTCCTCTACGCACTTTCTGATGAAACACGTTACGCTATCAGCGTAAACCTCGATGTCGTCATCGGAGGCAGACCGGAACATCTCCCAGTCCGCGTGATCAAAACAGTCCTGTAGCGCAGAGTCTGATTGGTCCGACCAGCACTGGATCATTCTGAGGGCGGGTGATTCCCGTTTCAGTTTCTGCCTGTAAGCGGGCAGAAGCAGAACGGAAGAGTGGTCAGATTTGCCAAATGGTGGGCGGGGGAGGGATTTGTAGCCATCCCGGAAAGGAGAATAGCAATGATTCAAAACCCGGTCCCCTCGTGTGTTAAAGCTGATGTGTTGGTGGTATTTTGGTGCTATTGTTTTGAAGTTGGCTTTGTTGAAGTCTCCGGCAACAATGAACGCGGCCTCAGGGTGCACGGTTTCCTGCTGACTTATACTGCCATACAGTTCCTTGAGTGCCCGGTCTGTGTCGGCTTGTGGGGGGATGTACACAGCAGTGATAATGACCGCTGTGAATTCCCTCGGTAGCCAGAATGGTCGACACAGTAGCATGAGAAATTCCAGATCAGGAGAGCAGAAAGACCTGATAAAATGTATATTCCTCTGATCACACCATGATTTGTTGATCATAAAACATACACCTCCACCTCTGCTTTTACCTGAGAGGTCTTTCGCTCTGTCCGCTCGGGGGACGGAGAAACCCGTGGGTTCGATGGCCGAGTCTGGAATCTCCGCGGACATCCAGGTTTCCGTAAGACAGATAACACAGCATTCTCTCGTCTCTCGTTGGAAAGAGATCCGCGCTCTCAGCTCGCAGAGCTTGTTGTCCAGAGACTGAACATTTGCCAGTAGTATACTGGGTAGCGGGGGGCGATTTGCGCGACGTCTTAATCTGATGAGAACGCCGGCTCTTTTTCCCCTTTTCCGTCTGCGTTTCCGCGGCCGGGCAGCCCAAACAAAGGGATCCGCTGGCGTGTTTGTAAACCGCGGGTCGGCATTGAGGAATGTGAAGTCCGGTTTTCGGTGTGTGATTGCCGAACCAATGTCCAAAAGCGTTTGTCTGTCGTACACAATAAGACAGACAACATCCAAGACAAAAAAACACAGAACTGTAAACAAAACAAACAATAAACTGCAGTGTTTTGACGGAGCTCGCGACGCAGCAGCCATACTCGGCGCCATCTTGAGACCAACAACAAGCCAGGCATCAGTGTTATTATAGTTAACGAAAACTAAAACCAACAAATACTTTTCATTAACTCCAAAACGAACTAAAATAAAAAAAAAGATCTCAAATTCATTTTAGTTTTAGCTTTTGATATTCTAGGGTGAATATGGGCAAAGTGGGACACATTTGTAAATTTTACTTTTCTTGACACTTTGAATTATGATCCAAACACCACATAACCTGCCATTATACCTTTGAAGAAAGCTTAGGATGTCTTCTAAAAATGAAATACTGGGAAGTAGAACCTTTTGAAGACCCTCTTTTGACCAAATTCCAGCTTTTTTTTTTTAAAGCAGTACTTGTAAGTGGGACAGAGGAAAATGTATTCTCTTGAAAATATCTACAAAGTATTTGTATTTTTGTTTTTGTATTTTCTTATACACTTTTACATCATAACATTAAGTTAACTTTTACTTTTTTATAACCTGAACAAGATTCACCTCAAATTTCAGTTATTTTCTTTACCATTGCTTTTGCCAACAGCGTTCATGAAATGAGCTCTTCCACCCATCTCAGAGTAAAATAATCAATTTTAAACCTCATGCCATCTCAGATGTGTACGGCTTCTGCAGAACACAAATTAAGTTTTTTAGAAGAATATCTCGGCACTGTTGGTCCATGCAGTCAATGAAACATTGAAGCTCCAAAAAGCACATAAGTGGTTTAATTTATGTCTTCTGACGTGATCTAATCTGTTTGGATGGGAACAGACCAAAATGTAACTCCTTTTTCACTGTACATCTTGCAATTGCAGTCTAGAAGAACAATCATGATTTCAAGCTTGAATACACTTGCTAGTAGAGATTGCAGAGTGCTAGATGGCACTAGGAAATATAATGTAGCTTGAAATCTTGATTGCCAAGTAGACTGCTGAAGTCAAGATTTACAGTAAAAAAATATTGGACATAATAATTGATCTGCTTTTCACCAACACCTATCAAATCTCTTCTGAACACATGGGTTAAACCACTGGAGTCGTATGGGCTACTTTTATGCTGCATGTATGTGCTTTTTAGAGCTTCAAAGTTCTGGTCACCATTCACTTGCATTGCATGGCCCTACAGAGCTGAGATATTCTTCTAAAAATGTGTTTGTGTTCTGCAGAATAAGGAAAGTCAAACACATCTGGGATGGCATAAGGGTGAATACAAGATGAGAGAAATTTAATTTATGGGTGAACTATGCCTTTAATTGTTTACTCCCAAAATATTAGTTTAGCAATGATTTATAATAATTTAAGGAAATACATGCAGAAACAATATGGATCAAGCTTTAATGTCCTTTGTCACTTTACCCATATCACCCTATATTATAAATTCACATTAAACATGAAAATACCACTAGATAGAGGTAACACAAGACTGCCATGACAAATGTAATGACGTTAGACTTTTAAATTACACCAGAAAAAGCTCAACTTTTCAGCCATAAAAAAAAATACTTAAACTAAAATTAAAACTAACTAAACTGAAACTACTAAAGACTGAGAAAACAAAAACTAAACTAAAACTAAGAGACAAACTGTGAAAACTAAATTGTAATAACAAATTGAATATAAAATAGAAGTTAAAAACTAAATAGAAAATCCAAAACTATAATAACACTGCCAGGCATAGCATATTTGAGAGTGTTTACACACATTCTTCCAGCGATTAGACTTAATAAGCCAACGCGCGTGCCTTAAACAGTTTTCTTTTATTACGGTAAAAAGCAAAAACCGATCAACACAGTTCGATTTTTGCCATTACCCCAATTTCAAGTTGTATGTAAATACATTTACCAGTGTTCTTACTGACTTATCTAATGTGTTGTTTCTATAACTGTTTCGCTTTGATGTCAAAAGCAGAGAATAACTTTTTCTATCAGGAAGACTTGCAGACTTGAGAGAAATTGAAGATTACATTTATTTGATGAATATAAAACAGAAAAGTAATGTCTCTCTTTGGCGTAGGCCCTGTCTGGCAGTCCGAAGTTGTAGTACTCGGAACCGTCATATCCTGCCGGAGATAGGAGGCAGGGACGAGGAGCCTACCCCCAAAAGAGAGAGAATATAGAATACTACCCCCAAAAGAGATGGTAGAGCAGCATTTTTTTTTTCTTCTCCTTGAGTTTGATTTTGTCCTTGTGCGTTTAGGGCCCCTGGTTGTGTAGAATCTTTGCCAAAGACAAACAACGTGGTATGCGGCCCAAAGTTAGGCCAGCATTGCTGTGCAGTGTCTTTGTTGAAAGATAAACAACATTTGATTATGAAAACCCTCCGAGGAGGGAAAAGTTGTTTGAGGTATCTTTGCCAAAAGGTGAACAACATGCGTAAATCATACGATTATGGCAACGTTGTGTGCAATACCTTCGTTGAAAGAAAACAATAAAGATTTTACACAGAAAGTTTTTTTTTTTTTTTTTTTTTTTTTTTTTTTTGTTAGGTCGTCTTCAAATTTGAAACATAACTTCTTTAGACTTGTGGCTTTGAGAACATTGTATTTTTGGGTTGTCTTGTCACTTTTATTATTGTTTTTTTTTTTTTTTTTAATATAAAAATGTTCAGCACAAAATATTTCCATTACTATAAACTTCATAGTTCTCTAAATTTTAAAAAATAACAACATATATTAATTCTGGGAAATAAAGCCCAAAGTGTCTTCTTTCAAAATATACTACAACTGTGTCCATACTCCAAGGGGTCCATTAAATACAACCATTTCAGGTATGTAATTTTCATGGTTTGTGCTCAAAAAGGGGGCGCACATCAATGGGTTAAACTGTGATGCTATGCTCCCTCGGAATGCCCACATCATGGGCTCGGTCTTTCCTAGTGAGTAGGGCATAGGGATGATAAATTGTATTGGAAAGCACCCATTATGTGATTTGGTCAAAGGCGACCAGCAAAACGGGGATATCTTACTGAATGGAGTAATGGGACCCCGTACAATAAGCACTGATTGTACATGGTGATATGCCTGAATAAATATCTTAATTCCCCAATGGTGAACGCTCGGGCATGCAGCACGGTGAATGACATGTGAATGAACCTTGACCGAGTTGCCCTCATGAGATCGTGCGATTGCCTGCCATTACTATGAGTGAATGCGCTGTTGACATGAAATACTGGCTTTTGATATTGATGCGGATGCGTTATGATGAACAGGCAGCATTGCAACTTTATGATGAACAGGCTGTATGGCAACGGAAGGCTTGACTAAATCTGCATTACTAAATCTGAATGCATTTGATGGATATGATAACTTTTTCATCAAGAAAAATTGCTTATTTCTGATGGAAACCAGCTGCTACCTGAGCCGATGATTTTGATGGACTTGGCATGGAGCGTGCTCCTTCCGCGCCGAGTTGTGCAATCCAATTGAGGATGCGGTGGCTGGATTGAGAGAGATCTCCTAAATGAATGAGATATGGATGAAGATCCGGGTTTGCTGGTTGTTTACTCCCCATGGGTTTGATGTGAGAAGAAGTTGAGATGAAGTGGTGACGTCATTGGAAAGGGAAGGCGGGCTTCCAGAGATGTTCTGTGCACTGGTTCTCCTGTGGCCTGGAGGGGTTGAAACATGTCTATTTGCCACATTAGCAAACTGAAACAGCAATGTGATAGATTGTGAGCAGACTTATAAAGCAATGGCTTACATGTGATTGATTGGCTGTGAATTACCCAGCTAGTGGTGCGATGATGTACAGCTGCTAGTCTTCCTGCTAGAACTACGCTGCGCTTACATGATTTGAAGTCTGATGTAAACACAATTTTTTTCTATTGTCAGATTTTTTGAATAAGTTGATTTTTGTTACTTGTGTGCATGTAAAAATGCTTCTATTATAGACTATTTTCTATATTCCTCAAGAAGTGAAGGTAAAGCTGATTAGCTTGTTGGACGTCTCTATGAACCTCATGCATAGCCAACTAGGGTAGCCAATTAAATAATTACATTTTGGCAAGCTTTATTGCTGTTCATCAACAGTACACAAAATGTGTACAAACTAAACTGTACAGTAATCATTTGCAGTGAAAAGCTAATTATGACCAATACAAATTGACTTCCGCCATGATCATTTAATTTTGACACGCCCCACAAAAGTTTGAAAAAATTTAAATATTTCACTTGGAATTCTGAAATTCATTTGTGCTAATATCGCACTAATTAGCACTTTAAAAGTTCTTGAAGGCATTAATAGTTACAAATAAACTAAAGTCAAATCCACACTACCAGTAATCGGTTTTTAGTTTCCTAACATCATCGTTTTCCAAAATATGCAGGTATGGAGAGCATTTTCACAAGTTTCCATTTTCAGTGGAGGAAAACACTTCCAATTTGGATGAGAGGCAGAAACGTAGCAAAATTGGTCTTCAACCAAAAACTGGTAGGAATGAGTAGGAATTTCCCATGCAGAATTATTAGTGATGTGAAATTGTTTTTATTCCAGTTCATCTTCAATCCACATTAAATTGAAAACACATGCTTTAAATAAACCAATGTGATCAGTTTATGTTTAGGAGAATTACTCATTTTTTCTTTTCTCTCTTGCAGAAAACAAACAACAATCACAGTTACCATTACCCACAAAAAAAGGACTTTGATCGGATGAATTCTGGCACAAAAATAACGCAAACTGTCCCACTGACTCTGATGTTATGTGCATTTGCACCATTGTCATGGTAACATCGATCAACTGGGGTGACCCAGTCAGTTTTCTGGAAAGCAAAGTAATGTGCCAGCTTTTAAAATGTGGAGTGAAATTATATTTTTTGCTGAATGAGAAGGTCCTCTTGACTCAAAGATACTTGGAACAACAAACTGGCTTTGATGGCATTGAGTACAATGTTAAAATGCAAATTAACTGACAGTGAAACAATTAAAGACAAAACTGTACTTTCGTGAACCTTTTAAATCGCAAAGTTTATATCTTAAATGTAACAGGCTACTAAGAAATTCTGCAAATGTTTTACACTGCCTTTAAAAATGTGCAATCAACTGTGTTCAAAGCATAGTTCTGAGCTGAAATGAGCGTAGTACATATGGAACAATGCAATATTTGTGATGTCACGTACTGCTTTTGGAATACTTCTTGGTACCATGTACCTAAATGACCTTCATATTTTTTTTTTCAACATCTAGTTTTTAAATGTACTGTTGATTCTTTCAACTGAAATTGCGTTAAATGCATCATAACAAAATGCATAAAGATTTACAATGTATATATTCTTGGTTACAGAATGACATTAAACAGATATAATGAAATGAAGCACCCCACCCAAAGGAAGTGTATTGTATATAGTTAAATAATTCAAGCGCTGTGTATTTGCTAATATATGAAATTCTCCTATTTCTTAAGTTTTATTTGATTGTGCGGTAACTGTGGTTGACCAAAAGTATATAATTTTTTTTTTACTCTAAGCTGTTTAACCTGTGAACCTCCATATTCTATTAAAGTAACCTCTGAGTTCTTGGAGAAGATAAATACAGAGGAATCACTTAGCATAGCTGATATTTCATCTACTGTTCTCTCACTAAATTTGCATACTTGGAAAGCTGTTCTTTCAGACAGTGAAATCTTAGCCCAATGAAAACGGTCAACTGAGCATATCATTATGCTGTTAAATCTCAGGACACTTGAGTATTTTATAGTTTCTTGAAGTGTTTCATAGGTTTCCTCAGAGGATTCCGAAAGATCATTCCTTTAGAGTTTCAACCACTTTTCAGGGTTCTTCAGATTATATATGCACTCTGTGGCACTTTTGATGAAAAAAGTAGAAGATTCATGACATACATTTAAAATGTTGCCCATTTTAATTTCCAACTTTTCTCACAAGGAACATATCTACCACTGAAAACCACCACTCCACAGACCAAAATTCAAAGTAATAGTTCTTCCCTACAAAATCAATTCTGCCATTTTTTTATCAACCTCATGTAGTATGATTTATACAATTATTATTTCCTTATAATAGAAGAAATATTAGAAGAATCTTTACACAGCTATTTTCCGTACAGCGGTTCATATTAACAACTGCTTTCGAGCTCCAAAAAACACCATAAAAGTATATATAAATATATATAAAAGTAGTCTCTACTCGTGCATCATATTCGAAGTACAATAATGTTGTGTGAATAGATATATCACTTCCCCTCTGTCGTAGCTCTAAAATCACATTTTCATTTGCGTAAATTAGAATAGAATTAGCATTTCCCCTTCTGTCACTCACTCGACGTTGTGTCGAATTAAGTGACATAAGGGGTCCTCCTTGGGAGCCTTGCATACCTCTGAACTTGAGAAAAGGACAACGTGAAATTGGCAGACAGAATTTGCATGTCCTGCCCCCGGACATGTTTGTTTTGTTTACAGTTCTGTGTTTTTTTGTCTTGGATGTTGTCTGCCTTATTGTGTACGACAGACAAACGCTTTTGGACATTGGTTCGGCAATCACACACCGAAAACCGGACTTCACATTCCTCAATGCCGACCCGCGGTTTACAAACACGCCAGCGGATCCCTTTGTTTGGGCTGCCCGGCCGCGGAAACGCAGACGGAAAAGGGGAAAAAGAGCCGGCGTTCTCATCAGATTAAGACGTCGCGCAAATCGTCCCCCGCTACCCAGTATACTACTGGCAAATGTTCAGTCTCTGGACAACAAGCTCTGCGAGCTGAGAGCGCGGATCTCTTTCCAACGAGAGAATGCTGTGTTATCTGTCTTACGGAAACCTGGATGTCCGCGGAGATTCCAGACTCGGCCATCGAACCCACGGGTTTCTCCGTGCACCGAGCGGACAGAGCGAAAGACCTCTCAGGTAAAAGCAGAGGTGGAGGTGTATGTTTTATGATCAACAAATCATGGTGTGATCAGAGGAATATACATTTTATCAGGTCTTTCTGCTCTCCTGATCTGGAATTTCTCATGCTTCTGTGTCGACCATTCTGGCTACCGAGGGAATTCACAGCGGTCATTATCACTGCTGTGTACATCCCCCCACAAGCCGACACAGACCGGGCACTCAAGGAACTGTATGGCAGTATAAGTCAGCAGGAAACCGCGCACCCTGAGGCCGCGTTCATTGTTGCCGGGGACTTCAACAAAGCCAACTTCAAAACAATAGCACCAAAATACCACCAACACATCAGCTTTAACACACGAGGGGACCGGGTTTTGGATCATTGCTATTCTCCTTTCCGGGATGGCTACAAATCCCTCCCCCGCCCACCATTTGGCAAATCTGACCACTCTTCCGTTCTGCTTCTGCCCGCTTACAGGCAGAAACTGAAACGGGAAGCACCCGCCCTCAGAATGATCCAGTGCTGGTCGGACCAATCAGACTCTGCGCTACAGGACTGTTTTGATCACGCGGACTGGGAGATGTTCCGGTCTGCCTCCGATGACGACATCGAGGTTTACACTGATAGCGTAACGTGTTTCATCAAAAAGTGCGTAGAGGACGTTGTTCCGACAAAAAATATACGGATCTACCCCAACCAGAAACCATGGGTTAACGGCGATGTTCGCGCGGCACTTACTGCGCGGACCACCGCTTTTAATTCCGGGAACGCGGAGGAGTGTAAACAAGCCAGTTATGCCCTCCATAACTCCATCCGTGCAGCCAAACGCCAGTACAGGCACAAAATTGAAGAACAGTTTAACACCACTGACTCCAGAAGTATGTGGCAGGGAATTAACACCATCACGGACTATAAACGGAATAAAAACTCCGCCATGAACACCGCTGCCTCTCTCCCGGACGAGCTTAATACATTTTATGCTCGTTTCAAGGACAACAACACCGCCCTCACAGAGAGAGCACTCGCGGCCGATACTACAGATGATGGTTTACTCTCCGTCTCTGTTGCGGTTGTAACCCGATCCTTTCGACGGGTGAACATCCGTAAAGCCGCGGGTCCAGACGGCATTCCGGGCCGCGTCATCAGAGCATGCGCGAACCAACTGGCTGGTGTTTTTACGGACATTTTCAACTTGTCCCTATCCCTGTCTGTAGTCCCTACATTCTTCAAAATATCAACCATTGTGCCTGTACCGAAGCAATCAAAAATCACTTGCTTAAATGACTGGCGTCCTGTTGCCCTCACCCCCATCATCAGCAAATGCTTTGAGAGGTTGATCAGAGATCACATCTGCTCTGTTCTGCCCACCTCTTTGGACCCATTGCAGTTTGCCTACCGTAACAACCGCTCCACTGATGACGCCATTGCATCTACAATACACACTGCTCTTTCCCACCTGGAAAAAAGGAACACATATGTGAGAATGCTGTTTGTAGACTACAGCTCAGCATTCAACACCATAGTGCCCTCCAAGCTTGATGTGAAACTCCGGGCTCTGGGCTTAAACAGCTCGCTGTGCAGCTGGATCCTGGATTTCCTGTCAGGCAGACGTCAGGTGGTTAGAATGGGCAGCAACATCTCCTCATCACTGACCCTCAACACTGGAGCCCCGCAGGGCTGTGTTCTCAGCCCACTCCTGTATTCCCTTTACACACATGACTGTGTGGCAACACATAGCTCCAATGCCATCATTAAGTTTGCTGACGATACGACGGTTGTAGGTCTGATCACTGACAATGATGAAACGGCCTACAGAGAGGAGGTGCACACTCTGACACGCTGGTGTCAGGAGCACAACCTCTTCCTCAACGTCAGTAAAACCAAGGAGCTTGTGGTGGACTTCAGGAAGAAAGACAGAGAGCACAGCCCCATCACCATTAATGGAGCACCAGTGGAGAGAGTCAGCAGCTTCAAGTTCCTCGGTGTCCACATCACTGAGGAACTCACATGGTCCGTCCACACTGAGGCCGTTGTGAAGAAGGCTCACCAGCGCCTCTTCTTCCTGAGACGGCTGAGGAAGTTCGGAATGAACCACCACATCCTCACATGGTTCTACACCAGTACTGTAGAGAGCATCCTGACTGGCTGCATCACCGCCTGGTACAGCAATAGCACCGCCCACAACCGCAAAGACCTGCAAAGGGTGGTGCGAACTGCCAGAAACATCATCGGAGGTGAGCTTCCCTCCCTCCAGGATATATATAACAGACGGTGTGTGAATAAAGCTAGGAGGATCATCAGAGACTCCAGTCACCCGAGTCATGGGCTGCTTTCACTGCTTCCATCAGGCAGGCGGTATCGCAGCATCAGGACCCGCACCACCCGACTACATGACAGCTTCTTCCCACAAGCAATAAGACTTTTGAACACATGATCTCTCACGATCAACAATCAGCACTGCACTTTATTAATCATCACTCTGTCAATATATTCTCCCAATTCAATTAGTGTTTATATATATTTATACCCGTATCTAGTGTATGTGTATTCTACATTGTGTGTATTGTGTACATTTGTTATGTAAATTGTTGTGTAAGTATGTGTACATTTGTTATGTAAATTGTTTTGTGTAAATATGTTGTTTATTGTAAAGTGGTTTATGTCTCGTCACTGTCATGACTGCAATGTTGCTCGGAACTGCACACAAGAATTTCACCTGCTGTTGCACTCGTGTACACAGTAGTGTGACAATAAAGTGATTTGATTTGATTGACATAAAGGGAAGCGGGTATGCATCTGTCAGTCAGATTTTTTTCTTCAGAGCTGAGCAGTTGTGCAACAGCAAGCTGAGTTCAACACTGTTCCACTCACCTCTACTGGCAAGAAGCATTGCTGTTGGATCTTAAGGCGCATTTCCAGCTGGCGTTCTCTTTCTCTGCATGCTGTGCAGTCCACGCCCCTGGGCGCTTCGACAGTGCTTTCACTGCCTAAAAGAGTGTTTTCCCCTCCTAAAAGAGTTTGTTTCTCTAAAAGAGTTTGAGTTTTCACTCATAAAAGATTTTCAAGATGTGTCTTTTTGATGTCTTTCCTCTTCTGTGTAGTTCCTGGATGCGGTTGATTTCTCTCCACTTCTGACGGTCAAAAAAGCTGCCTCGCGTACAGCGTTTCATGAATGGTTGTGTTCAACGTTTCCTCATGAGAGAAAGCCACTTCAGCCGCCCCCCGCGTTGCTCCTTCTTCCCACGGGATTGAGGACGACCCGGCTGGCGATGAAGGCGATTTGGGGATGACGATGGGCTCGCTTTCGCCGGGTAAGTCCCTACGAACCACCTGCCCCCCCCAGCACACTCGCTTGCTTCCGTCCAAGCTCGGGATGAGTGAGGCTTGCTTCGTGGCCAGCAGGCATTCTCCCTTGAGCCCTCAGAATTGGATGATGATATCGCCGCTGCATCAGGGAGTATCACAGCGGCGTCTGATGCTGATGACTCATCTGGGCTGCCCAGTCTGAGGCTGACGAGCAGATGTCCTCTATGCTTTCCTGAGCCTCCGTGAGCGTGAGGCTAGACTGGAAACTTCCGTCCCCCCCTCATGGCTACTCGATCAGTTACTCGGGTCAGGGCGCTGCCGGGGAGGCTGTCCCCTTCCACCTTGATGGTGTATGTAGCTGCTATCGTGGCCCAACACGACACAGTAGATGGCAAGTTGTTGGGTAAGCATGACTTGATTATCAGGTTCCTTAGAGGCGCCCGGAGACTGAACCCTCCCCAGCCAAGCCTTTTCCCCTCCTGGGATCTCTCAGTGGTCCTCTTGGGCCTTCAGAGACCCCCCATTCGAGCCGCTTGACTCAGTTGAGCTCAAGCCCCTCTCCATGAACACGGGGACCAGCAATCGTTCTCTGTCAGTGACATCTGCCTGTAGTTCGGTCCGGCACAGACTCACGTTATCCTGAGGCCGTGACCAGGCTACAACCTCCTTCAGGGACCAGGTTGTGAACATGCAACATGCTGCCCCGGGAGAAGAAAGACCCAGCCTTCTCGTTGCTGTGTCCGGTACATGCTTTGCTTATATATTTGGACCGCACGCAGAGCTTTAGATATCTGCTTCGGCGGACGGCCGAACGGGAACGCCATCTACAAACTGAGGCTGTCCGCTTGGTCATCCACACCATTTCCATGGCCTTCCAGACTCAGGCCATGCCCACCCCTTTGAGGGTTCGAGCACACTCGACGAGAAGTGTGGCATCCTCGTGGGCACTGACCAAAGGCACCTCCCTAGCAGACATCTGCAGAGCAGCGGGCTGGGCAACACCCAATACTTTTGCAACATTTTACAATATCAGGGTTGAGTCAGTCTCGTCCTGTGTTTTGCCAGGTCCAAGCCGGCAGAACTCGGTAATGCAGAACAGCCGACCGGGTGTTCCGCTTACACACAGCACCCTTCACTAAGTTGATCCAGTGCGACTTCTCTCCAAGGTTTGCCACTAAGCGTCTCTACCTGGATGTTCTCCTCACTAGCCTACTGGCCCGCGAATTCAGCAGAGCAATTCACATCCAGACCCACTAAAAGCCACAGATGCTCAGTACTGGGGTAGGGCTCCACAGGCATGGTTCCTTATTCAGGAAACTCCCTGTGATGTATTTTCTGTGGTACGGTCCCCCTGTCAGCAGACCTGTGTCTCCATTGTGCAGTCCCACTGCCCCGAGCTACTCCTTCATTAGGCAGGACCTACCACCGAATGCTCCCACGTATGCCCCAGTGTTGAGCACTCCGCAGGAAACAGACGCCCCCCGTCTCACGGACCCCCTCGAGGACCCAGAAGGCTCCCAGGTGCTCCTGAAGCATTCGACCCAGAGCCCGAGATGTTAGCTCCGGAGCTGGTAAGACCACTCTGTCCCCCGGTGGAGGGCCGGGAGGAGAATCTTTTGTTGGATTTAATTAATTTGCCACCCCCACCACATGGGGCTGTGGTACCCACATTCTCAATAACAGAGCTATTTCCTTTGTCTCTGGGTCACCTGGCCCACAAATGCCATTCTCACGTCACCCTGCCGGCAGATCTTTACAGTCACGGCATGCTAGGTACCGACGAGTCTACAGGACGCCGACACTGGACCTCCTCCTCAGTCACTAACCCATGCCAGGTGTGCGGAGAGAGGTAAGTCCATTGAGTCTTTTCTAAGCACAAGAGCCTCGGGACGCATCCTCAACTCCTGATGCCATACTACCTGCCAGGTCTACCTGTCCCACTCGCGGGAATTACTATGCACTCACAGAGACCAGGTGCTCAGGCTCCTCAGCCACTTGGGGCTTCAGGTCAACTGGGAAAAGAGCAAGCTCTTCCCGGTTCAGAGCATCTCTTTTCTTGGCATGGAGTTAGACCCGGTCTCAATATCAACACGTCTCACCAATGAGTGTGCACAGTCAGTGCTGAGATGTCTTGCCACTCTCAGGCCAGGCCCTTTAAAACTTTTCCAGAGGCTCTTGCGGCATATAACATCCTCCTCGGCAGTCGCGCCGCTGGGGTTGATGGATATGAGACCGCTTCAGCACTGGCTTCAGACCCGAGTCCCGAGACGAGCATGGTGCCACGGCACATACCGTGTGACGATCACCCCCACCTGCCGCCAAACATTCAAACCCTGGACAGACCTCTGCTTTTTACGGCCAGGATTACCCTTGCAGCAGGTGTCCTGACGCGTCCTGGTCACGACCGACGTATCCAGATTGGGTTGGGGCACCGTGTGCAATGGGCACACAGCCGCGGGCCTTTGGAAAGGAGCCCCACTGTGCTGGCACATCAACTGCCTAGAGTTGCTGACTGTTTTCTTAGCCCTGTAGAAGTTCCTTCCATTAGTTCGGACAAACATGTCCTAGTCAGGTCAGACAGCACCACAGTGGTAGTGTTCATAAATCGCCTAGGCGGCGTACGCTCCTGCCACATGTCACGACTCACCCGTCATCTCCTCCTTTGGAGCCTTAAGTCGCTGCGTGCCACTCACATCCCCGGCAACCTCAATGTGGTAGCAGACGCGCTGTCACGACAATGCTTGCCTAGTGGAGAGTGGAGGCTTCACCCCCCAGTCGATCCAGCTGATTTGGGAACGGTTCGGCAAGGCCCAGGTAGACCTGTTTGCCTCCCGAGAGACCTCCCACTGCCCGCTCTGGTACGTCCGAACAGAGGCTCCCCTCGGGGCAGACGCATTGGCACACAGCTGGCCTGCGGGGCTGCGCAAGTACGCATTTCCCCAGTGAGCCTTCTTGCACAGGTGCAAGGTCAGGGAGGACGAGGAACAAGTCACTCTAGTGGCTCCCTATTGGCCCACCTGGGCTTGGTTCTCGGACCTAGTACTCCTCGCCACTTCCTGGCAAAATCCCCTGAGGAAAGACCTTCTTTCTCAGGGACGGGGCACGCTCTGGCATCCGCACCCAGACCTCTGGAACCTCCACGTCTGGCCCCTGGATGGGACGCGGAAGATCTAGCTGAAGATCTAGGCACAGGTAGTGAACCTGCAAACACTGCCCCGGTAGGAGGCAGACCCAGCCCCTTCATTGCTATGTCCAGTACGTTCTTTGCGTACCTACTTGGACCGCATGCAGAGCTTTAGATGTTCTGAGCAGCTCTTTGTCTGCTTTGGCGAACAGCGGAAAGGGAATGCTTTCTCCAAACAGAGGCTTTCCCACTGGGAAGTGGACACCATTTCATTGGCCTGTCACACCCAGGCCGTGCCCCCCCCCCCCCCCCCCCCCCTTATGTGTCTGAGCACACTCGACAAGGAGTGTTGCGTCCTCATGGGCACTGACCAGGGGTACCTCCCTAGCAGACATATGTAGAGCAGTGGGCAACAACTAATACCTTCGTGAGATTTTACAATCTCCGGGTTGAGTCAGTATCGTCACATGTTTTCTCAGGTCCGAGCCAGTAGAACTCGGTAACACGCTGGCAGTCTGGCTGGGTGGATATCTTGCGCCTAGCTCCCTTTCCCTTGGCTGAGGTAAAACTGTGCACTTTCTCTCTTTTTTTAAGGAGATCCCGCTCATTCCGATCCCTGGACGATTCCTCCCTAGCCCTTTGGGTCCGCAGTTCAGCGGAGGAACTCGATCCACTGCGGGTACTTAATCTACCCTGTACTGGAATAGGTGCTCCGCAGGGCAGGACTCCTACGTGGACTCCCCCTGTGTGTATTTTCCGTGGTATGGTCCCCTTACGAGTGGACCCGCGTCTCCCTTAGGCAGTTCCAGCTGCCCTCCGGTTGCTGTGTTGTAGCAACTACCCCTCCTAGCGAGGCTGGATCTACCACTGCCCCATCTCCACATGCCGCCTAAAAACCAATGTGATGTATTCGCCACCTTTACCTCCCCTTTCGGGCAGGTGTGACCTCCGCATGGTCTTTTCCCCCTGAAAGAATAGGAAACTGGGTAAGACCCCCTTCCCTAGATGCATGTAAGGGCCCCGGTCGTTCTTGCTCTATGCAGAGAAACATAGTGAGAAAAGAGGCCAAGCCAGGCTTGGCCCATTCCCAGGTTGACAAGCATCGCCTTGTTCCCCTGCCTAGGGTAACCAGAAGGATTCCGACGACTTTTGTGGGGCATTGGGGAAGGGTACGTGCAGTCTGACACAGCTGATTGCCTTTGCATGTGGAATACATGCCCGCTCCTGTGTCAGCAGAACACGTACACGGCTCAGCGCATGGCGTGATTTTACTTGGACCCCTAGTGTCACTACTTCGACACAACGTCAAAATGAGTGACAGACGAGGAATGTCTAGGTTACTGTGGCATGGTGGAGGGCGGGGCCGGGTCATGACTCAACACGCCCGGTTCCGTATTAGGATAATCAAGTCTCCGAGAGGGTTAAATGCTGATCGCGGAGGACGTGCGTGAGAGAGAGATCGTTCATGGACATGTCCGTCGTCCTATCTGTTTGTCTTTTGAGTTTACCATTAAACTGTTATTTGTATGTCAAGCCGGTTTCTTGCCTCTTCCTTGCCTGTGAGCATGAACTTCTTTACAGTTATGTATGTAACCTCCGTTCCCTGATGGAGGGGACGAGACGTTGTGTCCTCCCGGCCAAACTCAATTCCTCCATTTGCAGTTTGGAAATTCCACCAGCAGGTGGTAATAAAATGAATGTCCAAAATATAGTGGAACATCAAATGAAGTCCCTGAAAATCACAGTTGTGTGGCTGTCTTATAAAACAAAGACTTTTGAGATTTGTATTAAACTATCTATAGGTCATGGTTTATTTTTCAATTGTTATTATTATGTTTATAATTACAATGGTATTCATGATGTTATTTGTATTGGTATTTTTTCACCTGTTGTCATTGATTGATTTTTAAGTTATTGCAAATAGTGCCGGTGAAAGAAGTTGGATAAATAAAATGTTTGAATTTGGTATATGTTTTTATTATTATTAACCATTTTATTATTTTGATGATATTTTAATTTAGTTTGAATTATAATTTTAATGTAGAAATGTTGGTTTAATTAAATAAATTTAATACCGGAAGAAATGAAAATTTATGAAATGAAAATTAAAAATGTATGAAAATTTAATTTAAAAATAAAATGTTCTACGCATATAAAAAGAGTGTGTCCATATGGACACACTCTTTTTATATGCGTAGAACATTTTATTTTTAAATACAATTTTCATTTCTATATTTCTATTATTCTTATTATTTCATAGCATACAGTCCATTTACACAACCATCTTCTCGTAAATGTGCTGTCTTTGTTTATATCACTGGTGCTTGAGAGAGTGGACTTTAAAATAGGATGCAGATGGTAAAAGAACCAGAGAAAACCAAATAAAATTAGATTTGACCCAGCCCATAAGCGTTTTGCACATAAGATTTCACCAAAACCACTTGCGCCTAGACTTAGCGCATACTTAGACGAAAATACCAAAACTTCATGGCCATGCTCTTTGACTTTCTTTTGACATATGGCAGAGTGCTGTGATTAGCATTAGCACTCTTAAATAGGGCCCTTAATTATGCAACTTATGTAGAAATTCATTATTTACATAAGTTTTACTGTCATAGAATGTGACAGTTAACACAAGAACATTTAAGATGTTGCTAAAACTTGACGAGCACCCAATTTGGCATTTATGTTAGAATGGATTAACAAACAAAATAGTGGAGCAACAGTTTGATGAGAAAATGATAAACATATTTACAAGTCAAATTAAAAATCAAAGCAAACATTGGAAGGTAGTTGTCACCCCTTAATTCTTGAGCACTTTTGTCATAAGTCTAATTTAATGTCACATTTTTTATGTAAAAATATTGAGATCTGATTAAATTTCCTTGCACGCAATCAATTTAAGTTTGTAAAATGGAAGTTTAACTACAGTAATCCATTTGCATTGGGAGTATATGAAGAATTTTAATCGACCATAACCAGATGCGTGAAAATCCAGATCCTTGAGCATTGCTTCTTTATATATATATATATATATATATATATATATATAATGTATGTATATTTAATCTAACATCCGTCTATGTAGTAGATTTTAATTTAATACTTGATTTTGTATTCTCCTCAAGACATATTTTAAGCATAATTAATTTACTTTAGTTTGAAAAACTAGAAGATATGCGTGTAAAGCATACTTGAAATGTGTTGGTATAGCATTTGCATGCTTGCGTAGATTTCTGTGCTAAGGTAATTTGACAAAGAGGCATTTTGGGGAAATCCTGTCTTGAATATTAAACCGTTTCAAATATTACACAAAGGCAAAAATGTTTTTTATGACAACACGAGTGAAGCTGTTTGACATCTTTAAGGCAGAAATCCAAATTTCACTTTTAGTACTTGTTTGAGGAGGGAAATCCTCATGGCTTAATTTCTTCTTTATTTACACAATGAGTTTATGACTGTAATGTTATGCAGGATGTTGCATGCTGGCCTTTGCAGGTTAGCGACTGTATCTGAAACCAAAGGCAGCTGCCCTGCAACCTCACTGCACAATCAGACAGTGAATTAATTGACCCAATTCTGGTATGAAGATATCTTCTGAAGGAAACTGATTGTGGCAAGCATCTGTCTGGGGGAGAAAGCGGTAAGGGCGCTTGCACCTGAGCCAAATTATGTCTAACACCTGTCTCTGATTTCAGTGAGCATGGGGAGAGCGGCATAAAAGTGGCCACAGAACTTCCAGTTGGTCAGAGAGAGCTACACACATGCGTCAGTCCAGTGTTGACATGTGCCGTCATACAGAAGAACTATTTATTGTGTTAAGGAAGTTTTGTTAATTGTAAGGAGGAAGTTGTATGTGATACTGTTGCCATTAAAAGTCTACTCACCTTTCAAAGCCCACGTCTTCTTGCCTCCTTTTACACTGGTGCCGAAAGCTGAGTTTGAACCAGCTGAAGTGCGCCCCATGGAGCCCTCTCAGTTGGCCGAGATCCTCCAGTCCCTTGCCAGTATGCATCAGACGCACCAACATTCCCTGATTGAGCTACGCTGGCGTTTTTTCGAAATCCTGCGGGCTCAATCAGAGGACCGGCACGCGATCCGGAGCCTCCTTGCCCAGTAGAAAGCCCAGACCGCGTCCTCCGACGCCCGCTCCCAGTCCCGTCCCGTCCCCCCCCCCCCCCCCCCGCTTCTGAAAATGGGGGTGGAAGATGATGTGGAAGCTTTCATTGATCTCTTCGAGAGAACAGCGGAGATCTGGGGCCGGCCACGAGAACAATGGGCGGCGAGGCTCCTGCCTTTACTTTCGGGGGAAGCACAACTCGCGGCTCAACAGTTGCCGGGGGCTACTTTTCTTTCTCATGTGGACCTCAAGAAAGCGGTCCTGCAGCGGGTGGGTCATAGTCCAGAGCAACACCGCCAGCTGTTTCGCTCGTTAAAGTTGGGGAAGAACGACCGCCCCTTTGCTTTTTCTCAGTGGCTCCGAGACGCGTGTCGGAAATGGCTGCTGGCAGGGAGTTCCGACGTCGAGCGAGTGATAAATCAAGTGGTACTGGAGCAGCTAATCCCTGCACTGCCGAAGGGGACAGCGGAATGGGTCCAGTGCCACTGCTCGTCATCGCTGAAGGAGGCTGTCCAGCTCGCGGAGGACGCGGCGTACCCAAGGGCAGAAGAGCCCTGTTCTCTCTCTCTCTTTCTCTCTCTTCCCCCTCCCCTGTGTGTTCCACCTCTTCCCCTCACTCTGCTCTCTCCCCAGAGCCCGTTCCTGCCCCGCGGAAGCGAGGAGCTCTGCCAACGAAACCAGTTCCACGCACCAGGCAGTGGACGAACCTCACCCCTGTTGCATATCGCCGCTCTCCCCCTCAGGTGGAAGAACCCGCCGACACAGGTGCGGGCGTGGCGTCTGGGCCAGCCTGCTGGCGCTGCGGGGGTCCGGGGCACTTTCAGGATCAGTGCCCGGTGTTGGAAATGGCGATGGTGGTCCGGACCACCGAGGCTCCATGGGCTGCCCTCGATCGAGTCGGAGCATACCGGATTCCAGTAAGAATCCAGGGGGGTACTTACCAAGCACTGGTGGACACGGGTTGTAATCAAACCACCATCCACCAACACTTGGTTCAACAAGGGGCATTGAATACGCACAAATTGGTGAGAGTGAAGTGTGTGCATGGGGACATTCACAAATACCCTGTGGTGACTCAGTGGTACTTCAATTTCATGGTACAAAATATAGAGCTATTAGTTCCCACTTCACCCATCTGCTGATTTTGGGAACAAATTGGCCTGGCTTCAGGAAAATATTAAGGGGAATATGTGCGGATGGGTCCTGCATGAAGGCAAAGGGATGTGTAATGTGCGATTCTCTTGTGGGGGAGGCGGAGCCGGGGCCATCTACGTCTGCTCCATCTCGGGATGACACGAGTTAGGGGGAGGTGACAGCCCCTCCCCTCCTCAAAGCATTTCCCAAATGGGATTTCCCTCTGGAGCAGTCACGAGACGATACCCTCAAGCACGCCTTGGACCAAGTGAGAGTAATTGATGGTCAACAACTCCACCCGGGTGTCGCACTTTCATATCCCTAATTTGCGATTATAAATGAGTGGTTGTATAGGGTGATGCAGGACGCCCATACAAAAGAGGAAGCAACCCAGCTTTTGATTCCACTCATTATAATCCCATGGCAGGTCATCTAGGGGAAAGACACTACTCCGTCTAATAGCCGTTTTTATTGGCCGGGCATTGGCGGTGACGTCCGCAGGTGGTGTGTGGCGTGCCGTGAATGTCAGCTTGTAAACCCACCGGCCACCCCAAAAGCGCCATTGCGCCCCCTTCCACTAATCGAGGTTCCATTTGAGAGGATTGGAATGGACCTCGTTGGGCCATTAGAGTGGACAGCACGTGGACATCGCTTTGTATTAGTCCTGGTGGATTATGCAACGCGTTATCCAGAAGCAGTGCCTCTGAGCAACATCTCAGCACGTAGTGTTGCGGGGGCACTCTTCAAAGTAATCTCCCGGGTGGGGATTCCGAAAGAAATCCTCACCGAACAGGGCACAACATTTATGTCATGAACACTTCGCAAACTTTATGAATTGCTGGGCATTAAATCGATTCGCACTAGTGTGTACCATCCGCAGACAGATGGCCTAGTGGAGCGATTTAATAAGATCCTAAAGAATATGATTCGTAAATTCATCCACGAGGATGATAGAAACTGGGATAAATGTCTCGACCCCCTGTTATATGCAGTTCGAGAGGTCCCACAAGCCTCCACTGGCTTCTCTCCGTTTGAGCTGCTATATGGGCGGCGCCCGCGCAGTGTACTGGACGTTATACGTGAAGCCTGGGAGGAGGGGCTTTCAGACAGTAAGAATGAAATTCAATACGTCCTTGATCTCAGAGCAAAACTCCACACTCTGGGGAAACTAACACAGGAGAATTTGCTCCGAGCTCAAGAACAACAATGCCTGCTGTATGACAGGGGTACTCAGCTCAGGGAATTTGCACCAGGAGATAAAGTGCTTGTATTACTCCCAACATCGAGCTCTAAATTACTCGCCAAGTGGCAAGGACCATTTGAGGTCACACGGCGAGTGGGTGATCTCGATTATGAGGTAAAACGAACCGATAGAAGGGGCGCACGACAGATTTACCATCTCAATCTCCTGAAATTGTGGAGGGAGGTGGCCCCTGTAATGTTGGCTACGGTAGTCCCGGAGTGGGCGGAGCTCAGACCGGAGGTAAACAAAAGCTACGATCATAACACCCCAGTCATTTACGGAGACCACCTCTCACCGTACCAACTTACGGAGTTGCTGAGTTGCAAAAAGAGTTTGCAGACGTGTTTTCCCCTCTACCGGGTCGTACAAACCTCATCCAACACCATATCGAGACAGAGCCGGGAGTGGTGGTATGTAGCCGGCCCTATCGCCTACCCGAACACAAAAAGAAAATAGTTCGGAAGGAATTGGATGCAATGCTTGATATGGGCGTAATAGAAGAATCCCACAGTGATTGGTCCAGCCCGGTCGTTCTTGTTCCCAAGAGTGACAGGTCGGTTCGCTTCTGTGTGGATTATAGAAAAGTCAACGCGGTGTCTAAATTTGACGCGTACCAGATGGCCCGTGTTGATGAGTTACTTGATCGGTTAGGTACGGCTTGCTTTTATTCGACATTGGATTTAACAAAGGGTTATTGGCAGATCCCCTTGACACCAATTTCCCACAAAAAAACAGCCTTCACCACGCCGTTCGGATTGCACCAATATGTGACGCTTCCGTTAGGTTTGTTTGGAGCCCCGGCAAAGTTTCAACGGCTCGTGGACCGTATCCTCCAGCCACATTCGGCTTATGCCGCTGCCTATTTAGATGACATTATCATCTACAGCAACGATTGACAACAAACAACATCTGAGGGCGGTCCTAAAGTCGCTGCGGTGGGCGGGGCTCACAGCAAACCCCAAGAAGTGTGCGATTGGGCGTGTGGAGGTTGACAAGTTCCCAAATTGACAAGACCGCGGCGATTGCGACCTGCCCAAGACCCAAGACCAAAAAGGGGGTGAGGCAGTTCCTGGGGCTGGCTGGCTATTATAGGAGGTTTGTGCCTAATTATTCGGATGTCACCAGCCCGCTGACTGACCTCACTAAAAAGGGGTCTCCAGACCTGGTCCAATGCTTGGAGCAGTGCCAACAGGCGTTCATGCAGGTTAAAGCCGCACTTTGTGGGGTGCTGCTTTTATATGCTCCTAACTTCTCTCTCCCCTTTCTATTGCAGACGGACGCTTCAGACAGAGGGCTGGGGGCCGCAGGTGGTGGAGGGGGAGGCGCGCCCGGTGCTGTACATCAGTTGGAAGCTCTCTTTAAGGGAAACAAAGTACAGCACAGTAGAGGAGTGTCTGGCCATCAAGTGGGCGGTCCTCACCCTCCGATACTACCTACTGGGGCGGGCCTTCACTCTCTGCTCTGATCACGCCCCACTCCAATGAATCCACCACATGAAGGATACTAACGCCTGGATCACCCGTTGGTATCTGGCCCTCCAGCCCTTTAAATTCGAGGTGGTCCACAGACCGGGGGTGCAGATGGCTGTCACTGACTTCCTTTCCAGAAATGCGGGGGGGGGGGAGTGGTTGGCAGGCCGGATGACGCCTCGGCCTGAGTTGGGCGGTGGGGGTATGTGGCAGCGGGGGCGTTGTCAAGTGTCCGTCCGGGGGAGAAAGCTGTAAGGGCGCTTGCACCTGAGCCAAATTATGTCTAACACCTGTCTCTGATTTCAGTGAGCATGGGGGAGAAAGCGGTAAGGGCGCTTGCACCTGAGCCAAATTATGTCTAACACCTGTCTCTGATTTCAGTGAGCATGGGGAGAGCAGCATAAAAGTGGCCACAGAACTTCCAGTTGGTCAGAGAGAGCTACACACATGCGTCAGTCCAGTGTTGACATGTGCCGTCATACAGAAGAACTATTTATTGTGTTTAGGAAGTTTTGTTAATTGTAAGGAGGAAGTTGTATGTGATACTGTTGCCATTAAAAGTCTACTCACCTTTCAAAGCCCACGTCTTCTTACCTCCTTTTACACTGATTTAAAATGAACTTCCAAGGCACCATACGCCCAAGTCTAATAATCTAGTACAGATTCAAGTGAGCTTTAGAGATAAGCATGCTGCCTTATGTCCAATGGTCGAGAGAGCAAGAGTTCTGGGTTTATCACAATCAATTTACGATTGCCCTGAAACTTCCAGGAAAAAATATTTAATGACATATTTTAACATATAGAATGCATTATTATTTATAGTTTGTGATTTATTTGTTAAATCATTTGTTATGGGAAATACATTTGCATGCACAAAGCCAAACATGACCTCACCTTGAGACCAAATTCTGATAAATATTGGAATATTCTTGTGCATGTAATTACTTTGATTGTTGATTGCTGTACGTATGTGAAAAATCGATTTATTGCAAAAACCTCTTGAGGCAAAGAGGGTTTTTTTTTTTATTCACATCTAGAAATGTATTTGGTAAATGCGCTTTTATCGTAGTTTATGCACGTCTTCTTATCAAATAAAAAATTATACACCTCAAGCGAGCATGTAAGTTTTTATGCTCATTTTGAAAATTTTAGGTACATCTTGGTGTTTGCAACCGGCATTTTTTTATGCAATATTGCAAATTACTCCGAGCCAAAGGTCTTCTTGTGGAATGATCCATAAAATTTTTATAAATTCTACCTTTAAGACTGAGTGAAGATTTATATAAGGGAGAATGCACACTTTTCTGTGCACACTTTTCTTTTACATTTTGTATATATATTAAGATGGCAGCTACGGAACACAGGACACATCAGTGGATAGTACCAGACTCAGTTTGTTGGAAAAACTGTACCGCACAAGCTGATATGTGGAGGCATTACTGTGAGTAAATTGAAGCACTTAGCTCGGTCGGGGAAGCAACAGCAGGAAGCTCAGTATTGATGGGCTTGTTTTTCACACTCTCACACCTTTGGGGAAGCCAAACAGCTAGCGAGATCTAGCCAAGAGGGACAAACAGACTACTGCACTGACAAATAATCAACGAACAAAGATATCATATATTTTGAGATTCAGAGTTTGTTGTTCTGATTTTAAACTGTGTAAAGAATTGCTGATGTTTAAAATCTCACGTGTGAAGCTAAAGCACTTTTTGTATGTCACATTGTCTCATTCATTAACCGTGCATATGCAGATATTTGTGTGTAGAGCTTGTTAATGTTTTTTTTTTTTTTCATGCAGAAATCACAATACGTCAATTAGTTTTATTCTAATCTCACAATAATATTCAACATTTATTTTACAATTTAGGGCTTGATATTGATACAGATATCCCTAATTAATTAGATTCCGATTCATGAGGATATATTTCAGTTATAATGTCCATTTTGATTACATACAGTATGGAAGAAATGCTCTCAGCTAATGTTGTTAATTAAGTCTCATTAGTCTTAGATATTGAAAGTGCTGAATTTTGACTATATTTGCTGTCAAAATGAATTTATTTCCTTCCTAGGAAAGAAAAGAAAACAATATGTAACAATAATGCTTTATTAATATTTACCAAACAAAGCCTTCCACGTTATAAAGAAAGAGATGCACTAAAAGAGATTAATAAAAAATCAACACATTAATAAATTTAAATTACATTTTGGCAGCTCTAATAAATACACACTTTATACTGTGTGTGTGTGTGTATGTGTATGTGTATGTGTGTGTTTGTGTGTGTGTGTGTGTGTGTGTGTGTGTCTGTGTGTATTTATACACACACACTGGCAGCCAAATGTTTGGAATAATAATTTTGCAGTTCTGGAAGAAATTTGTTTTACTGATGTAAAAAACAGCACCATCATTATTTGAAAAAAGTAATCTTTGATCAAACTTGGACAGACCCCATTTAGAGCAGCCATCACTCCAACTCCATCCTTGAGTAATCATGCTAAATTGCTAATTTGGTACTAGATAATCACTTGCCATTATATTAAACACTGCTGAACGATGTTTGGTTCATTAAATTAAGCTTAACATTGTCTTTGTGCTTGTTTTTGAGTTGCCACAGTATGCAATAGACAGGCATGTCTAAAGGTCAATATTAGATCAAAAATGCCATAAAAAAAACAGCTTTCTCTAGAAACTTGTCAGTCAATCACTGTTTTGAGGAATGAAGTCTATACAATGCTTGAAATGGCCAAAAAACAGAAGATTTCATACAAATGTGTACACTACCATCTTCAAAGACAAAAGACAACTGGCTCTAACAAGGACAGAAAGAAATGTGGAAGGCCCAGATGTACGTACAACTAAACAAGAGGATAAGTACATCGGAGTGTCTAGATTGATAAATAGACACCTCACATGTCATCAGCTGACAGCTTCATTGAATTCTACCCGCTCAACATCAGTTTCATGTACAACAGTAAAGAGAAGACTCAGGGCTGCAAGCCTTATTGGAAGAATTGCAAAGAAAAAGCCACTTTTGAAACAGAAAATCAAACAGAAAAGGTTAGAGTGGGCAAAGGAAAAGAGTGTTATGGATCTTAACTGAGCTTTTGTGGGATCAGATAGACTGTAAGGTGCATGAGATATGCCTGACAAGACAGCCACATCTATGGCAAATGCTACTGGAAGTGTGGGGTGAAATCTCACCTGAAAATCTGGACAAAGTTACAGCTAGAATGCCAAGGATCTGAAAAGCTGTCATTGCTGCACATGGAGGATTCTTTTGATGAGAACTCTTTGAAGTCGCTTAAGAAGTTGTGAAAAAAGAATTCAAATTGTATTAGTAATTTTTCACGTTATTAATGTCCTGACTAAACATTTTGATCAGTTGAATGCCACTTTGGTGAATAAAAGTGCAAAATCTGTACATTAATTCAAACAATTGGCTACCAGTGTATATACTATATGATGTTTGCCAATGCAATGATACTCAGGTGACATTTCAGGTGACATTTCACCCAATGTCATGTTATGTTTAACATTATCTTTGTCCTCCTCTAGATGGCACGCTTTGTCTTGGGTCGATTGAATTACATTTTGGAAAAACTTTATTTGTTGTGTTTTTATGGTCACACAGCAGCCATTTTCTGTTCAGCAGAGTAAAGAACACATGTGCATCTCATTCCATCTGTTGTGTAAAACATTGGAGAAGCTTTGTTTGTAATATTTATTTTTATTCCTAAAAAATATCATCCTTAAAATCTTATGTGCTTGTTTTTAGTTAACTGCTATTTTGAAGTTTCTTAAGCAGCACAATGTGCTCAGTGCATATTGTCTCAGAGATCAGTTGTGTGCCTTCTGTAATATTCAATATAATCTGTCATAATCTGAAGATCAAATTAAGTTGTATTCATTGGCTAATGTATATCAAGTAAGCATTTTTTGTACTTTTCAGTTTCACAAAAGAAAAATAAGGATGTTGAGGGAAATTACATGATTGCACTCAAGAAACTCAAGTAAAATATGTCAAATTCTTAGCTTGAGTGGTCATTCAAGCCTCTTGAACAACTATAATGTGTTTAGCTATCTGTCTATGCACAATTAAAGACACTTGGGCAGAGGACAGAATAGTGAAAAAGCAGTATCACAGCTGGCAGAACAGCAGTTCTGGTAAAAGATTTGAAGACAGATTGTATTCCTCATCTTCCATCTACACCTATCTCTATTCACAACTTTAATAAGATGGACAATAAAGAGAATGCTGAGGAACAACAGACAACTGATTTTGTAATCGTGTCGGTGGATCTTAGGCCATATGTTTTGGACACTCGGATGAAGAGAGGGGTGGAGCTGTCAACCGATCACCATTTGGTGGTGAGTTGGGTCAGGGGGTGGGGAAAGACTCTGGACAGACCTGGGAAGCCCAAGCAAGTAGTGCGGGTGAACTGGGAACGGTTGGAGGAGGCCCATGTCCATGAGATCTTCAACTCACACTTCCGATTGATCTTTTCAGGCAACCCTTCGGAGGTTGGGGACATTGAACCGGAGAGGTCAATGTCCAAAGCTTCCATTGCCGAAGCCACGGTGGAGAGCTGCGGCCTCAAGGTTTTAGGTGACACAAGGGGCGGTAACACCCGAACACCGTGGTGGACACTGGTTTTCAGGGAAGCTGGCCGACTGAAGAAAGTGGCCTTCCGGGATTTGTTGTCCCAGAGGTCTCCGGAGGCAGTTGCAAGGTACTGACAGGCCCGAAGTGCTGCGGCCTCTGCCGTGAGGGAGGCAAAGCAGTGGGTGTGGGAAAAGTTCAGAGAAGCCATGGAGAAGGACTTTCGGTCCGCAACAAAGTGCTTCTGGAAAACCGTCCGCCACCTTAAGAGGGGAAAACGGGGAACCATCCAAGCTGTATACAGCAAAGATGCTGTTGACCTCAACCGAGGAGGTTATTGGGCGGTGGAAGGAACACTTTGAAGAACTCCTAAATTCTAACATGACCTCTATGCTAGAGGCAGAGCCAGAGGCTGATGGGGGATCAGATTCTATTTCCCAGAGTGAGGTCACTGAGGAAGTCAAACAACTCCGCAGTGGCAAAGTCTGGGACAGTGCCTAAGGAGTGGCAGAATGTGGTGGTGGTTCCACTCTTCAAAAAGGGGGATCAGAGAGTGTGTGCCAACTACAGGGGTATCACACTTCTCAGTCTCCCTGGTAAAATTCACTCCAAGGTGCTGGAGAGGAGGGTTCGGCCGATTGTTGAACGTCGGATTGAAGAGGAACAATGCGGGTTCCATCCTGGGTGTGGAACGACGGACCAGATCTTTACTCTCGCAAGGATCCTGGAGGGGGCTTGGGAGTATGCCCATCCAGTCTACATGTGTTTTTACATGCATCTGGAGAAGGTGTATGACTTTGGGAGGTGCTGCTGGAGTATGGGGTGGGGTTGTCCCTTCTTAGGGCGATCCAGTCCCTGTACTTCCAAAGAGAGACCTGTGTACGGGTACTCTGCACAAAGTCAAGTTTGTTCCATGTGGAGGTTGGTCTCTGCCAGGGCTGTACTTTGTCACCAATCCTGTTTGTGATATTCACGGACAGGATATCGAGGCGTCGTCGGGGTAGGATAGGTGTGCCGTTCGGTGGTGCTTTTTGCAGATGATGTAGTCTTCATGTCATCATCGGTCCGTGACCTACAGCTCTTGAGTGTGAAGTGGCTCGTAGGAGGATTAGCACTTCTAAATGGTTCTCAGCAGGAAACCAATAGAGTGCGTACTCCGGGTAGGGAAGGAGGTATTGCCCCAAGTGAATGAGTTCAAGTACCTCAGGGTCTTGTTAACGAGTGAGGGGACAATGGATTGGGAGATTGGCCGGAGAATCGGGGCAGTGGGGGCGGTATTGCACTTGCTCTATCGCACCGTTTTCACGAAAAGAGAGCTGAGCTGGAAGGCAAAGCTCTCGAACTACCAGACAATTTTTGTTCCTACACTCACCTATGCTCATGAAGACTGGGTCATGGCCGAAAGAACTAGGTCGCGAGTACAAGCGGCCGAAATGGGCTTCCTCAGAAGGGTGGCGGGCTTCTCCCTTAGAGATAGGGTGAGGAGCTCAGTCATCCGCGAGGAGCTTGGAGTAGAGCTGCTGATCTTTGCATCGAAAGGAGTCAGTTGAGGTGGTTTGGGCATCTGGTAAGGATGCCCCCTGGGTGCCTCCCTAGGGAGGTGTTTCAGGCACGTCCAGCTGAGAGGAGGCCTCAGGGAAGACCCAGGACCAGGAGGAGATGTCCTACCCAGGACATCTCCTCACTGGCCTGGGAACGCCTCAGGGTCCCCCAGTCAGAGCTGGTTAATGTGGCTCGGGATAGTGAAGTTTGGGGCCACCTGCTGGAGCTGCTGCCCCTGCGACCTGACTTCGGATAAGCGGTTGATGATGAATGGATGGATGGATATTTAGGTACAGATTTGAATCAAAATCTTTTAGAAACAGGGATGAGATTATTTATCAAAATATACCACAGTCATTCATCTTTGAATACAGACAAACTTTATTGCTATTCTAAACAAACATCTAATCTAACACATACATACATGAGACAGGTTGGTGAAAAGAGTGACAGAATGTGATAAATACAGTGAAAATGAACTTCATGAAGTTCATTTTCTTCATGAACTTCTGGAGTTACTTTGAACACAATATTGGAGATGTATGTGTAGTGGTGTTTCCTTGCGTTCTTTATGTTGCTTGGTTCTTATTCAAAAGTTCGTTCCATCAATGTTTTGGACCTCTGTATGATCGAAGAGTTATTGTCTGGATGAATGATGGTGTTGGCTTTGAAGTGAGGCCTTCACATGGGTGTGTGAATTTTCCTTGGACCTCACATGGCATGCATCGGGTTCCGACGAGATCCAGAGAAGACCACGAGGGAAGAGTCAGAGCGAAGTCTGAGCAGTCAGATGAGCAGAAGATGAAGCGCTTGAAGACAGAAGAGGAAGAGTGTGAAGAGAGTGAAGAGAAAGAGAGCGTGTTCTTCCTGTTTGGAAACATTTTAACTGAAATTGGCCGCATCCCGAAAGGTGTCCTGCACCAAGCAGAAGGCTGTCTGTCCTATGTTTCAGATTCTTACAAATCTCCCACAAAAATAGTGCATATTTAATCATAAACTTTTATATCTTGTGTACAATGAATGGTACAAGAGACATGATATTCATTGTCATCAGCTTCCTCCATGTAACTAAGTAAGCGTTTGCTTACCAAATTTGACATTCTTTCATTAATAGTTGTGGTTACAAATCATACTGGTTAATTCCTTGGTTATACAACATGGATAAAACATCACACACATTTTAAAGAGGTACATCAGGCTATAATCATTAATTTGTCAGTTATACATGTTACCACAGTTCATAGCAATTGTCAGAATTACCTAGCAAGCCTAGGTATTGTATAAATCGTGGATTTAAATGCATTCTGTACATTTTAGAAGGTCTCTAAAGTACTGTGACTTTGTTTAGAATGTTCCTGGATGAAGATGAAATGTGTTAGTATTCGAGTCATGCAAATCTGATGGTCTTTTGGAAACTTTTCAAAGAGAAGTTTGCTTTAACTCTGTGTGGAAGTTCAGGAGATTGTGCAGAGGGGCATTTCTGAGCAATGTTGATGACTGGGACATCAAATTTATGATGTTGTGAAATTCCGGGATTAAGATCAGATAAATCCTAGATTCAAATCCTGTCGTTTCAATTCTTCTGCATGTATATAATACTACAGTCCTGTTTAGAGGAATTCTATGGGAGTCCAGAAACAATTGAGATAATTATTTTTGATAAGCTAGAATGTTTTCCCAAAATTACCAACAAAGAACCCCTAAAGCTAAGAGAACATGCCGATCTGCTCGAAGAAATAAAGGCTACTTACCCAGACTCTCATTCCTGGACACGGCACAGGGTGTCACCAATTGTCAGCAAGCTTCCTCCTAACTTCCAAGAAAAATGGTTGTCCCATGGGTCCCAGTAGAAGCTTCAGTATCAGGTAACATTCACCTTTTTCACAGACTTTGTATGCAGGGAATTTTATATGCAAAACGACACAAGTTTTACACTCAATTTACCCACAGCTGCCTCTGTAAAGAAAAGTCTTCTTCTGCTCTCAGCTAAACATGAGACCCAGGAAAAGGCATACACAGGATTGGAATTCAAACTTCTTTACTGAAACACATTTTCCTTTATCTTTTGTATTGTCTTTTGTGTGAAACTGCAACAAACAAGAAATATATTCTCAGAATATTGTCTATTACATAGTCCTTTTGATTATGTACATACAGTACATACACACATCACAAAATAAAGAAAAACACTAAATAAATCATAAACTGAGACCATATAAATGTACTCAAATGTCATTGCATGGCAAATATATGTGAATTCAGAAAACTATGATATATTTAGCATATCTAAACTCACGTGAATACTCTATTCATTCGCACAATTTATTCAGCATATGGATTACACTCAAATAAATCCACAATCTTATGACTTCCACATAATAAGATCATATTCAAACAATTTAGAGTATAAAACTTTTCTCAGGAGCAAATCTATAAGCGAGAAGAACATGTATGCAGCCTTGAGATCTCCACCATGTGCTCTCACTAAAACAAGATGACTGCTACATACTTAATGCACAACCAGTAGGTGTCAGCATTCAGTCAAATGCACCACAATTGAGTCCAGAACAAGTTTCATTTACACTCATAAAACAGAGATTGCACAAACAACCAGCTGTACTGACTCACTGAACAATAAATCTGATGTTAACAGACTATGCCCCATTCACAAAAAACATCCTTTCAAACAGTGCAGAGCCTTTAGAGCTAAGAGTATTGAGGAACGTAAAGCATTCTTGAAAGAGCATAATATTTGCTTCAGATGCTGTTATTCAAAAGACCTTGTGGTCAAAGACTGTGAAGTTGTTATACAGTGCACAGAGTGTGGCAGTAACAATCATATCACAGCCCATCATCCTGGACCACCTCCATTAAATCTTGAAACACCCAACATAGTACAAGGTGGGGAGAAGAAAAGTGAAAAACCTTCTATAAACTCTAAATGTATGGAAGTCTGTGGAGATTCTAAAAGTTCCCGGTCCTGCTCAAAAATCTGCCTCATTACACCCTAAATGCGAACCAGACAAAGCATTAAAGGTCTATGCTATTTTCGATGATCAAAACAATCGTTAATTTGCTAGATCTGAGTTCTATGACCTCTTCAATGTCAATGGTGCAGAATCCCTCAACACACTTCGCACATGTGCCAGAGTCACAGAAATGTCTAGGAGATGAGCTAAAGACTTCATTGCTCACCCTCTGGATGGAAGTCTTTCAGTGCCACTCCCTACACTCAATGAGTGCAATTACATGCCAGAAGATAGGTCAGAGTTACCTATTCCTGAGGCAGCAGAACACCAATCACATCTCATAATTTTGTAGCCTTTATGCAGAAAAATTTATGACAGTGGTCATGCTGAGTGAGCTCCTCCTTTGAATGATGAGGAGGAGTGCTAGTAGCTACCCTACTTCATGTGTATGACCAAAGCAAGCCTGGGCAAATTCGTATAGTATTTGACTCTAGTGCTTAGTACCTTGGTGTGTCTCTTAACGACGTGTTGCTGACAGGCTCAAATCTAAACAACAGTTTGCTAGGGGTCCTATTATGCTTCAGGCTTGAGCCAATATCCATCACAGCAGATATAGAGCAAATGTTCCACAGTTTCATTGTCAGAGAGGACCACAGGAACTTCCTCTGCTTCCTGTTGTGTTTAGAGACAATGACACCTCTAAAGATACAGTGGAATACCAAATGAAGGTTCACATATTTGGCAATAGTTCCTCTCCTGCTGTTGCTATCTATGGCCTCAAGTGTGCTGCTCTGAATGGAGAGGCAGAGTTTGGTATGGACTCAAGACATTTTGTTGAAAGATACTTTGTTGATGATGGGCCTAAGTCAATCCCATCTATCAATGAATTGATCAATCTGCTGAAAGTTACCCAAGATATGCTTGCTATCTCTAATCTGAGACTTCACAAAATAGCATCTAACAGCCCAGCAGTTACGCACTCCCCTCAGCTGACTATGCTAAAGATCTGAAAGACCTAGATATAGACATTGATTCCTCACCCGTGCAGCGTAGTCTTGGGTTGAGCTGGGACCTTCAAAGTGACACATTCAGATTTTGTGTCACCACTAGAGACAGGCCATTCACACGCAGAGGAGTGCTTGTGAATAGCATTTTTGACCCCCTTGGTTTTGTAGCACTGTAACACAGGGTTATGATGGGCAAGGAGGAGGTGAGAACCGGCTTGTCAACATAAATAATATTTTAATGAAAACTTAAACAAAAGCACAAACAAGCACACAACGGACATGTCCGGGATTGAGCTCTCTCTCTCGAACCGTCGTCACCGGCCGCCTTTATCCCTCGCGCGCCCCATCAGGCCGATTGGGGACCGGGCGTCAACATTCAAGCCTGGCCCCGCCCCCCTCCACTCCACAAGCACCCATAACCATTCAAGGGAAACTTCTGCTCAAAGGAATTACAAGCATGACCACTGACTGGGATGTTCCCCTCCCAGCTGAAAAAGAGGCTGATTGGAATGCCTGGAAGAAATCACTGCAGGTCAGGAACAGCTCCAAATCCTATGGAAATGTACTACCATATAATTTTCTCTCTCTGTGAGAAGAGAAATACATATTTTCTCAGATGCAACTGTACAGACCATTTAACTTGTAGAATATTTAAAAGTCACATATTATGAGGGAATGTGTCATGTTGGTTTCATAACCACAGACACTACTGTGCCTTGTCTTGAACTCTGTGCTGTTGTCCTTGCAGTTGAAATAGCAGAACTGATTGTGCAGGAACTAGACATCAAACCTGATGCATTGGAGTTCTATACAGGTAGCAAAGTGTTACTAGGGTACATCTGCGACGAGACACAAAGGTTTTATGTGGATGTCAGTAACAGAGTGCAAATGATATGGAAGTTAACTCTTTCTGATCAATGGCATTACATTCACACAACACAGAATCCTGTAGATGTTTCTTCTAGGTCAATGCCAGCATGCCATCTTGCTGAAACCATCTGGTTTACTGGTCTACATTTTTTCCGGATCCTGTGCCCATGCTTGCAACAGAAGAAGCACCTTTTGATCTCATCAATCCAGAAGCAGATGTAGCGGTACGGGCATTTGTCACCACAAGCACAGACACTGATGCTAAACTATTATAGCCATAGCTTCTCTCACCCACATAGGTCAGTCTTTCAAGGAAACATGTTATGGTTGGCATCACTGTGAAATGTTTCTCACAGCTGAACTACTGACACAAGCTGAGAATGTTGTAATCAGATGTGTCCAATGAGAATCTTACAAAGTGGAGATCTGACTGTCTAGAGAGAGAGAAAGACATTCCTAGAAACAGTTGAAACTGAACCCTGTCCTTGAGGATGGTGTTTTGAGAATTGGAGGTCCACTTAAGCAGTCTGCACTTTTCAGTGCAGAGAAACAGCCTCTCATCATCTCTGGCCATAACCATATCGCTGACCAATAGTGTCCTGTGAAATGAACTTCAAATTATATTAAGCCATCTTAAGTGAGATTCCAATCTGAAGGAAGCATATATGCAGGGTGCGAATTACACAATGACTTTCGGGGGGTCTCCCTTGTGTTTGACTCGGTGCGGGGAGGGGGAATGGGTTGAGAAGGGGGTTTGTAAATGTTGGGTTCCTGATGGGACACGAGCAAAAACACACGCAAAATTAATTTATATATATATATATATATATATACATTATTATGCATGTATTAAATTCTTTATAATTTACCCACATGTATATATGCAATATATTTTTTAAATATTTCCAAAAGGCACAATTGGTGAATTAATTAAAAACAATGCCAAGGGGAAAAAATAGGGTAATGAAAAGATAACAGGAACATGTTTTCCCCCTTTATTACAGCACCTAAAAAATTTACTCGTTTGTCAGTTGTTTTGCACTTGCACCTTTGTAAACTTTGTGAACTTTCATACAATAGACACACTTACATTCAAGACATTTTGATACAAATAATTTATATAATTTTCGGGACACACTGTGTGTCTGACTGACTCGTGTCTGACTGGCAAGTTTCTGAAAACTAAACTGAAGATGCTGCAGATCGCAGAAGACCTACAATTTCACTGTTTCATTCCCATGTTGAATTTGTGAGCTTCGATTATGATTCAATTCCACTGTAAATAGAGTGCAAATGACTTTACATTTCCCATTTTTCATGCACACGGATGAGTGTTCAAATTAAATATATGCATTAATACAACATTAAAAATAATGGTGTTAAACAACATATTTCATGTATTGCATTATTTTAAATGAGACCCCCCCCCCCCCCAAGAATGTGCAAATTCGCTTTCCAGGTGGTCTCTGGCCATTTGAAAGCAAAGACACATTACTGTATCTGCACATGACAACAAGAGTTCACTTTCTTTGTCGTTTTAGTTGCCACTTAGCTAATTGTCTCTAATAGTGTTGCCTCTCAGTTTTCAAAAACAGTTTGTAAAAAAAACGAGCAGAACTTTATTTAGCTGAATTGCATGGGATGATAGAGTGGCATGTATTTATTTAGCCTATAATAACAAGTTACAGTGTGCATACTGTCTGTGAATATCTGAAAATGCAATAAAAACCTATTATCAACATAATCTCTTGCAATATAGCTTTTTATGAAGAAACACAAATTATTAGGTGTAAACTACTCTCACATTATTTGAGAAATTACTTCTCTTTGTCTTGATGCAAGGCACAAAACTGCAAGCACAAAAACAGCCCTTTCTGTTCAGTAAATCTGTCTTAAATCAGACAATTTCAGCAGTTTATTTGTACACTGTAGGGTTTGGGTTCCGTTCTGTGTAAATTAATTTCCATTTTGAATTATGTGTGATCCCCCTCCTCATATAAATTAGATTTCACAACAATCACTTGTGTAAGGATTCTCAATTAACCTCTTAAAAACTAATGTTATTATTCGTGGCCATTATTAAAGGGAATATTCATTGTTGTATCCAGAAAAATCATATAATTATTAACTGCAGTTCAGAATCATTGTGAACATACTAGACAGGAAGCTGAATATAGCAGTTTTATAGCAGTTATAGCAGTGCCATAGTGACAGTGACAGGGACATCAAGAAGTAGGAGTTTGAGAAGCCAGAGGAAACCAGGGACTGAAGCTATAGCGAGTCAAAGCCAAGCTAGATCTGGAATTGTTAGGGGCTGTAAGGACTATGACATCCCATCCGAAAGAATGGCTCCAACAAATCTCAGATATCTCCATTCAGATAACTGCAACACCAGAAACAGCTATAAAATACAAAATGCTGCATTAACCTGCAAACTCCAGACCTCTGGTAAAGGTTAAGAGACAAGGACCACTAACAAATGGGCTGAATATACTCTACACAATTGTTTATATAATCTGCATACTCAGTAACAAAAATAAATCAAATATGCTTTGCCACATCCTAGTAACCATTCAGAACATCTTAGAGACAAGGGAGGGGGCTATTTTGACTTGGGACAATGTTGCAGCGAGTTTTGCCATTTAAGCGCCATTAACATTTTGTTCAGTATTTAATGTATTATTATTACTACTAGTTTTAATCAGCTAAAATTTGTGTAATGGAGTATCTGTCTTTTACTTTTCAAAAATTGCCATTGCCTAATTACAAACTAAGGGGATAATAGATTCATGTGTGACATCGCTATTACAATACTGGCTTAAATATAAGAATTAAAAAGATTACACCAGTGCTTTCTTTTCTCAAATAAAACTCAAGTTCCTGTCTATAATTCTTCTTCTTCACAAGAGAACTGCTCTAAAGTTCTTCTGACATTTGCTCCACAAGAAAAATCTATTCTGAAAAGTGCAAATGAATTATCCACCAGGGATGACAATTAGCCAAGCAACACACTCTACCATGACTTACTGTCATAACCAGAGTGAAGAATAAAATACGTGCCAAGTCAATTATCTGAGTGACAGTTTTTTTTCCCAAGAATGTTGTTGTATACAGTATGATTTAATGTTGATTTAATTTTATGGGTAAGAAGTAATAAATTCTCAATTTGTTTATTCACATTTGTGTTAACAGATACATTTAATTATTTGACATGTAAGGATAACACATTTGTTTGGTCACGAGTTCGCCTGCTTATACAATCTTTGAGAGATAAAGGGTAAATATATGGCTTGCTGTCTGTAAAGGAGGGACTCAAGGAAGAGGCTCAATTTAAGCTCTAAATTAACCCAAATAAGGGACTACTTAATATATGGAGGAAGCTACAGTATAGGACTCTTAGAAGATTGAGGATGGAGATGGGGAGGTTAAGACGGAGGGATGCTGAAAAGTTAATTGCATGATAAGGCTTGTATTATCTGCAGCCTGCAGGTTGATTTGCAGATTAGATGAGCAAACTCCTCCCAAACATTCGAATAAGAGCTCATTTGAAAATAATAATAATAATAATAATAATAATATTAATAATAATAATAATAATAAAGAAATAAAAAAGCCCAATAAAAGGTCCAAATTGCCCCTAAAAAATAATGTAGACAAATATTGTTATATAAATATAATAATTTATATGTTTATAATATGTAAATATTAAATACATTTAGGACTAATAAGATTACAATGTGACATTATTTTCAGGACTCTTAAACACATTTTACACCCCAATTCTCATTACCGTAGCATACTGTATTTTTTTTTCTTCTGTATTAACAGTAAAAAATTATGTTGTTGCACAATGATAAAAAAAAAAAAAATCAAATCTTTGGAAATAAAAGGTAGTATTCCAAGATAGTTCCACTATGATGTGCACGTATTTTACAATTAAATAATGGAAAAAATTCCCACGTTGAGTTAATGAAAATATCATCTGTTTCTACATTTTGATAATGAGAACTGAGGGTTGTGTTAGTATCATGAAATTCCACATATTGTAAAAAAAAAAAAATATATATATATATAAATAATAATAACATAAATGGCCCTAAAAATAATTTTAGATTTCTATATACAAAATAGAATTTCAAATTTGTTTCTTTTGATTTTTAAGTAGGTCCAGGACATTTTTAACAAGTTTAGTGAGTCATGCAATAATGAAAATTCTTTAGCACTATATTATTTCATTTTATTTATTGTTTGCAACACATAACAGTTTTCACAGTCATTGCTTGTTGATTTACACACACACACACACACACACACACACACACACACACACACACACACAAATCAAAAATCAAAGATAAAACAGACTAACAGAAGGGGGGGGGGATTGAAAGAGCACAATTTTCGTGATCATGATAAAACAAATAGTGTTCATTTGTTCTGACATCAAACTTACTGTGGGATGTCTAAAGGTGAATTTTTTTTTATGGAAAACAAGCACAAAAGGAGATTTAGGACCTTTGGTGCAGTGTCAGATTTTCTGTGAATAATGACTTATATGTAAGGATATCCTCACGATCTTTAAATATCAATTACATTTGTTTCGGAAGTTGATCAGTGAGAAAAGCATCAGCCAAGAACTTGTATGTAAATGCAAACCAAATAATACAAGGTAGCCAAAAGCTGCAACTCCACATATATTTAATGTTTGTTCTTTTGTTTCTCAAAAATAACGGTTCCTCTTCTAGCAAAATGAGCCAGAGGCAAAGTAGAGTGCACATGATAAGCCCTGTCACTGTAGAGTTTAATTGCTGCTTCTCACGCTATGCGATCGCTGAACCAGAGCTTTCAAAAGGGCATTCTATATTTAGCGCAGCACCTTGCTTTCAAATACTGTTGCTTTTATTGACTTTATTCTATTGACCCAATTATTGTTTTATGTGCTAAGTTTAAAACTTAACCTGTCTTGCCCTCTAGCACATATCTTCAAGTCACCTCTCTTAGGTGCAGCCGAATAAAGTACCAGGAAGCTACTCTCCTTCAGGGTCAAAATTTGCTTTGGCGATTAAGTAAAATGTTGTTGACCAATTGCCTGGTAAACTTTTAGAAAAGAAACATGGTTTAAATAGCAAAGTAAGAATGGTAGTTTGACTTTCGTTCAGGATATTCTTTTATTTTTGTAAAACAAGACAAGAAAATAAGCTAAATACAAATAAATGTATGTAATACCCAGATGACCTGTGCAGGATAAAATGTGCACAACAGAGCACATTACGTAGAATACTGTATATGACAGTACAATGCATTCAAATTGATTTATAAATGTTTTTATTTAAATAAGTATTTCTCAAATGTTAAAACATTAGTAAGATAAATTAAATTACATTAATTACATTCATTTACAGTTTTGGGTATTTCATGTACCAGGAATTTAATTTAATTAAAATGAAGATATAATATATATATATATATATATATATATATATATATATATATATATATATATATATATATATATCTTCATTTTAATTAAATGTATATATATATATATTTATTTATATGAAGGTCTCATTAAAACTGAATTGGAACTTTCACCAGGCCTTCATCATTTATTTTTGGTACTTTTTGAAAGCATCAAAAACTGTACAGATTTGACTGTTTTAGTTTTGTCAACCAAGTTAACCAAGTGTCAGTAATAAGAATCAGGGGAAATATCTCTTTTTCTTTGGCAAAATTTCCAATCAAGCAAAAAATGTGCCAAATTATGCAAAAAAGTGTAAAAATATGATATAATTTTGTGTATTTATAACACATAAACTGTTGAAATTAGCATTAGCAAGAGGAAGGAGTGAGAGGAACATATTTGGAATGTCAAAGCAGGGACGTCCTGTCTAGAAAGGTCAAGGGACCAGCCAATACACAAGACTTGCTTGTGTTATCCTTCTCCTTGGAAAAAGCTTATGACGTCTTAAAGGAATGTTCTAGATCATTACAAATTGAGCTCTGTCGACATAATTTGTGACATGATGTTGATTACCAGAGACAATAATTTCAACCCTTGTTTGAAAATTAAATGGAATAAAAAATGCAGTTACAGTGACATGCTTACAATAGAAGTTATTCAGGCCAGCATTCCGGGAAGTGTAAAAGCAGAAATGCAAAGCTCAATTACTTTGTGGAAGCATGTACATGAATTATTCAGTAAAAACATGACTGAGGATAAAACTATTTTCAGTGTTAAATCAACAGCAGGCCACAAATGCGATAACTTGTATTGAACCCAGAACAATTCTTTATATATATTGCTTTTTGAGTATTGCTCCTCATTAAATATCCATCTCAAAACACAATCAAAGTTTATGGCATACCTATTCAGTTTTCATTCACATTCATAGGATGATGATAATATTTTTGTGCATTCAAAAGATTAACTTTCTCAAAATAAAAAATTTAAAAAGAGACCAACTCATTTCTGCATTAGAAGCTTCAACACAACGTTGTCATATCCCACTGAGCTACCAGACAAGGAAAATAGCACACTTAATGTACCTAAAAGTGTACTGATGTCTTTTCATTTTACTATCTTTCACAAACATGCATTCAGTCTTAAAACAAAGAGTTTCAAGGCAGTGTGACCTCTCATGAGTTTCCTTGCAAATCCAGAAGGCTTCCACCTGGTTTTGCTCGCTGGTGTCAGGAGCACAACCTCTCTCTCAATGTCAGTAAGACCAAGGAGCTTGTAGTGGACTTCAGGAGGAAAGACAGAGAACACAGCCCCATCACCATTAATGGAACACCGGTGGAGAAAGTCAGCAGTTTCAAGTTCCTCAGTGTCCACATTACTGAGGAACTTACATGGTCCATCCACACTGAGGCCATTGTGAAGAAGGCTCACCAGCGCCTCTTCTTCCTGAGACAGCTGAGGACATTTGGAATGAACCACCATATCCACACACGGTTCTACACCAGTACATCTTGACTGGCTGCATCACCGCCTGGTACGGCAATAGCACCGCCCACAACCGCACAGACCTGCAAAGGGTGGTGCAAACTGCCAGAAACATCATCGGAGGTGAGCTTCCCTCCCTCCAGGACATATATAACAGGCGGTGTGAGAAAAAAGCTCGGAGGATCATCAGAGACTCCAGCCACCCGAGTCATGTTCTGCTCTCACTGCTTCCATCAGGCAGGCGGTATCGCAGAATCAGGACCAGCAACAGCCGACTACATGACAGCTTCTTCCCCCAAGCAATCAGACTTTTGAACACCTGATCTCTCACGATCAACAATCAGCACTGCAATTTATTCATCTTCATCTTATTATATCACACTGGACTGTCAAATATATTCTGCATAATAAAACTACAGCATATATTTTATATACTCTTATTTTTTTTATTTTTATTGTATGTGTATTCTATATTGTGTGTATTGTTTACTGTACATTGAATATTAGTATTGTGTTGTGTAAGTATATGTACATTTGATATGTAAATTGTGTTGTCTAAATATGTTGTTTATTGTAAATTGGTATATGTCTCGCCACTGTCATGACTGCTATGTTGCTCGGAACTGCACACTAGACTTTCACCTACTGTTGCATTTGTGTACATAGTAGTGTGACAATAAAGTGATTTGATTTTTATATAAAGCAAGGACATTTTTATATGGAACAACCTTCCGATGGGGAAAGTTACAACTTTAGATTCCCCACACTGACTTATGTTTGAAATTCATTAGCCTGTATATGGAAACAAAAACGTCTAGGTTATGAATGTAACCTCCATTCCCTGATGGAGGGAATGAGACGTTGTGTCGAAGAAGTGACAATAATGGTCTCTCTTGAGCGCCGAATATACCTGATCTATGAATAAAGACCAATGTGAAGTTGGCAGACAGAACTTGCATGTCCCGCCCCCGGACATACGGATATAAAGGTGGGGAAATACGTCTGTTTCATTCAGGATTTTTCTGAGGAGCCGGAAATGGTCCAGCCACAACAGTGGCTCAGCAACGTGGCCGGGAGGACACAAGGGGCGACACTAGGGGTCCAATTTAAATCACGCCATGCACTGAGCCTTGTATGTGTACTGCTGACACAGGAGCAGGCAGGTACTTGATGTGCCAAAACAACCAGCTGTATCAGACTGAGCCTAGCCGTGCCTCTTTTCTCTCTATGTTTCTCGCATAGAGTCAACGGCTGGGGCCCTTACATGCATCAGGGAAGCGGGACTTACCCAGTTTACTATTCTTTCAGGTGGAAAAGACCCTGCGGAGACCACACCTGCCCAGAGAAGGGGAGGTAAGAGTGGTGACATACACCACATGGGCTTTTAGGTCACATGTGGGAAGTGGCACGGTGGTAGACTCACCTCTTCGGAGGGAGGAGTTGCTACAGACACAGCGACCGGGAGGCAGTGGGAACTGCCCAAGAAAGATGCGGGTCCTCTTGTAAGGGGACCGTACCGTGGAAAATACACACAGGGGGGGAAGTCCACATAGGAGCCCTGACCTGTGGAGCACCTATTCCAGTACAGGGCAGATCTGAGTACCCGCAGTGGATTGGATCGTCGAATTCCTCCGCTGAATTGCGGACCCAGAGGGCTAGGGAGAAGTCATCCAGGGAGCCGAGTGAGTGGGATCTACTGGCTTGGACCTGAGAAAACACGGGACGAAACTGACTCTACCCTGAGATTGTAAAATCTCGCAAAGGTATTAGGTGTTTCCCAACCTGCTGCTTTGCATATGTCTGCCAGGGAGGTGCCTCTGGCCAGTGCTTATAAGGACGCAACACTCTTTGTTGAGTGTGCTCGGACCCGCAAGGGGGGGGCACGGCCTGGGTGCGATAGGCCAATGAAATGGTGTCCACCACCCAGTGGGAGAGCCTCTGTTTGGAGACAGCATTCCCTTTCCCCTCCAACCTCTCCTGCAGGAATGAGAGCACTGACCTAACTGCACACCTTTGTGGGTCTTCAGCCCGAGAAGAACACCAATTCACGAACAAGCGCCACTTTAGGGCGTAAAGTTGCCTGGTAGAAGGGGCTCTGGCTTGGTTGATCATGTCTACGATGGCAGGTGGTAGATCAGATAGATCTTCCGCACCCATCCAGGGGCCAGACGTGGAGGTTCCAGAGGTCTGGGTGCGGATGCCAGAGCGTGCCCCGTCCCTGAGAAAGAAGGCCTTTCCTCAGGGGAATTTGCCATGGAGGGGCTATCACGAGGAGTACGAGGTCCGAGAACCAAGCCCGGGTGGGCCAATAGGGAGCCACAAGAGTGACTTGTTCCTCATCCTCCCTGACCTTGCACAGCACCTGTGCAAGAAGGTTCACTGGTGGAAATCTGTACTTGTGTAGCCCCGTGGGACAGCTGTGTGCCAGTGGCAGCAGGCGGGGGTGACCATCACACGGTGCGTGCCGCGGTGCCATGCTCATCTCGGGACTCGAGTCTGGAGCCAGTGCTGAAGCGGTCTCATATGCATCAACCCCAGCGGCACGACCACCACGGAGGACGCCATATGCCGCAGGAGTCTCTAGAAAAGTTTTAAAGGGACCGCGGTGCCTGGCCTGAAGGTGGCGAGGCATTCCAGCACTGACTGTGTGCGCTTGTTGGTGAGGCATGCTGACTTTGAGACTGAGTCTAACTCCATGCCGAGAAAAGAGATGCTCTGAACCGGGGTGAGCTTGCTCTTTTCCCAGCTGACCTAAAGCCCTAAGCGGCTGAGGTGCCTGAGCACCTTGTCCCTGTGGGCTCATAGTAACTCTGAGGAGTGGGCCAGAATGAGCCAGTCGTCGAGGTAGGTATGCGAAGGTATGCGAATGCCGGCTTCTCGGAGCAGGGCAAGGGCTGCCTCTGTGACCTTCGTAAAGACGCGAGGGGACAGGGATGTGCTGGGGGGGGGGGGGGGGGGGGGGGTGTGTGGCTGTGAGCAGCACACAGACCCAAGGAACCAATCATCCACTGTGGAGAGGACGGAGGGTTCCAGTCCAGCCCCACACTGGTGGCAGCCCGGGTAAGCACATCGGACATCTGGGCGTGCTGGCCGAAGACAGCAGCCCAGATGAGTCATCCGCGCCAGATGCCGGACCGCTCTCTGATGCATGCATCTCGGAGGGCTCCAGAGGATAGGCAGGCTGGCTGTGAGGCAAAACGCTGTTACCTCGAGCCCGGACGGAAGTCAACGAGCATGCTGGGGGCGGGTGGTTCGCGGGGGTGTACCCGGTGAAACCGAGCTCGCTGCCATCCCCAGATCGCCTCCATCGCCAGCCACGTTGTCCTCAATCCCATGGGAAGAAGGAGCGATGCGGGGGGCGGCTGGAGTGGCGTTCCTTTGGTTAAAGGAAAGCCCCGACCGCAACGTTGCCTTGGTCATGTTCTCGCAGTGAGAACATGAACCATCCACAAACGCTGCCTCGGTGTGATCGCAGCCCAGACACATGAGACTGCGCCTGTGGCCATCTGAAGCGAAGAGCACTCTACCGCATCCAGGAACTACACAGGGGTGGAAGGGCATCTTTATAAAGACGCGTCCTATAAAGGACTTTCAACGCCGCTGTGTATTGCTCTTTTAGAGGAAAATACTCTTTTAGAGAAAATCACTCTTTTATAAACTCTTTTAGTTTGCACTGTCGAAGCGCCCAGGGGCAAACTGCACTGCTGTGCAGAGAAGGAGAAAGCCGCTGAAGTGCGCCGTAGATCCAACAGCAGATCACCAGAGGTAAGAGGAACAGGTGTGTGTGCTGCATACACGAACATCGGCTCTGAAGAAAATTTCTGAATGAAACAGACGCATTTCCCCGCCTTTATACCCGTATGTCCTGGGGTGGGACATGCAAATTCTGTCTGCCAACTTCTCACTGGCCTTTTTTCATAGATAAGAGGTATATTCGGTGCTCAAGAGAGACCCCTAGTGTCGCTTCTTCAACACAACGATGAATTGAGCGACAGACGGGGAACCCATTTACTTTGTAAACTCTAATGGGAATGTAAATTGAAAACTCAGATTTAATTTTATGACTAGTCTGCTTGTTTCCATGGGAATAACCTCAGTTTCCAATACCTCTGTGCTATTAGTTGTGAGTCAAAGGGCATTCCCAATTAGTCTACAAATGAAGGATATTATAAAAAAAGCAGTTTCACATTGTACATTTTGACCTTAATATCCTTAATATTGTGCCCTTCCCTTTTATCGCCCACTATTTCTTAAATAAGTCAGATAAACTATCAATAAACTAGGCTAGTCTGTTTATTAAAAGGAGAGGCTGTGTAAAGAATAAAAAACATAGCAATCACAGGGTACTTTTTTCAGTGCTTTTGTGAGCTGTTGGTGTTTTACCTGCAGTAAGGTCATTCTCAAGCTGCAAACGCAGGTGTTGAAATTCATGAAAGCCTTCATCCAAGGGTATAGATTTGGCTTGAACATTGTTCAATAAATGTACATGTTTCCAATGATCATGGTATTTCCTTGCTGGTAAATGACAGGATGCACTTGCAGTTTCTGTTTTTAGTGAATTGTAGCTAAACATCCTCTTCATTCAGCACTCGGTTTATCAAATGTGCTTTTAAACTGTCCCTGTTACCGTTTTACTGCGTGAGAAACAATTCGGCACGTGAGTGAGACATTCAAATGATTCATACTGAGATGCAATCCAAACCTGTCAGAGTGCAAGATTACACCGTTTTTATAATGGTGTGAATATTTATTAATCTGTGAGTTGAGTCTTTTGAGTTCACCAAAAAGATTAATTCAGATTCTTGCAGTCATGACAAATGAGTGTCTTTTATTTGTTGTGAATCATTGATTCAACTGATTCATATAAAACACAGAGTCGTTCACTAGCAAAACAATAGACGTAAATGGGAACAGTTCATTCAGTTAAACAAACTATAAGAATTGCTTTACACAAATTTGTTCATGAATTGAAACACTAGTGATTTAGGCATCTGCTGAAGAGAAAAAGACAAATAAAATACAGATTCAGGTGTGGAATAACTAACCACTACCTCATGGATCATGGATTGCATTGCACCATGGATAGGCATTCTTTCAGAAATGGGTTAAACTGTCACACTGAATACAGTATACCAATGTATATTTAAGTTATATTTCTGTATTAATAAATAGGAGGCTATATCATTGGTGTTAGCATGCACCTCTCAATAGATTTATGGTTGAAATGGGGAACCAACTCAAAAGAGTGAATCAGTTTCGAATCAGGCATTCTGACTCTAAATATCTGACAGAAAACGACAGCAATTGGCTGCTCGCTAGGTTTTGAAAAATAGTTATTGAGTTTAGTTTTATATCAAGATCAACAGGAGCTAATTATTTTTTCTCAGTCATTTGAAGGGACTCACAAACAAAAATTATATCAGTATCATTTTATTTTGTGAGTGAAACTTTAATGTATCATATAAAATATTCAAATCGTCTCTCACACGGATAATTTTTTAGACCTGTGAGGTTATTAGCTGATTTTGACATGAAAGAAGGGGGAAATGTATAGAATAATGAGATGCCCCTGGAATGGGGTCATGGAGTCATTGACTACAGCTTCATTTAAATTCTGATACAGAGACCCAATTATTGACCTTTTCAGCCTTATTTTCTGTAGAAACTTTACCAAGCACAAACATATTTCCAGAAATATAAGTATGGAAATTTTATTTTGCTATTTAGAATTTTATTTAATATTTTTAACCATTGATATTTCAGTAGATGGATATCTAGGTCACACACACACACACACACACACACACACACACACACACACATATATATATATATATATATATATATATATATATATATATATATATATATATATATATATACAATTTTTGTATTTATATAAATCGGAAAGTATAAATTATAATAAAATAAAATAAAAGTTTTTAATATTTTATTTTTATTTATAAAAATAATATTTTTTTTAAATTGTCATTTTAAAATGACACTAAAGCAGAATTTTATTATGAATATTAATTATTGTCATTTGTCTGGATATTGTTTGGTTTATTTATTTATTTTTATTTCTATTAATTATTCTCATTAAATATTGAAATACAAATATTTTCTTCAGTGATTTCAATTTATTTCTTTCGAATCAGCATAGAGGCAACAAAAACTACCAGCATATACAATTTAAACATTTTTTTTTTTTATTCCTTTTCTGTTTCTCACATAACAGTAATATGGATAAGGTGGAAATGTCTGTAATTATCATTCAAATAATATTTAAAAGAAATATTTTTGATCTTGTACAAATTTCATTTGTTTTGTTTTGCTTTGCTTTTTGTTTTGTTCGTTGAGTGAAATATGACCTGGACATGTTTTTGTTTATGAATTGTACTGGCTATCATAAACATTCAAGTGAATATGGTCTTACATCTCTTAAATACAATAAAAAACATTGTAAGGCCAGCTTTCATACCAGAAATATGATCTATTCCTCAACCCCAAAAAACACTCAGAAAATAATACTTTGAGTGAAAGTAGAAAACACATCCTGTGGGAAATGTTAATGTTTTGCAGAGCTCAGATAACCTTTACCAACTGCTGGGAAGTATTCTAAGCTTTTATTGTTCTTGCAGAAAATTTGTCATCTCAGATGTTAATGTAGGAGCATTGGGTATTGAATTTAACAATTAATACTTTACGCCAAATAAATAACATTATAGAGACAAGGAGAATCATTTTTGAAATCACATGTATGTGAACATATTATTGCTGACATTTTACTTTCACATTGTACACTGACTATTTGGATGGCTTTTTTTTTCAAAATATTTTAACTTTGCATTAAAAGTGAGAAACAATTTTTAATTTCAATTCATTAATTTTATGAATGAGGCCACTTCGTTCATGTTTTAGTCATCTCACATGATGTTTTGTTATACTACAAGGGTAATACATGTTTGGTTTGTTTTGTTTTTTGATAGTTTCATTTAGAACTGCCTCTTCAAACGTCCTCAAACCATCAATAAGGTGTGTATATATTCCCTAAACCTCGACTGATTTTTTTCCCCTTCATAGCAAATGTGATGGTATCAGCATTCTAATAAAATCTGCTTTTGATTAATTTTCAGTCCCAATATAATGAATGACTAATGAATGCTTGAGAAATGAAGTATGGTTGTAAAATAATTGTTCCCCTTCTGTCACTCTCTCGACCTAGTGTCGAACTAAGTGACACAAGGGGTCTACTCGGACGCCGAATCGTAACTCTGAACCTGAGAAAAGGCCAATGTCAAGTTGGCAGACAGAATTTGCATGCCCCGCCCCGGACATACGGGTATAAGGGGAAGCGGGGCAGCGAATGCCAGTCAGAATTTTTCTTCGGAGCCGAATGGTTGTACCGCAAGCAGCTGAAACACACACCTGTTTCACTCACCTCTACCAGCGAGAAGCATTGCTGTTGGATCCGCACGGCGCATTTCCAGCTGGCGTCTCTTTCTCTCTGCACGCTGTGCAGTCCACGCCCCTGGGCGCTTCGACAGCGCTTCTTTCTGTTTGAAAGAGTGTTCTCCTCCTAAAAGAGTATATTTTCTCTAAAAGAGTTTGAGTTCCCACTCATAAAAGAGCAATACACAGCAGGCGTTGAACGTCCTTTTCAGGACCCGTCTTTTTAAAGATGTCTTTCTGCCTCTGTGTAGTTCCTGGATGCGGTTGATATCTCTCCACTTCTGACGGTCATAAAAGCTTCCTCGCATGCCTGGGCTGTGATCACACGCAGGGCAGCATTTTATGAATGGTTCATGTTCTCAGTGCATAACCATGGCAACATTGCGGTCGCGATTTCTTTTGTCATGAGAGAAAGCCACTTCAGCCGCCCCCCGCGTTGTTCCTTCTTCCCACGGGATTGAGGTCGACCTGGCTGGCGATGAAGGTGATTTGGGGATGACCACGGGCTCGGTTTCACCGGGTAGATCCCCACGAACCACCCACCCCCCAGCACGCTTGTTTGCTTCCGTCCGAGCTCGGGAAGAGTGCGACTCACTTCCCGGCCAGCCGGCATTTTCCCTTGAGCTCCCAGAATTGTATGACGACATCGCCGCTGCATCGGAGAGCGTCACAGCGGCGTCTGATGCTGATGGCTCGCCTGGGCTGCCACCTCCGGGTCTGCTCGCCCAGTCTGAGGCTGATTTGCAGATGTCCGCTATGCTTTCCCGGGCCGCCGCGAGCGCGAGGCTGGACTGGAGATCTCCGTCCCCCCCCTTGGCTACTCGATCGGTTCCTCGGGTCACGGCGCCGCTTACAGCCACGCCCCCCCTTGGTTCCGTCGTTCCCGGAAGTGCATGATGAGCCAACGTGGTCGGAACCGCCCTCCGATTGTCCGCTCTCACTACCCTGGATGGCGGAACACCGCCACTTGGTGGGACTGAACGGTACTACTCTCCAGAGCCGTAGAATGACGTCATCACTGACCTCAAAAGTCTACAGCACCACTGGACAGGCCGCCTCCGCCCTGCATGCCATGGCTCTCCTGCAAATTCACTAAGCCAAGGCACTCAAAGATCTGCACCTGGGTAGTTCCAACCCCGATGTGCTACAGTAACTGCGCTCTGCTCCAACCTCGCTCTCAGAGCTACGAATGTCACGGCGCAGGCACTCGGGTGGACGATGGCCACACTCGTGGTCCAGGAGCGCCACCTCTGGCTGAACACGGTCGAGATGCATGGCGTTGACAATTCACGATTTCTCAACGCCTCCGCCTCCCAGCTCGGCCTCTTCGGCGACACCATCGACGACATTGCCCAGCAGTTCTCGGTGGTGAGGAAGCAGATGGGGACAGTTTCTCACATCATGCCGCGGCGCCACCCAGTCAGCGCACCCGCACCCTGCCTGCTCGCCGAGGGCGTCCCCCCCTGCGATGAGAAAGCAACAACAGGTAGCTCTGCAACCTGGGCCCAGCTCTCAGCCCCAGCGTCGAGCACCTCGCAGGCGGCGAATGCCCCCGTCTCCAGGACCCCCTCTCGGATCAGAAATGCTCCTGAGACGGACACCCCAGGCAGTCGGATGTTCGCTCCGGAGATGGTTTCAAGACCACTCCGTCCCCCGGTGGAGGGCCGGGAAGAGAATCCTTGCTTTCACCTGCTGCACCGCCTTCGGGCTGCGGTACCTACAGAGCGATTCCCTCACTCCCTGGGTCATTCAGCCGGCCCTACATCTCTCCAGTCCCAGTTTCCCGGACGCAGCTCTCTCGCCTCCGGCCCCGCGACTGTCCAACCCCGGCAGGCCAGCGCCGACGAGTGTCGGAGACGCCCTCTCAGGACCTCTTCCTCAGTCTCTAATCCGCCCCCTACTGGGTGTGCGGAGTAAGGTAAGAGCTTTGAGTCTTTTCTCAGCACCTCAGCCTCGGAACGCTCTTTTGCCTCCCGACGCATTATTACCTGCTCCCCCCCGCCGCAAAGCCCTGCCCGGTATGTCAAATGTGATCGTCCCCTTAGTCCCCCTCGCACGGAGTTTGGACGTGTGGTTAATGCTTCCCAATCCGTCGCGCTGGTTGGCCAGGACCATCCGACTCGGCTCTGAGATTCAGTTCGCCCGGCTCCCGCCTCGTTTCAGTGGTATTCGCTCCACTCTAGTGCGCGGCCAACAAGCCAGTGCCTTACGAGCAGAGATTTTTACACTGCTCCTCAAGGACGCGATAGAGCCCATCCCTCCAGCCGAGATGAAGAAGGGTCTCTACAGCCCTTACTTCATCGTACCCAGAAAAAGTGGCGGGTTGCGACCAATCTTGAATTTGCGAGTTCTCAACCAGGCCCTGCTCAGACTCCCGTTCAAAATGCTCACGCAGAAGCAGATTCTCACCTGTGTTCGACAGCTAGATTGGTTCGCGGCGGTAGTCCTGAAGGACACGTACTTCCACGTCTCTATTTTGCCACGACACTGACCCTTCTTACGGTTCGCGTTCGACGGCCAGATGTATCAGTACAAGGTCTTCCCCTTCAGCCTGTCCCTGTCCCCTCGCGTCTTCACCAAGGTTGCAGAGGCCGCTCTTGCCCCCCTAAGGGAAGTGGGCATCCGCATACACCACTCTCTCAATGACTGGTTCATTCTGGCCCACTCTCAAGTTACTGTGTGCTCACAGGGACCAGGTGCTCAGGCACCTCAGCCATCTAGGGCTTCAGGTCAACTGGGAAAAGAGTAAGCTCACCCCGGTTCAGAGCATCGCTTTTCTCGGTATGGAGTTAGACTCGGTCTCAATGACAGTTTGTCTCACCAACGAGCGCACCCAGTCAGTGCTCAGGTGCCTCGCTCGCTTCAAGTCTGGCACAGCGGTCCTCTAAAATAATTCTAGAGGCTCCTGGGGCATATGGCATCCTTAGTGGTCGTGCCGCTCGGGTTGATGCATATGAGACCGCTGCAGCACTGGCTACAGACCCGAGTCCTGAGATGGGCATGGCGCCACAGCACGCATCGTGTGACAATCACCCTTGCCTGCCATCAAACTTTCAGCCCATGGACAGACGTGTCGTGGTAACCACAGACACCTCTCGACACGGTTGGGGCACCGTGTGCAACGGGCACGCTGCCGCTGGCACCTGGAAAGGTCCCCGGCAGCATTGGCACATCAATTGCCTAGAGTTGATGGCTGTTATTCTTGCTCTACGGAGGTTTATTCCACTAATCCGAGGCAAGCACGTTCTGATTCGCTCACACAGCACCGCGACGGTAGCGTACATAAATCGCCAGGGTGGCGTGAGCTCTCGTCATATGTCACAACTCGCCCGCCATCTCCTCCTCTGGAGTCAGCCGTGACTCAGGTCGCTGCTCGCCACTCATATCCCTGGCAACCGCAACACGACGGCGGACACGCTGTCGCGACAGGTTTTCGCCCAGCGTGGAGTGGAGGCTCCACCCCCAGGTGGTCCAGCTTATTTGGGACCGATTCGGCAAGGCACAGGTAGACTTCTTTGCCTCCCAGGACAACTCCCATTGCCCGCTCTGGTATTCCCTGACGGACGCTCCCCTCGGGACAGATGCGCTGGCACACAGCTGGCCCCGGGGGCTGCGCAAGTAAGCATTTCCCCCAGTGAGACTTCTTGCATCGGTGCTGTGCAAGATCAGGGAGGACGAGGAACAGGTCGCCTTGGTGGCCCCTTACTGGCCCACCCGCACCTGGTTTTCGGAACTCATGCTCCTCATGACAGCCCCTCCCTGGAAAATCCCCCTGAGGAAGGACCTTCTTTCTCAGGGACGGGGCACCCTCTGGCATCCACGCCCAGACCTCTGGAATCTCCATGTCTGGCCCATGGAAGGGACGCGGAAGATCTAGTAAATCTACCACCTGCTGTCGTAGATACGATCAATCAGGCCAGAGCTCCCTCAACCAGGCAACTCTATGCACTAAAGTGGCGTTTGTTCACGAATTGATGTTCTTCCCGAGCCGAAGACCCACAGAGATGCACAGTCAGGTAAGTCCCTTGGTAAGCATGACTTGATTATCAGGTTCCTGAAAGACGCCCGGAGACTACATCCTCCCCGGCCTAACCTGTTTCCCTCTTGGGATCTCTCAGTGGTCCTCTCAGGTCTTCAGAGGCCCCCATTTGAGCCTCTTGATTCAGTCGAGCTCAAAGCCCTCTCCTTGAAGACGGCCCTCCTGATCGCGTTAGCCTCAATCAAGAGGGTAGGAGACCTGCAAGCGTTCTCTGTCAGCGACTCTTGCCTGGATTTCTGTCCGGCACTTTCTCACGTTATCCTGAGACCCCGACCGGGCTACGTGCCCAAGGTTCCCACGACCCCTTTCAGGGACCAGGTCATGGACCTGCAAGCACTGCCTCGGGAGGAGGCAGACCCAGCCCTTTCGTTGCTGTGTCCAGTGCATGCTTTGCGTACCTATGTGGACCGCACGCAGAGCTTTCTCTGAGCAGCTCTTTGTCTGCTTTGGCGGACGGCAGAAAGGGAATGCCGTCTCCAAACTGAGGCTAGCCCACTGGGTCGTTGATGCTATTGCCTATCACGCCCAGGGCGTGCCCGACCCCCCTGCAGGTCCGAGCACACTCCACTAGAAGTGTGGCGTCTTGTGGGTACTAAGCCATGGCACCTCCCTAGCAGACATCTGCAGAGCAGCGGGCTGGGCAACACCCAATACCTTTGCCAGATTTTAAAATTTAAGGGTTGAGTCGGTGTCGTCCTGTGTTTTGTCAGGTCCGAGCCGGTAGAACTCGGTAACGCGGCACAACCGACCAGGTGTTCCGCTTGTATCTTGTGCCCTTCACCAATGTGATCCAGTGCGCCTTCTGTCCCAGGTCAGCCACTGAGTGTCGCTGCCTGGATGCTTTTTCCTCCCTAGCCTTCTGGCCCGCGAATTCAGCAGAGTAACTCGCGGCCAGACCCAGTACGAGTCTTAGGGCTCTGTACTGGGGTCGGGCTCCACGGGCATAGTTCCCTCTTCAGGCTAACTCCCCGTGATGTATTCTCCACGGTACGGTCCCCCTCTCGGCGGACCCGCGTTTCCCTCAGGCAGCCATGCTGCCTCGGCCCCGTGTCTGTAGAGACCCCCTTCATTAGGCTGGACCTACCACCGTGCCATTTCCCACGTCCGGCTTCACAACCCTCGTGGTGTATTCGCCATACATTACCTCCCCCTGGTCTGGGCAGGGTATGGCCTCTGCAGGGTCTTCCCCTCCTGAAAGAATAGGAAATCTGCAGGCCGGACAGCTACCTTGCCTCCGGTTCTGCCTCAGCGCCCGGCACACCGGCACCAATGAGTTTTGAAGACGCCTCCTTAGGCGTCTTCCTCAGTCTCTAAGCCGCCCCCCCTGCCGGGTGCGTGGAGCAGGGTTAATGCTTCGAGTCTTCTCTCAGCACCGCCCAGGCTCTCCTGCTCCCCCCCGGGGAATGACCGCCTTCCCCGACATAGGTTGGGCCCCAGCCACTCTACATCCTATGTGAGAGACATAGTGAGAGAGAAGGCCGCGGCTGTTGGGTTTGCTCCCATGCTAGCATGTAATACCTTTTTCCCCCAGGGGTGCGGGAAAACCTAAGGTGGATATGCTAAAAGGGGGCGTTGGGGAGGGCGACGTGCATTCGGTTCAGGTGCCTCTAACACGCAATAGCCTGCTTTGCCCCTGCTCCGACAGTCACGTCACACGGTCAGTGAGTGGCGTTTTTATATGGACCCCTTGTGTCACTTCCTTCGACACTAGGTCGAGAGAGTGACAGAAGGGGAACGTCTTGGTTACTGTTGTAACCTCCGTTCCCCGAGGGAGGGAACGAGACGTAGTGTCCCTCCTGCCACGGCACTAGACCTAGCACTGTAAATGGCCGTGCTTCATCCTTCGGCTCCTCAGTGCAAAATCCTGACTGGCATTCGCTGGCCCGCTTCCCCTTATACCCGTATGTCCGGGGCGGGGCATGCAAATTCTGTCTGCCAACTTGACATTGGCCTTTTCTCAGGTTCAGAGGTACGATTCTGCGTCCGAGAAGACCCCTTGTGTCACTTCCTTCGACACTGCGTCTCGTTCCCTCCCTCGGGGAACGGAGGTTACAACAGTAACCGAGACGTTCTTGATTGACTTTATGTTACAATACACTGAACCAGTAGCTGAACTGTTTATTAAAATAAGTATTTATGTATTTATGATTGCCCTAATAACATAACTTTTTGGGATCACAGGTTAATTAGAACTTTACAATAAGGTTCTATACCTGAACATTATTAAATGCTGTAATATTTATTGTTCATTGTTCATGATACCTAAGGCATAATGTTAATTTTCATTTATAAATATACTACTGCAACACACACAAACACACACACACACACACAAATAAAAAAACCAAGATTAATAAATGGAGCTAAATTATTTTCATCATTAGCTCATGTTAAATATTGTCAATGCTAATGATATTGCATGCAATCGTATTGTAAAAGTGTTACCAAAGATGAGATATATAATAACAAATAAACAATGTTTCATATAAAATGTTTATTTGCACCCCTTCATTAATTATAATATATATAATATATAAGAGCGAGTAACAAAATCCAAATATGCTATATATTTAGTACTTTTTTCTTACAAAAAAGGGAAAACTGTAAGGCATGTCTGCTTGCACGACATAAACGTCGCATTAAAACTGCACCTATAGTAGCTCAAAGCAGCGTGATTCAGTAGGAACAACTTCACTTTCAAACCACAATCTCATCGAAGTGTACAAACATGTATTTGACATGGCTTGTACTTGTTTACATGTAAACTTTTCTTTTTTGTCACTAATGGTGATAAACAATTTAAATGTGGAACTCAATTTCAAAAAACATTTTACCCTTCAACTTAAGCACAAAAAATTACAATTAAAGAAAATGTCCATTTGACAGATGGACGTATCTTAGTCTTTACAACCTCCAATGAAATCGGTGATATGTTTTGAAAATATATCATCCATGCACAAAAGAGAAAGCCATACATTCAGACCACAATTAGAAACACACACTGTTAGGCAAAGTTTTACACAACATGCTCTTTTCAACAACACCATATTTTCATATTCGACAGGAGAGCACAAGAAAGGAGGGGAATGGAAGAGAAAAATAGAAAAAAAAAATTGTATGCACTAACATGGCCCTATATTTCAACCAGCCCTTTTAGGACATTCAACTACTTTTGAGGGTTCTTCACTTTCATTGTCTTCTCTCAGTAAAGTTGGTTTGTCATTTGATGAGCATTCAGAAATGATCTGTTTGTAAACCTTTTCATTCATATTTCCTTTGCTTTCTTTCTACGTTAGAGTCAACATGAAATGACATTCACAGTCCAATGTACGGCCATTATGTGATGTATTTTCAGCTGAAACTATAAACGGAGTAAAACAAATTTAAATCAGTAGCATTTTGTCTTTTTTTTTTTTTCCGAGTACAACATTTTAAACATTTTTAAAACGAGATATAGTTACTTCAGAAGCAGAAGATAAGCCATTGTTCCTTTTTTTTTTTTTTTTTTTTTGAATAAATATTAAATATAGTTTTCTTAACCCATTGCCAAATAGTTTTATTTGAGAAGCAAAATTGTATAAGATAATACATGGTTTTAGACAATATATCTTGAATTATGTTTTCTCACCAAATTTTGTTCGAAAAATTGACCTAGATAAAAAAAAAAAAAAAGTATTCTTCATTGTTGCTTCATCTTAACAAAAATTAATGAATTCAACCTTTTTGTAAAATAGTTAATTTTTCCAAAGTTAAGTTAGAAACAAGACTTGATTTTATTCATTATGAATTGGATCGTGAACAGTGGGTCGAATGTGACCTGAATGTGAGTTTGGAGCTGATTGTGGAGGACTACTTTTAATTTTAATTTTGGTATAATGTGCACTGATATGAATGTATTTATAAAGAACATGAGAGTATTTTGATTTCATGTTGACTTTAAGACATATTTTAAAGTACATTCAACCTTGTCCTCTCTTGGCTCACTGAATTTTGTATTTCAAAAATCTGCCCAAAGATGAGCACATCATCCTTTAGATCATCTCATTTTCAAAGCAGTTTATTTGTCTTTAGTCTGCTTCACATCACTGATGCTTTCTGCATTGAACTTTCACTTTGAAAAAAAAACATTTAGGAATTAAACTTTGCAGCACTTCAATGATGAAACGGATGTTTAAGCAAGCAGGTTTCAACATTAAGCACAAGGGCTCTGGTGAATTCACAGCGTTCTTCCATAAACAACAAGTTACTTTGGGAGGTTTCATAAAACTACTGAAACATGCATTGTTCATAATGGAAGGTCTGAGCCATTAAACTGCTAATTCCATCAGTTTGTTCACTGTACAAATTTGATCTGAAATCCACTTGATCAAGGACATTTAAAACTACAGATGCAAACGAGCCGGTACAACCATGAACTCACTGACTCATTGGGTGTCATTCATTCAACACAAGCAAAACTAAAAAAAAAAAAAAATTCTGTGTGCATCATCATAAAAACATTCATAAGCATATTGCTGCATTTCCATATTTAGTATATTTGTCCCCCCCAAAAAAACAAAACGTTTTAAATATCAACAAAACCAAAATTCGAACCAAAAGTATGCTTAAAACAAGAATAAATAAGAAATTGTGCTATGAAAATGTTCCTTAAGCAATTATATATTATATTATATTATATTATATATTCTGAGAAAAAATAGTTAGAATTATTTTTGCAATGCATTTCATTACTATAGTTGTTTTGTAAAAAAAAGTTTTTTAAAACATGTAGTCCAAAAAAATTACATAAATATTTTCTTTTATAATGAATTAACCAAGATCAGACACATTTTACAAAATAATATACTTGAAATATAATATAATATATAATATAATATAATATAAGTGAAACATAAAGAAATATAGATATATAAATAAAGGGTTGTGAATGCATAGAGAACAAATTCAAATAACATAAATATGAGTAAAGACCACAAGTATGTTATGTTCTAAACTTGATTAAGTTTTAGCTTTTGCACAAACAAGTGCAAGCATCTGAATTAAAACTTTCGATATTACCGACACTGAACAAGTGCCAAATTTATCTATAGAAAATTTGTCCCAAATCTGAACTCCATACGGGGCAGATACTCTTCATAAACCTGTCATTCAAGGGAACTATTTTATTCTTTAGGAAAATAACAAAACAAAAAAAAAGTAATTTTCCAAAATTTTTTTGAAGAATTTTAAACTGATCAGGTGCAAAAGCTATTACGCAACTAATATTTAATAAAATATTGGCAAATTAATAGAAATATATTTAGAAAATAATTTCATTCTTGCAATGAAAAGGGCAAAAACACCATTCACTGCAAGAGCTATTTTGTTAGATATAAGCGGTTTTGAATAAAAGTTGCTAAATGGTAAAGCCAAAATATATAATTCTATTAGAAATATAAATACATTTTCTGTCTCTGTAAGAAAACATTTTATAATTAAAATCTTTATATATTAAGATACATATAATTTAATTTGAATTAAGCAGAAGCAACAGTCAGCTAAAACTCTCAGTCTTATAAAACAAACTCAAATCAGTTTTGCAATGCCATAAAAAAATCACTTGTTTGACATAAAAAAAGATTGAAATAAATGATGTATTTAAATTGTGTGAAAATCACAGTTAAAAACATTTACTCATAACCTTCTCTTGTATTCTCACAGTGGTACATAAAGAAGTTAGATTTTTATTTTTATTTTTTATATTTTTGTTTTTCATCTTATAACGTCCATTTAGTTTTTTACCATACGAGGAATTTGGGAGGGGTGAAATGCACCCCAGTATAAAAGAAAAACAAAAATATATTTTCATATTCCAATTCATTTCCAGAACGACCATGTGGAAAGTAATCCCATTTGCATGGCAGTCACCTTCTATCCTAAAAGTTTGTTTTTCTATTAAAGGTGAAGTGTGTAGTTTCTGCGCCACTTCCATTTGAAACTGCAAAATTAGTGACGGTTTTCAAACACGCTTCCTGAACACTCCTCTCATTTACTATTGGTGTGTTAACCAATGTTGCCATGTCGGGCAGGTTGTTATGTGCAAACAAATATCATAATAGCGTAATTGTTTACACTTTGTGTGGAAATTAACCAACAAACGGCTTACTTATAGTTGCCTCTGCATATCAAACTAGGATACGATGAGAACTGTAACAGCATAAAAATGATATACTTCAACTATAATGACATTCGAAATGAGAGCAGTTGACCAAAAGAGAAGCTGCTTTGTGATTGCACCAAGCATTTTTTGGAACAGGATGCAAAAGTTTGCGCTAACTTGTTTATTAAACTCTCTCTCATTTTCACTCCTTACATATAGCAAGCTAGCTTGTTCTCCATTTTTTTTTTCAAGGGCATTTTCTCTTTTTTGAAAAATGTCCAGCTCAGTTAAAGAAAGTCTAACAGCGCACTGTGAACGACACTGCATCTGTCTTAAATGTCTGTGTGGCTGTTTGCCTGCCATTATCTCCAATGCAACAACAGCAATGTGAGTGTGATTACAGCAAATAGTAATTGCAAAGTAGGATCTTGCTGATTGGCTGCATCTGCTGCTGGTTGTGGGTCACTTATGTCCGCTTCCACCATAGGAGGTTCTGTGTGCACCACTTCCGGTTCTGTAGTAAAACCACTTCCACTGCCCGAACCGCTCTCCTCATCACCTGGCATATAGAAACATTCAGTGAGGAGAAATTTACAAAAATAACGTGGAAATGATCTAAACTGAAACTAGATTTGTTACTTCAGTTGAACAATGCAGATTCACTGAACGATAAAAAATGTGATGGATATGATGACAGCAATGTTCACTAAATACATTCTGATGGAGTCTGATGGCTTGGGGGAAGAAGCTGTTACACAGTCTGGCCGTGAGGGCCTGAATGCTTCGATACCTCTTGCCAGACGGCAGCAGGGTGAAGATTATGTGTGAGGGGTGTGTGGGGTCATCCACAATGCTGATAGCTTTGCAGATGCAGTTTTTTTGTAAATGTCTTTGATGGAGGGAAGAGAGACCCCGATGATCTTCTCAGCTGTCCTCATTATCCTCTGCAGGGCTTTGCGGTCCGAAACAGTGCAAGTCCCAAACCAGGCAGTGATGCAGCTGCTCAGGATGCTCTCAGTAGTCCCTCTATAGAATGTAGTGAGAGTGTGGTGGGAAATGTGCTTTCCTCAGCCTTCGAAGAAAGTAGAGACGCTGCTGGGCTTTCTTGGTAATAGAGCTATGGTTGAGGGACCAGGTGAGGTTCTCCGCCAGGTGAACACCAAGGAATTTGGTGCTCTTGACGATCTACACAGAGGAGCTGTCGATGTTCAGTGGAGAGCGTTCACCTTGTGCTCTCCTAAAGTCAACAACCCTCTCTTTTGTTTTGTCAACATTCAGGGACAGGTTGTTGGCTCTACACCAGTCCGTTAGCCACTGCACCTCCTCTCTGTATGCTGACTCGTCGTTCTTGCTGATGAGACCCACCACGGTCGTATCATCGGCGAACTCGATGATGTGAATCTAGCTGTGTATTGCTGCACAGTCGTGAATCAGCAGAGTGAACAGCAATGGACTGAGCACACAGCCCTGGGGGGCCCCAGTGCTCAGTGTGGTAGTGGTGAGGTCTCCCAGTCAGGAAGTCAAGGATCCAGTTGCAGAGGGAGGTGTCCAGGCCCAGCAGGTTCAGCTTTCCAATCAGGTGCTGTGGAATGATTGTGTTGAATGCTGAGCTGAAGTCTATGAACAGCATTCAAACGTATGAGTCCTTTTTATCTAGGTGGGTGAGGGCCAGATGGAGGGTGGTGGCAATGGCGTCATCTGTTGAACGGTTTGGACAATACGTGAACTGCAGTGGGTCTAGTGAGGGGGGCATCTGGGTCTTAATGTGCCTCATAACGAGCCTCTCAAAGCACTTCATGATGATTGGTGTGAGTGTGACAGGACGGTAGTCGTTGAGGCAGGACACTGAAGACTTCTTTGGCATGGGGACGATGGTGGTGGCTTTGAAGCACGTTGGAACGACGGCGCTGGTCAAATCAAGGTTACCACCCCACGATTTGTCCTGTTCCAACCCAAGTTTATTATAGTTTTGGATTTTTTTATTTATTATTTATTTCTATTTTTTATAAAATTTTTCATTTCAATGTAGCTTAGTTCTCGCTAGTTTTCACACTTTGTTAGTTTTCATTTTCTCAGTGTTCTCTAGTTTCAGTATAGTTAGTTTTTATTTTATTTTATTTCATTTTATTTTTAGTTTAATGTTTCATTTAAAACTTCTAATGTCATTACATTTCTCAGTACAGTCTTGTGTTACATTTCGCATTTTCAAGTTTAATTAAGGTGGATTGTATTTCAAATTTTATAAAGAATTTGATTATATTATATTTGATTTTATTATATATAATAAAAATTTTATATGAAGAAGTGAGTGGAACTGGGACAGTTGAGCTTGACCCTTATTCTATCCATGTGCATTTCCTTAAATGGTTATAAATCATTAATAAACTAATCTTTGGAGCTTTAAATTGATGCTCTTAGATCAGGATGTGTGGCAGTGCACATTTCATGACCACCGTTGGGAAAAGCAATGGTAAAGAAATTTGAGGTAATAAAGGTAATTAAATATTATAAGTTGAGTTAATGTTTGCTAATGTTACACTTGTGATGTGACAGAGTATAAGAAAGTGTCAAAAATAATTCAAATAATATGTAGGTATATTCTATACAACATTGTTTTCTCTGTCAAACTTTACCAACACTGCCTGCAATAAAATCTGGGATTTGGTCAAAAGAGGGTCTCCAAAGGTTCTTCATCCCAGTCTTGAGCAATTCTTAATTTTTCCTTTTGAATAAGGTAGGAGACATCCAAAGCTTTCTATACAATTATAATGTCAGGTTATGTGGCATTTGAATCATAATTAAAAGAAAATTGAAATTTCCAAAAGTGTCCCACTTTTTGCATATTCACCCTACTTTGAATTAAAGACTAAAAATAAAATGTATTCAATATTTTTTTTTTAGTTTATTTTTGGTAGTTAAAAAAAAAAAAAGATTTTAGTTTAGTTTCAGTTTTTTTTTCCAATCATTTCAGTTTTCATTTAGTTTTCAGTTTTGTTTTTGTTAACGATAATAATTTGCATGAAACTTTTTTAATTGATTGCTTGTGTTAATGTGTTAACTTTGACAGCCCTAATATATTGTAATTTGTATAAATGTATTTTGTTTATATTTATAATAATATAAAAATATATATTAGGGCTGTCGATTTAACGCATTAATTAAGTGTGATTAATTTGACAAAAAATAACGTGTTAAAAAAATTAACACAATTAATCACACCATAATAAGGAAGATTTCTGTGAAATGCAAGCTTGTAGTACCACCTGTTTACTCCAGAGGACAGTAAGTGAAATTTCAGCTGTATGAGCAACACAGTTTATACAGTGAAGAAAACACTTCAGTAGGCATAACAACGCAAACATGCATTACATTCTTGCGTTCAAAACACTTGAATGAGCGCAAATGCGAACTAAGGGATCTGAAGATGTATTTAAAGATTGAGTATTAAATTATATTTAACTTGAAACAGTGAACTAAACATTTTATGTTTAAGATGTATATTTCATTATATACAGTAATGTTTTGTGAAGGTGACTTACTTGAATCTTGGAAGTAGACATCTTTGCCATTGTATGCATTTCGTAACTTGTTGGTCATCACTCGCAGTGTCATGATCTGTTGTCTTATAAAAGTATCTGGTCTTGTGATGTCCACCTCTACCTCTGGGTTATTCTGCTGGTTTGTTAGGCCATCTTTAACAACTTCTGGAAAATATCTGAAAATTAACAAACAAACAGCTGTTTTATTTGTATTTTATATTTCATGAAAAACAAGTCTCTACAGTTGGGGTTACACCCACACATGATTCATTCACTTTTATTTATGTATCAAATAGATACATTTGATATAATCTATATTTGATTAAGGATCTTTTTAAGTGAAGTCATGGGATAAACAAACACAAGTCCATTTATTTACAAATTGAACAAAGATTATAATTCAGAGCTGTAAACACATGTCTGATTTATGCGTCTCTTAAATGTGTTAAATTATTTATGCTGTTTACTCTGTCTACAAAAGTCTACAAAAAATAAAAGATATTTCACAGAGCATCCAAAAATGTCTTCCTTATATATCCCCTTTCAGTACTTTTGGATATATATTGGATATAATAGTTAAAATAAAACATTTGATGTATTTTTTATTTTATTTTACACTTTAAAAGGAGCCATCTTTAAAACTAATATACATTTTATTTGTCTACCAAAATTTACATCACAGGAAATACATTTTTGTCATTTGGGAGCCCCCTTGGGGTCTCACGTACCTCTGAACTTGAGAAAAGGCCAATTAGAAATTGGCAGACAGAATTTTCATGTCCCGCCCCCAGACATACGTGTATAAATGGAAGCGGCTGTGCGTCTGTCAGTCAGATTCTTCTTTGGAGCCGAGCGGTTGTGCATCAGCAAGCTGAAGTTCACCACTGTTCCACTCACCTCTGTTGGCAAAAAGCACTGCTGTTGGATCTTATGGTGCATTTCCAGCTGGCGTTCTCTCTCTCTGTACGCTGTGCAGTCCACACCCCTGGGCACTTCGACAGCACTTTCACTGCCTAAAAGGGTGTTTTCCCCTCCTAAAAGAGTTTTATTCTCTTGAACAAAGAAATGCAAGCTTGTAGTACCACCTGTTTACTTCAGAGAGCAGTAACTGAAAAAAGTTTGAGTTTCACTCATAAAAGAGCAATACACAGATGTTGAACGTCCTTGTCAGGACATGTCTTTTTGTCCCCACAGCCTTCATGGCCTGACGACTAGTACCTTGGCTCAGGGCGGCGCTCGCAGCCACGCCCCCCCCCCCCCACAAGTAACATTCTTCCCGGAAGTGCATGACGAGCTGATGCGGTCGTGGAGGGCACCTTTTACTGCCCAGAACAGACCCCTCCGCTTGTCCGCTCTCACTACCCTGGACGGCGGGGCGGCGCACGGGTACACGGAGGTCCCCCAGGTGGACAGAGCAGATGCAATCCACCTGTATCCCGAGAAGGCCGCCACATAGGTCGCCCAGTACTCCCCTTCAGAGACTGTATGAAGAAGTCATCAATGACCTTGAAAGCCAACAGCGCCACTGGACAGGCCGCCTCCACCCTGCATGCCATGGCTCTCCTACAGGTCCACCAAGCCAAGGCACTTAAAGATCCGCACCTGGGTAGTCCAAACCCCGACGTGCTGCAGGAACTGCGCTCTGCCACCGATCTCGCTCTCAGAGCCACAAAGGTCACAGCGCAGGCACGCGGGTGGGGATGACCCACTTCTGACTGAACATGGTCGAGATGCACAACGTTGACAAGGCGCGCTTTCTCAATGCCCTCGTCTGCCTTTTCGGCTACACCACAGTTTTTGGTGGTGAAAAGGCAGACAGAGGCGATTTCTCACATATGCCTTGGCATGGCCAAACCTGTGCCCCGCCTGCCCGCTGAGGGTGTCCCCCTGCGGTCAAACAACAGGCAGCTCCGCCTCAACCCGGGCACAGCTCTCAGCCCCAGTGTCGAGCACCTCACAGGTGGCATATGCCACCCGTCTCCAGGACCCCTTCCAGGACTAGGAAAGACTCCTAAGCACTCCTGAGATGGATGGCCCAGGCAGTCAGACGTTCGCTCCGGAGCTGGTACCAAGACCACTCCGTCCCCCGGTGGAGGGCCGAAAGGAGAATCCTTGTTTCCCTTATTTTCAATTTGCAGCACCGCCTTAAATACCCACATTCTCAATAAAAGAGCAATTTCCTCACAAGGACCTTCTTTCTCAGGGACGGGGCACCCTCTGGCACATGCGCCCAGACCTCTGGAACCTCCACGTCTGGCTACTGGACGAGACACGGAATATCTGAGCGATCAACCACCTGCAGTCATAGACACGATCAACCAAGCCAGAGCTCCCTCCAACAGGCAACTTTACGCCCTGAAGTGGCGCTTGTTCGCAAATTGGTGTTCTTCCTGACCTGAAGACCCAAAGAGATCAGTTCGGTCAATGCTTTCATTCCTGCAAGAGAGGCTGAAGAGGTGGCTGTCCCCCTCCACCTTGAAAGTGTATGTAGCAGCTATCGCGGCCCACCACGACACAGTGAGGTTCCTTAGAGGCACCCAGAGACTGAACCCTCCCTGTCCAAACCTGTTCCCCTCCTGGGATCTCTCAGTGGTCCTCTCTAGCCTTCAGAGACCCCCCTTCAAGCCGCTTAACGTCGTCATACTTGTAGAGCTCCTCCCTCATCAGGCATGACCTACCACGGCTCTGCTCCCATGTGCGGCTTCACAACCCACGTGGTGAATTTACCACATGTCCCCCTAGTCTGGGCAGATGTGGCCTCTGCAGGGTCTTTTCCCTCTCTAAGAATAGGATCGGGAAAGACCGTCTTCCCGACGCATTTCATAGCGTTAAGATAGCCCCAGCCGCTTCACACTCTATGCGAGAGACATAGAGAGAGAAAAGGCCACGGCTGCCGGCCTTGCTCCTATGCTTGTCATGTAGCACCTGTTCCCCCATCAGGGGTGCTGGGAACCTAAGGTCTGTATATGACATCTTTTTTGGGGAGGGTTACGTGCAGCCGATACAGTTGCTTCTAGCACGCAGCAACCTGCTTGCAACTGTGTCAGCAGTTCACGTAACACGGTCTAGTGCATGACGCTTTTGAATGGGACCCCTAGTGTCACTTATTTCGACACAATGTCGAGTGAGTGACAGAAGGGGAATGTCACGGTTACTGTCCCTGAGGGAGGGAACGAGACATTGTGTCCTTTCTACCACGACATTAGACCTACCACTGTAAACGGCCGTACCTTATTCTCGGCTCCTCAGTGCAAAAACTGTAAATTTAACTGTATCTGTAACTGAAAACGAATGTGCTTGAATGATGCTGCATCCACACCACTAGTTGTTAGTGTGAGTCCAAGATGTCATATTTATACATTACTGAGTGCACCTTTAAGAGTCCTGTTTTGATTCCATGGGGTCTTTAAGAAGATAAGCTGAATTAACTGCAAAATATTGTGAAGAATTTAACAAACCGATTCTTTAGGAATATCAGTACAGTGCTGCAAAGGTATCATTGCTTAATTTCAACTCTACAAATCTGTAAAAACACATGCTGCATCATTATGCATGAAGTGAACTCTATTGTGATCTAATCTCCTAATAACCGCTTTAGTGAGAGGTAATTGTTTGTGCCTAATTAATATTTCAGGTGGTGCTTTGTGGAAAAATTAATGGAACTTGTTGAATACTTGCGTGTTGCGTGTATCACAAACATTCCTCTATTCAAATGCAAAGTGTGTGCTTTTTATGCAGTAATGAGCCAATATTGACATTGTTGTACTCTGTGGAGACCCGATCTGACAAACACAAAAATCATCACATGAATTTCTGCTCTAACAAGTCTTTTCATTTGTGTTAATTTGTCTTTTAGGCACTGTAAAACCCCTCTTCACACATTACAGCAGAATTACATAATGAGGCTGCTCTGAGAGAAATTGAAATGCATCTTATATTGCACCATCTGCTCATATTATCACTTGAGGAGGGCCAGAAAGCTGATGGGTTTTTCTGCCAAACTGGCTGGCGTATAGTCAAATGCAGACAGACGGAGTGACAGACAGCATGATGTGTGCAATGGAAATATACATTTCTTCTTATGTACGCAAATGCACAGAACTTGCTGCCTTTCATTAGACAAAATCAACCTGCATGTACCTGATTTGATGTAGTTGTTCAACATGATCTCCTGAGCATTTGCAGCTAGCACACTAGAAATGCTGCACCTCACAAACATGACTATAAAATACACTACAAAAAGTCATAAATGTAATCTATTCTATTTTTGCACTATAAAGTCTTCAGAAGCAAAATGATAGCACAATATCGTTTTTTTATTGTTCTATATACAGATGGTTAGATGGAATTGTGTTCTTCTGTGTCTCATACCATGTTTTGCATTTTTAAAATGCTGTGTTAAGTTTTTGTCAAGTCAAGTGGTATTTGAATACCCCTCCCCTGGAGGTGACGTGCATACCGCTAATTCGATTTTCTCTTCGGAGCTGAACAGTCGATAGTTCAAGCTGAGACAACCGATTTCCATCCCTCACCTCTGCTGGATCCTTACGGCGCATTACAGCAGCTTTCTCACCTCTACGCACGGATGCACTACAGAGATTGCCCTTGGGATCACCTTTGACTTAACCTGATCGAGATGCTTGAGGCCGACAAGACACGCTTCATGAATGCCCCCATCTCCCAGGCTGGCCTATTTGCTGACACCATTGGGACTTTGCCCAGCAATTCTCGGTGGTGAAGAAGCAGATGGAGGCTTTTCAACACATCCTACACTAACGCAGCTCAAGATCCTGCACCCCGCCTGCTCGCCACCAAGTGCGTCTCCCTGCACTGGCTCCTCGCCGGCCCACCCCTGTGGCCCCACCCCGGCATCGAGCCCCCTGCAGGAAGCAGACGCCACCCGTCTCACAGCCGCCTGCTAAGAAGAAGACTTTGAAGTGCCCCTGAGACGGGTGATCCAGGGATGTGAGGATCCACTGCCTTGAAGCTGGTAAGCAGACCACTCCATCCCCCGGTGGAGGGCTGGGAGGAGAATCATTTGTTCTCATTTAATTTTGTTTCATCGCATGCTCCAGTAGCTCAAGGTCCATGCTCAAGGCCACCACCATTGACCCCATGCCATAGAGTCTTCAGTGTCCTGCTTCAATGACTACCGTCCCGTTGCACTCACATCCATCATCATGAAGTGCTTTGAGAGGCTCATCATGAGGTACATTAAGACCCAGCTGCCCCCCTCACTAGACCCACTGCAGTTTGCATATCGTCCAAACCATTCAACAGACGATGCCATCGCCACCACCCTCCATCTGGCCCTCACCAACCTAGATAAAAAGGACTCATAAATTCGAATGCTGTTCATAGACTTCAGCTCAGCATTCAACACAATCATTCCCCAGCACCTGATTGGAAAGCTGAACATGCTGGGCCTGGACACCTCCCTCTGGATCCTGGACTTCCTGACTGGGAGACCTCAGTCAGTCCGGATCGGGAACAGCCCCCCCAGGGCTGTGTGCTCAGTCCACTGCTGTTCACTCTGCTGACTCATGACTCTGCTGACCGTGGTGCGTCTCATCAGCCAGAACGATGAGTCAGCATACAAAGAGGAGGTGCAGCGACTAATGGACTAGTGTAGACCCAACAACCTGTCTCTGTATGTCAACAAAACAAAAGAGATGGCTGTTGACTTTAGGAGAGCACAGAGTGACAACTCTCCGCTGAACATCGACGGCTTCTCTGTGGAGATCGTCAAGAGCACCAAATGCCTTGGTGTTCACCTGGCGGAGAACCTCACCTGGACTATTGAGAGCATCCTTAGCAGCTGCATCACTGCCTGGTTTGGGACTTGCACCATTTCGGACCGCAAAGCCCTGCAGAGGATAGTGAGGACAGCTGTGAAGATCATCAGGGTCTCTCTTCCCTCCATCAAAGACATTTACAAAAAAACACTGCATCCGCAAAGCCACCAGCATTGTGGATGACCCCACACACCCTTCACACAAACTCTTCACCCCTCTGCCGTCTTGCAAGAGGTACCGAAGCATTCGGACCCCCATGGCAAGACTGTGTAACAGCTAATTGCCCCAAGCCATCAGACTCCTCAAAACTCAGAGACTGGTTTGACACACACACACACACACACACACACATGTCCTGAGTTGCACTTGTGTGTCACTTTATAACTGGTTGCAACCATAGTATGTTATGTTTACATTTGGCATTTTTAGAAACTGTCATCTTTTTGGACTACTGTGTACTGGTCGGGGCTGCACGGTCTCTTACTGTGTCTATTGTCCTGTTCATTGTTAGTAATTTATTGTACTGTCCCGTACTTTTTGCACACGTTTGCACGTGCACTTTATATAGGTATTTTATTTAGTCTGTGTAGTCTCATGCGGTTCTGGGTTTGTCCTATGTTGTTTTATGTAGCACCATGGTCCTGGAGAAGGTCTCGTTTCGCTGTGTATTGTACAAACTGACTTGACTAGATGCGGTACCCAAACACTCAACAAAAGATCAGTTTCCTCAGTCCCTGGGTCACATAACTGGTGTGTTCAGCTGTCACACAGACCACTGGCTTTTGTCCCTCTCTGGCAGGTCCAACGTCCTGGTGGCAGTTTCCCCACCCCGGCGTACCAAGCTGTAGCACAGACATACTCAAACCTGGACAGTTTTGATGGGACGTGGGGACAGAACACCTCCTCCCCCCTCCTCGACAGATCCGCCGGTGTGTATCAGGAGGGAGGTAAATGCTTTGATGTCTCGTGACTCAGCACCACCACAGGGCTCAAACCCCGTCAGTGTGGCCTCCCTGGCTCCGCCCCGCCGTGTATGTCCGATGAAATTGTTCCCCTGGCCCCCCTTGCCCAGTGTTTGGACATGTGGCTCACCCTTTCCAACCCATCGCGATGGCTGACTTGGAACGTCCGACTGAAGGACGCGTACTTCCACGTCTCGATTCTACCTCGACACAGACCCTTCCTGCGGTTTGCATTCAAGGGTCAGGCATACCAGTACAAAGTCCTCCCTTTCGGTCTGTCCATGTCCCCTCACGTCTACACGAAGGTCACAGAGGCTGCCCTTGCCCTGTCAAGGGAAGTGGCCATCCGCATTCTCAACTACCTCGACGAGTGGCTAATCCTAGCTCACTCTCGGGATGTGTTGTGTTCACACATGGACCTTGTGCTCACGCACCTCAGCCGGCTAGGACTACGGGTCAACTGGGAAAAGAGCAAGCTCATCCCTGTTCAGAGCATCTCTTTTCTCTGTTTAGATTTGGACTCAGTCTCGATGACAGCATGCCTAACGAACGAGCGTATTCAAGTTGGTGCTGACAGAAGACCGCGGTCCTAATGAAACCATTTCAGAGAGTCCTGGGGCATATGGCATCCTCGGCGGTGGCCATACCACTCGGGTTGATGCAAATGAGATCCACTTCAGCACTGGCTCCGGACTCGAGTCCCGAGATGGGCATTGTGCCATGGCACATATCGCGTAGCCATCACGCCAATCTGTCACTGCCTCTTCAGCCCTTGGAATGACCTCGTTTTTCTACGGGAAGGGGTTCCCCTAGAACAGGTCTCCAGGTGCATTGTGGTCACAACCGATGCCTACAAGACAGGCTGGGGCACTATATGCAACGGGCACTCAGCCGCCAGCCCCTGGATGGGCACTCGGCTACGTTGGCACATCAACTTCCTCAAGTTGTTGGCAATACTGCTAGTCCTGCAGAGGTTCCGGCTGTTGGTTCAAGCACGTGTTGGTTCGATCAGACAACACATTGGCAGTGTCATATATCAACTGCCAAGGCAGGTTACTCTCCCCTCGCATGTCACAACTCGCCCACCGTCTCCTCCTCTGGAGTCAGCATCACCTCAAGTTGCTGTGAGCCACTCACAATCCAGGTGACCTCAACACCACAGCGGACGCACTGTCATGACAGGTCACCCGCAAAGGAGAGTGGAGACTCCACCCTCAGGTGGTTCAGCTAATCTGGACTCTATACTGGCAGGCACAGGTAGACCTGTTCACCTCCCCAGAATCCTCCCATTTCTTGCTCTGTATGCCCTGACCGAGGCTCCCCTCCCCTCCATAGACACATTGGCACACAGCTGGCCACCTGGACTACGCAAGTATGCATTCCCCTTAGTGAGCCTGCTTGCACAGACCCTCTGCAAGGTCAGGGAGGATGAGGAGTAGTCCTAGTGGCTCCCTACTAGTCACCCTAGTGGCTCCCTACCGGCCCACCCAGACTTGGTTCTCGGACCTCATGCTCCTCCCGTCACCCCCTCCCTAGCAAATTCCCCTTAGGAAGGACCTTCTTTCTCAGGGACGGGGCACCTTTTGGCAGCCACGACCAGACCTCTGGAACCTCCATGTCTGGCCCCTGGATGGGATGTGGAAGACCTCAGTGGCCTACCACTGTAGAGGGGGGCCTAGCCTGCCGTGGCCGTTGAATTCACATATGTTCCCTAAGTGGTGTTCATCCCGACACAAAGACCCCCAGAGAGGCGCAGTCGGCTCAGTGTTTTCCATTTTGCAGGAGAGGTTAGAGGGACAGCTATCCCCCCTCCACCTTGAAGGAGTATGCAGCTGCCATAGCTTCACACCACGACACAGTGGACGGCAAGTCTTTAGGGAAGCACAACCTGATTATCAGGTTCCTGAGAGGCACTAGGAGGTTGAATACCTACAGACCACGCCTCGTTCCCTCATGAGACCTCTCCATAGCCCTGCAAGGCCTGCGAGGGGCTCCCTTCGAGCCCTTAGAGTCAGTAGAGCTTAAGGCACTCTCCTTGAAGACTGCCCTCCTGACGGAGCTCACCTCCATCAAGAGGGTTAGGGACCTGCAAGCGTTTTCTGTCAGTGAAACGTGCCTGGTCCGGGCTACACTCACGTGATCCTGAGACCCCGACCGGGCTATGAGCCCATGGTTCCCACAACCCTACCAGGTGCATGCAAATACCACTCACCAATTCCCATTGGCCTTTTATCAAAGATCAGAGGTGTCTCGGGCTCTCAAGAGTGACCCTTAGTGTCAATACATTGACAAAACTTCTCGTTCCCTCCATCAGGGAATGGAGGTTATTGAAGTAACCAGGACGTTATATACATATAGTAGAGGTCTGCACGGGACTGTTTTTTCCATCCCGCTCCTGCAAGTTTCTATCCTGTACCCGAATGCTCCCACTGAATTTTACTCCATGTTCACCTGATCTCCACTTGGAATGGTTGTCATCCTGACAACTCCCACAACCCTGCAATTTGTTTTCCATATAGAGAAAAATCCATACAGATGCATAGTGCATTCACTAATAAAATAAATCCACATTGTATTTTTCAGGCTATTCTCTGACTGCACGCACCCGTCCACATCTCATGGAAGTACCGTGCGCTCCAGCCTTCAACTCTAACAATTTAATTTGTTGCAAGAAATTGAATCAGGTCCTGTGGGAAACACATGGTAATAAAACATCCAAAAATAGAATACATTCAAAAGTGTATTTGCAGGATTCATTAAGGTGTAATACAGTATCAGTGTGAAAAAAGGAAAAAACCTGGCTCCAATTTTGGTGAAGATTCGAGAGAAATTGTAGGAGATGGCAAATAAAACCCCAAAGAAACTATATTTTACTAGATAAGATGATCAAGATCAACACAAATTTAAAACACTTGGTTCAGTCAACTCAGGGTGAGGCCAAAAAGTATTAAAAAAAAGTTCTCAAAAGTTATAAGCAAAAATAAATACATGGTGACACTAGAGGGTTTGACTGAGAGATTCCCAAATTGGTCATAACACTGTTCTGTCTAACCCCGATCAGTTTGCCAATTTTCGCAATTTTTCCCAAAACATTTGTGACAGCTACCATTGAACAAATAGCAGAGAAAGACAGGACATTACTGTATATGGGATTGTTTCAAACAGTGTAAAGAGATTTCACATTTTTTTTCTGTCATTTCTTTATTTCTTCATTTATTTTTGAAGACCGTGGTTGTTAATACCAAGTTACTACAGTTTCATTATTATTAGAACTGCATCTATGGAATGTTGTAAAACAGTGTTTACCACGGTACATTTTTTGTAAGGGACACAACAACCTTGTACATTCTTTCCAGGACTTGCAAGCAACAACTTGCATGTTTTGTATTTCTCTATGATCTCATATCGCTAAAAAAATTATTGAAACACAACAATCTGCAATACAACCCAAGGGATCTGCAGATGAAAGTGACCTACGTACCTTCCCTTTGTGTGACTGTTCCAACACTGTTCCTCATCTAGGTCAGTCACTTTGTCCTCTGCACAGATGCCATCTGGCAACGACAACCAGCATTTCTTAGACTCCTTCAGCTTCTCCTTAATGTCAATCACCTAGAATAACACATCGAGAGTCAGTTTACCATATCCAACACTAAAAATACATGGAGAAATGAAGATTACATTTATTTGTGCACATTAGAAATAGCTTAGATTGTTTGTGATGGGTAGGGATCTTTATTAAAGGGAATACAACATGACTAACAATTTAAATGCATTACAGTGCAAAACAAATCAGTTCCCCGTCAGTCGCTCACTTCAACGTTGAAAAGAGAAGAAGCAACACTAGGGGTCTCTCTTCACGCATCTCTGAACTTGAGAAAAGGCCAATGAGAAATTGGCAGACAGAATTTGCATGTCCTGCCCCCGGACATACGGGTATAAAGGGAGGGAAGTGAGTCTGTCCATTCAGATTTTTCCTTCAGAGCCGAGCAGTTGTGTGATCAGCGAGCTGCATTCACAGACTGTTCACTTCACCTCTACGCGTGTATGCTGTTGGATCTATGGCGCATATCAGCGGCTTTCTCCTTCTCTGCACAGCAGTGCAGCTTTGCCCCTAGGTGCTTCGACAGGGCTTTTAAAAAGAGAATATTTTCACTAAAAGAGTTTATTTCTCTAAAAGAGCAATACACAGCAGCGTTGAACGTCCTTTTCAGGATGTGTCTTTATAAATATGCCCTTCCTTCCTGGATGTGATCAAGTTCTCTTCGCTCGTGATGGTCAGAGACGCTGCCTCGTGTGTCTGGGCCACGATCACACCGAGGCAGCGTTTGTGGATGATTAGTGTTCTCACTGCGAGAAACTTAGCATGGCAATGTTGCGGTCACAGCTTTCCTTCCTAAAAAGGAACACCACTCCAGCCACCCCCCACGGAATGAGGACAACCCGGCTACAATGAAGGCCTCCTCTCAGCCTTCACATCTGGATGACTGGTTCCTCGGGTCTGGGCGCCGCTCACAGATCACCAGGCCAATTCAAGTTCACCAGGCCAATTCACTCAAAGATTTGCACTTGGGTAGTCCTAACCCCCTGTTGCAGGAACTGCACTCAGCGACCAACCTCACCCTCAGGGCCATGAAGGTCACAGTGCGGACACTCGGGCAGGCGATGGCTCCCTCGTGGTCCAGGAACGAGACATGTGGCTGAATCCGCTCGAGATACGGGACGTGGACAAGGCCCGCCCCCATCTCCCAATTCAGCCTCTTCGGCAACACCATCGAGGACTTCACCCAGCAGTTCTCAGCGGTAAAGAAACAGACGGAGGCCATCTCTCACATCATGCCCCACCGTGCCACTAGCATGGATCGTGCTCCGTATGCTTGCCGAGGGCATTCTCCTGCAGCTTCCAGAAAATGTGCAGCTCTGCCTCAACATGGGCCCAGCTCTCAGCCCCAGCGCTGAGGCTCCTGGGGAATATGTCATCTGCTTCGGCGGTCACGGCACTGGGGTTGATGCATATGAGACCACTTCAGCAGTGGCTCCAGACTCGAGTCCCAAGATGTAGGTTTTCATCACCCCTACCTGCCAACAGACTTTCAAACCCTGGACAGACCTCTGTTTTCTGCAGACAGAAGTCCGCTTAGAGCAGGAGTCACGGCGTGTTCTGGTCACCACAGACAACTCCAAATAGGGTCGGGGGTGCTGTGAGCAACAGGCATGCAGCCGCTGGCTCCTGAAAAGGGCCCCTGCTGAGTTGACACATCAACTGCCTAGAGTTTCTGGCTGTATTTCTTGCCCTACAGAGGTTCCTCCTGCTAATTCGGGGCAAGCACGTCTAGATTTGTTCAGACAGCACAGTAAGAGTAGTGTATATAAATCGGAAAGGCTGCATGCGCTCCCGTCACATGTCACAAATCAACCGCCATCTCCTCCTTTGGAGCCAGCAGTAACTCAGATCTCACTTACATCCCGGGCAACCACAACACGGCAGCAGACGCACTGTCATGACAAGGTACGCTCAGCGAAGAGTGGAGGCTTCAGTAGTCCAGCTGGTTTGGGAATGGTTCGGCAAAGAACAGGTAGACCTGTTCGCTTCCCTATAGACCTCCCATTGCCCACTCTGACACTCCCTAAAGGAGGCTCCCCTTGGGACAGACGTGCTGGCACACGTATGCATTTCCCCCAGTGAGCCTACTTGCCTGGGTAATGTGCAAGGTCAGGGAGGACAAGGAACATGTCATTCTGGTGGCCCCCTACTGTCCCACTCGGACTTGGTTATCGGATCTCATGCTCTTCATCGACAGCCCCTCCCTGGCGAATTCCCCTAAGGAAGGACTTTCTTTCTCAGGGACGGGGCACCCTTTGGCATCCGCCAAACCTCTGGAACCTCCATGTCTGGCCCCTGGACGGGATGCAGAAGATTTAAGTGGCCTACCATCTGCCATCACAGACACGATCAACCAAGCCAGAGCTCTCTCTACCAGGTAACTTTATGCCCTGAAGTGGCGCTTGTTCACAAATTGAAGTTCTTCCTGGTCCGAAGACCCACAGAGGTGCACAGTCAGGTCAGTGCTCTCATTTCTCCAGGAGAAGTTGGAGAGGAGGCTGTCCCCCTCCACCTTGAAGGTGTATGTAGCCGCTATCGTGGCCCACTACGACGCAGTGGATGGCAAGTCCTTGGGTAAGCACGACTTGATTATCAGATTCCTTAGAGGCGCCCGGAGGTTGAACCCTCCCTGGCCAAGCCTGTTCCCCTCCTGATCTCTCAGTGGTCCTCTCGGGCCTCCAGAGACCCCCCTTTGAGCCGCTAGAATCAGTCAAGCTCAAGGCCCTCTCCCTGAAGACAGCCCTCCTGATCGCGCTCGCTTCCATCAAGAGGGATGTGGACCTGCAGGTGTTCACTGTCAGCGGCACCTGCCTGGAGTTCGGTCCGGCAGACACTCAAGTCATCCTAAGACCGTGACCGGGCTACATGCCCAAGGTTCCTACAACCCCCTTCAGGGACCAAGTAGTGAACCTGCAAGCACTACCCTGGGAGAAGGCAGACCCAGCCCTTTCATTGTTGTGTCCAGTATGTGCCCTGCATACTTATGTGGACCACACGCTGAGAATTAGATGTTCTGAGCAGCTCTTTGTCTGCTTTGGTGGACAGCGGAAAGGGAATGCTGTCTCCAAACAGAGGCATTCCCACTGGGTTTTTTACGCCATAGCATTGGCCTATCACACCCAAGCCGTGCCCGCCCCCTTGCGGGTTCAAGCACACTCAACGAGAAGTGTGTCATCTTCGTGGGCACTGGCCAACAGGACCTCCCTAGCAGCCATATGCAGAGCAGCGGGTTGAGTAACACCCAATAACTTTACGAGATTTTATAATCTCAGGGTTGAGTAGGTTTCATCCTGTGTTCTCTCAGGTCTGAGCCAGAACTCGGTAACGTGGAAACAACTGACCGGGTGTACCACTTGCATCTAGCACCTTTCCCCTCCACTGAGATGATCACGTGTGCTCTCATCCCAAGAGACCCCACTAACTCAGCTCCCTGGATGAATACTCCCTAGCCCTCTAATCCGCAAATTCAGCGGAGGAATACCCCAACCAGACCCACTACGGGTACTGAAACTACTCTTTACTGGAATAGGTGTGGAATCCCTCTGTGCGTATCTTTTGCGGTATGGTCCCCTTACGAGCAGACCCACATCTTTCTTGGGCAGTCCACACTGCCCCCCGGTCGCCGTGTTGTAACAACTCCTCCCTCTCAGCAGGAAGGATCTACCACCGTGCCATTTTCCACATGTGGCCTGAAAACCCATGTGATATATTTCGCCACTCTTTACCTCCCCTAGCCTGGGCAGCTGTGGTCTCCGCGGGGTCTTTTCCCCCTGAAAGAATAGGAGTTGGAAAAGAATGCCTTCTCCGATGTGTGTGATAGCATTAAGTTGGCCCCAGCCACTTTAACTCTATGCGAGAAACATAGAGAGAGAAAAGGCGTGGCTGGCGCGGCTTGCTTCCATGTTCGCCTTGTTCCCCCCTTCGGGGTGCCGGGAACCAGAAGGTTATGATGATTTTATGGGGCATTGGGGAAGGGTATGTGCAGTCTGACGTGGCCTGTTGCTTTGGCATGCAACTGCCTGCCCGCACCAGCATCAGCAGCGCACGTACATGGTTCAGAGCATGGCGTGATTAAATATGGACACCTAGTCTCGTTTCTTCGACACAACGACGAAGTGAGTGACAGACAGGGAACATCTAGGTTACTATTGTAATCTCTGTTCCCTGATGGAGGGAACGAGACATTTTATCCTCCCAGCCACGATGCTTAACTGAGCCACTGTTATGGCCGAACCTCATTCTCGGCTCCTCAGGGCAAAATCCTGAATGGACAGACTTTTTTCCCTCCCTTTATACCCGTATGTCTGGGGGGTGGGACATGCAAATTCTGTCTGCCAATTTCTCATCGGCATTTTCTCAAGTTCAGAGATGCGCGAGGCTCTCAAGAGAGACCCCTAGTGTCGCTTCTTCGACACAACGTCTTGTTCCCTCCATCAGGGAATGAGGTTACAATAGTAACCTAGACGTTTCTTCTTTCTACTTTCTTATACTTTTAACTTTCTGTCAAGAAACTTAGATATAAATGAAGGCGCATTCTTAAGAATTTGGTAGTATAAATGGGCTGTATGTAATGCAATAGAAGAATAGAAATATGAACCATTTGTGATATGAACGTTAATTTGCACAATTACTATATCCTTGCTGTAATTACTACATCCTCGCAATTACCAATTTCTCAGTAAAAAAACTAATTGTTCTTTGTGCCACTTCATAAACATACAATACACCCACATTTTGCGAGCATACACCCACAGATAGCGCAAACACTCCCACCCAAGACAACTTGCACTTTTTGCTGGCATGAAAATTGCGCTTAGTGCGGCCACAAAAATTTAGCCATTATTTTCAGAGGATCATTGTTGAATTTAAGCCTATTTTGTTTTTGGTACACTGGCAAATTTTTTTTCCACTCGTCTTAAGCGTAAACATTTTTTGCAATGCAACAAAACAAAATACACTTGAAATTGTTAAACCAGTGTCATTTTTTATTTAAATTTGTTCCATGTTTCACAATGTTCATGCTTTACCCTGGGATAATTTGAACAATTTAATCCAGGCAGTCAGATTTTAAGATTTTGCATTGTAAATTTGGGTTAACGTTCTTATTTGCATATTTATGATCTTAATAACATTGATTAGACAAGCATAGCACAGACTGTCCATCTGTGGAAATGTCAACATGTAAAATAATTAAGTATTCTAAAACACCCTTCTGAAATTACACTCAATTCAACAATTCAGTAAATGTGTTTGCCTTCACTATTTAGCATTTTTAATATTTTCCCCCAGACACTGAAACTAAAAACAGTGAAGACAGTTTCTGCGAATGTACAAAGCACAACAATTGGTCGAGTAAAATATTAAAGTATTTAATGATTGACTATCTATAGCTGAACAATTCTTTGTAACAATATACAGTAGCACTACATGTTTAGAGTTAGCACTGTAAAAGGGTTGCTATATTCAAAGTTAAATGTGGCTTAAACGTTAAAATAGGGATAAGTGATTGTTATGGAGAGCATCACTATTACTATTGCTTATACCTGGCTCAGGGATTTGAACAAATACTTTACCTACCGTATTAAGCTTTGGTGTGCAAGTTTTCTTTTTTCATTTATTAACTTTTCTATAGTAGATTATACAGTTATGTACTGTACTTTGTACGATGTGTACATTCTATGTTAAAGCAAATTGCCCCTTGTCCTGATACAGCTTCAACTCATCCAAAGGTGTACTCTGTTAGTTATCAATATTATAATCATTTTGCCTTTTATACGAGAGAATATTAGCTTGTGCTCAGATATTACAGAAACTAGTACTTAGCGCAGAGCTTCAGTCATGTGCAAATTGATTTTATGAATGAAGAGCACCACACTTCAGAAAGCATACATATCAAGACTCTGTCCATTCTGACTTTAAAGCCGATATATCACGGAAGAGATCAGATGGGAGATTTCTGAAACACAATTTCTCGACCATATTAAAAAGTCTTTCGTATAACTTGCATCAGGCCTTTAAAATATGACAGCATCTCGGAAGTCTTGTTAGATTTATTGCATGCTTCAAGGTGCTTTTAGTAATTTTTGTGTTTATGTTGCGCTGACTCCAAGCGGTGTCTATTCAGCATCACACAAAAACAGAATTTCTGATTTACCAATGTTATTGTATTCACAGCAAGCCATGATTAATTTATTCCACAATTGAAAGCATTCAATTACATTAGACTATTGAGATAATGTGAGTAGCACCATTATAAACATATTTTTGCAAAATGCCTTTCTACTATTTCTTTTTGTTTAAAACATTTAGCATTTAGCTAATAAAATAGATAAATAAATAAAAAATCATGTGTGCACCTTTAAAAAAGAAAGCAATTTCCAAATGGGGTAAATAAGTAAAGTATTTTGAAAACAAGTCTTAACAATAAAAGTTGCTTTGATATTCTTTTAATTTTTTTTACTGGAAACCAAAAGAAAAATACAATTCTGAATAAGAAAAATAAGTATTTTATTTCTAAATGTTTTTTGTTTTGTTTTTTCAGTGAAAATTTTGCTATTGTAAGTGTGCATTTTGTTCAGTTCTGTTGGATGTGGGGTTTGTTAATCAATTTTGTATACCAAAAAATTGCTTATTTTTAGGATTTATGCATTTCGATTCAAAAACAAAATCCCATAAAACTGAATAGTGTAATGTAACAAATAAAATGTATTAAACTTAAAATATTTTGGTTTTTATTTTATCAAAGGCTTCTTAATTTTATCAAAGGTTTTTTGTTATAAAAGAGTTTTGTAATAAAATTGAAATGCATATATCTTAAAATTATTCTTTTTTTTGACTGTACTTATTATGATTAAATTATGAAAAAAGACCCTCTAAATATCAATATGTAATTAACCCTAAAGATATCATGCGAATTTACTCAAATATTTGTTAGCAAATAAATATTGTAAACATCCAGTATGTGTCAGCATGTGAGTAGATTATGTTGCTTACATATAATAATAATAATAATAATAATAATAATAATAATAATAGCAGGGGATTAAAAGTTGTTGGATGTCACTTTTTACAGAAATAAGCTGCAGTAAATGATGCAGAGGTTACCTGTGGAGTCAACAGTGACTGCCAGAGGCATGATATTATAGAATTAGTATTGACGGCATGTCAGAGTTGGAGACTGCTTTGCCCTTTTTAAAGTAATAATCCGTCAGCATGGTCTGAGGCGATCTAGAGCGCTTTCACGCCTCCCTTTTGGTTAGCATTCATAAACTGCTCAGTTGGATATTGATATTAACATCTTAGTATGTATGCTGTAGGAAGTGTTGAGATAAATATACAACAGACAGAGCTAATGTGATGGTGCATGCAGTGCTAGCTAACGTGTTTATAGAGATATTATAAGTTTTTAAATGTGGGAGCAAGTACCATTATATAATATACAAGAATGTCTACTTACAAAATATGGTGCCATTATTGTGGTATGGCCATAATTACCACAGTAAATCTGTACAGTAAAAATATTTGTTTAAGATTCAGTAGAGGTTGTTGATCAGTCTCCCCATGCAAGAATTTAATATGTTTACCACCACCAAAGTTACTAAAACAGTGGTAACTTCTGCTTTGGCAACACTGTAAGGTAATTTCAAATCTTTCACAAACACTTTTAATACTAAACAAGTATAATGACATTTTATGAAACATGAGCACAGCAAATTTCTGTTTGAATAATTGAATAAAACCATTCTTGTATAAATTGTCAAATTCCGCATAAGTCCCTTCCTGTGATTAGCGCTTTGTGTAAGTCCTTCGCACAACCATTCTCATTTATATTGTCACAATCTGAGAGTTTCATAATTTTACTATTTTAAATAATTTGTTAAACCATTCTTTTGCAAATGGTCACATTCTGCGCAAGTTGCATCATTTTAGTGTTCTCTGTAAATCATATTTAAAACCATTCTTACATAAATTGTCAAATTCTGCACAACTCACACATTTTTGCAGTCTGTGGTGCCTATGTGTGCGTTAATTATGGTTTCACTGTTGAAAATGTCATGGTTACTGATGTAACCTCTGTTCACTGTTGGAGGGAATGAGACGTTGTGTCGATGAGTTGACACTAGGGGTCACAATTCGGAACCCAGACATCTCTGATCTTTGAGAATTGGCATGTGATATTTGCATGCCACTCCCCCGGACATATGGGTATAAAAGGAGTGCCACTTGCAAACACACACTCAGGTTTCACATTGAGGAGCCAAGCCAAAGACCCGGCCATTTCAGCGGTTGTTTCAGTGTTGTGGCAAGAGGGACACAACGTCTCGTTCCCTCCATCAGGGAGGTTAAATCAGTAACCATGACATTGCCCATCTGTCACTCACTCGACGTTGTGTCGATGAGTTGACACTAGGGGTCCCAATGGAAAACGATACAAAAACTGAACCGGATTGCACAGACTGGTGGTGCGTGACTACCCCCAACACACTGGCAGGCATGAAGCAATCCTCTACACCTTGGGGAGCGGCTAACTGCTCAGAAGTTTAAGGACTGGCTGGCCCATTCATAGCCTTCTCTCTATTGTTCTCACCAAAAAAGGAATGAAATCGTTCAGCTGGGGAACATATAGGGTCCATGTTGGGGGGGGGGGGTGTCCCTCCAAAGTGGAGGACACAGCAGAGACCACACCCGGCCCCGAGAAGGGGGAGTGGTCTTCTAAGTGGAATACAACACACAGTCTTACCGGGTCGGAGTGGAAGCATGTCCTACCCAAGGAGGGGAGGAGTTACTACAAACACTGTGACCAAGGAAAGAGGGCCCTCTGCCCAAGGAACACGCGTTACTTAAGGAGACAACCGGCACATGTGGAGCACTTACCTAAGTATGGGGGCCTAAGTGACGCACATACTGGGGCAGTGGCGAACCTCTCTGAAGACTCGTTGGCCACTGAGCTAAGGAGGAAGAACATCCAGGGTTCACACTTTTTTGCAAACGCAACTGGGAAAAGAGCTCACGTCTTCACCTCAAGGGAGGAACAATGCGCTATGTGCAAGCAGTACATCTGGCATCACCTGATAATACACGGGACGATACTGGCTCAACCCTTAGGTTATAGAACCTCACAAAGGTGTTAGGTGTTGCCCAGCACACAGCTCTACATATGTCTGCTAGAGAAGCGCTGTGGGACAACACCCAAGAAGCCACTAGGCCCCTGGTAGAGAGGGCTCGTAGGCCAGCAGGAGGTGGCACATGCTGGGCATGGTATCCATTGTAATGGTATTCATTGCTTGGAGCTTCTAAAGCTCTGCGTGTGATCCAAGTAGACGAGAAGAGTATGCACCAAACACAGCAATGCCAAGGATGGGTCTGCCTCCTCCTGGGGTAGCGCTGGCAGGTTCACCACCTGATCCCGAAAAGAGATTGTGGTCTTAGGATCACATGAGTGTCTGCCGGACTGAACTCCAGGCAGGTGTCGCTAACAGAGAACGCTTGCAGGTCCCTGACCCTCTTGATGAGCGTGATCAGGAGGGCCGTCTTTAGGGAGCGGGCCTTGAGTTCAACTGATTCTAGCGGCTCAAAGGGGGGTCTCTGAAGGTCCGAGAGGACCACTGAGAGATCCCAGGAGGGGAACAGGCTTGGCCCGGGAAGGATTCAACCTCCGGGCACCTCTTAGGAACCTGATAACTAAGTCATGCTTCCCCAAAGACTTGCCGTCTACTGCGTCGTGGTGGGCCGCGATAGCGGCTACATAAACCTTCAAGGTGGAGGGGGACAGCCTCTTCTCCATCCTCTCCTGCAGGAATGAGAGCACTGACCCGACTGGGCACCTCTGTGGGTCTTCAACCCAGGAAGAACACCAATTCGCAAACAAGCACCACTTCAGAGCGCAAAGTTGCCTGGTAGAGGGAGCTCTGACTTGGTTGATCGTGTCTACAACCGCAGGTCCTGTCCAGGGGCCAGACGTGGAGGTTCCAGAGGTCTGTACGCGGATGCCAGAGAGTGCCCCGTTCCTGAGAAATAAAGCCCTACCTCAGGGGAATTTCCCAGGGAGGGGCTGTCGCTGCTGGCTCCAAAGGAGGAGATGACGGGCAAGTTGTGACATGTGACGGGAGCGTACGCCGCCTTGGCGATTTATGTACGCTACCGTGGTGGTGCTGTCTGATTGGATCAAGACGTGCTTGCCCCAAACTAGCGGGAGAAATCTCTGCAGAGCAAGAAGTACAGCAAACAACTCTAGGCAATGGATATGCCAGTGCAGTCGATGAGATGCTCTGAACCAGGGCAAGCTTGCTCTTTTCCCAGTTGGCCTGAAACGGTAAGCAGCTGAGGTGCCTGAGGACCTGGTCCCTGTGAGCGCATAGTAACTCTCAGGAGTGGGCCAGGAAGAGCCAGTCATCGATGTAATTGAGTATGTGAACTCCTGCTTCCCGAAGCGGGCCATATGTTGCCTCTGCGACCTTCATAAAGATGCGAGGGGACAGGGACATGCCAAAGGGGAGGACCTTGTACTGATACACCTGGCCGTCGAACCCAAACTGTAGAAAGGGTCGATGTCGAGGCAAGATTGAGACGTGGAAGGACACGTCCTTCAGGTCTACTGCCGTGAACCAATCTAGATGCCGTATGCAAGTTAGGATGTGTCTTTGCATGAGCATTTTGAATGGGAGTTTGTGCAAGGCCCGGCTGAAAGTCCAAGATCGGTCGTAAGCTGCCACGTTTTTGTGTATGATGAAGTAAGGGCTGTAGATACCCTTCTTCATCTCGGCTGGAGGGATAGGCTCTATTGCGTCTTTGAGTAAGAAAGTCACGATTTCCGCGTGCAGGAATTTGGCATCTTCACCGTGTACTGCGGTAAAGCGGATGCCCCCGAAGGGGGGAGGAGGCCTGGCAAACTGAATTGCGTAACCGAGTCAGATGGACCTGGCCAGCCAGCGTGACGGATTCGGAATTGATAGCCACGCGTCCAAGCTCAATGCTAGGGGCACTAAGTGGAAGATTACTTTTGACGTACCCAGCGGTGCTTCACAGCAGGGTGGAGCAGGTAATACGGCATAGGGAGGCAAAAGGGCATCCCGAGGCTCTGGTACTGAGAGAAGACTCGAAGCATACCCGGCAGGGGGTGGGTCAGTGACTGAGGAGGTCCCGTGGAGGCGTCCTCTAGACTCGTCTGAGAGCCTTCCGGGTCCTCAAGGGGGATCGTGAGATGGGGGCGTGCGCTTCCTGCGGGTGGCTTGACGCAAGGGGCTGAGAGCGTGGCCCAGTCTGAGGCGGAGCTGCACGCTCCTTGGAAGCCGCAGGAGGACGTCCTCGGCGGGCAGACGGGGCATGGCCCGTGCTGGAAGTGCGATGGGGCATGATGTGGGAGATGGACACTGTCTGCTTCTTCACCGCTGAGAACTGTTGGGCAAAGTCCATGATGGTGTCACTGAAAAGGTCGAACTGGGAGATGGGCTCGTTGAGAAAGCGTGCTTTGTCCGTTTCGTGCATCTCGACCAGGTTCAGCCACAGATGACATTCCTGGACCACGAGGGTGGCCATCGCCTCCCCGAGTGACCACGCTGTGACCTTCGTTGCCCTGAGGGTGAGGTCAGTTGCTGAGCTCAGATCCTGCAGCATGTTGGGGTCAGAACTACCCAAGTGCAGATCTTTAAGTGCCTTGGCCTAGTGAAATTGCATGAGGGCCATGACATGCAAGGCAGAAGCAGCCTGTCCGGTGCCGCTCTAGGCTTTGGAGGTCAGTGAAGACGTCATCCTACAGGGCCTCCTCTCTGTCCACCTGGGGGACCGGCGTGTACCCGTGGACCGCTCCGCAGTCGAGTGGATGAGCGAGAGGATCGATTACAGGCAGTGAAAGGTGCCCTCCATGACCTCGTCAACTCATCATGCACTTCCGGGAACAAAGGAACTGGGGTTGGGGGGGGTGGCTGTGAAGGGCGCACAGACCCGAGGAACCAATCATCCAGCCGCGAAGGCTGCGGGGAGGACGGAGGATTCCAGTCCAGCCCCACTCTGATGGCGGCCCAGGCAAGCATGTCAGCCATCTGGGTGTCAGCCTCTGACTGGCCGTGCTGACCAATTGAGTCTTCCGTGTCAGACGCCGGAACACTCTGCGATGCAGCTGCGAGCTCATCATCCAGCTCAGGGGGGTCAAGAGGATAGGCAGATTGGCCGTGATGCGTGCTGCTGTCACCCCGAGCCCGGGAGGAAGTCAACGAGTGTGCTGGAGGGCGAGCCCGCTGGGTTGTCCTCAATCCCATGGGAAGAAGGATCGACGCGCAGGGCAGATGGAGTTGGCGTTCGCAATGTTGCCATGGTAAGGTTCTCGCAGTGAGAACACGAACCATCCACAAACACTGCCTTGGTGTGATTAAGGCCCAGACATATGAGGCAGTGCCTGTGACCGTCAGGAGCGGAGAAAACTCGACCGCATCCAGGTACTACACAGGGGCGGAAAGGCATCTTTATAAAGACGTGTCCAGAAAAGGACGTTCAACGCCACTGTGTATTGCGCCATAGATCCAACAGCATACGCTGATACCAGAGATGAGAGGAAACCAATTGGGACTCTCAGCTTGATGCTCACACAACCGGTCGGCTGAACAGACGCATTTCCCTTCCTATATACCTGTATGTCCGGGGGCGGGACATGCAAATTCTGTCTGCCAATTTCTCATTGGCCTTTTCTCAAAGTTTAGAGATGCATAAGGTTCTCAAGAGAGACCCTTAGTGTCGCTTCACTCTTTTTTTCTTTTACAAACACATTTTATTACACTAATACTTCTTTTCTCCAAGGCCACTAGATGCTGCTTGGCCTCTTATAGAATGAGTGAGAGATAAAAAGACTCCCCAGTCAGCTGAAATTGAGCCTGAAATATATATAAGTGTATATATAAATAAACAAACCAACTCATGTTTCAAATGTGTATTAAAATACATGCAGTGTTTAAAAAAAGGCCTATATTAGTGGTAAGTGAGTGGCTGTATATTGGGCGAGCGCTATGCACAGGGACAGTCTGCTGATCATCTAACGGTCTGACCACACAGATCATTAAAACACAGCCTGCTAGAAGGGATGAGTTAAGGGAAGGAATGGTTATCCACTTGGGCCCCATTACTCAACTCTAGTCCAAACTGGACAGCATGCAGACAGCAAAGTCAGATTGCTGGGCAACACTCCCTACATGTGCCTCGGCTCAGCATGTGGATTACAACCACATCTCCAGCAGTTCAGCCAATGTCATCATATTCTGGGATAAAGTATGATAAGTTTAAAGGAAAGGTTCACCCAAAAATGAAAATGAAAATGAAAATTATTAAATAAATCTTCATGACTTTCTTTCTTCAGTGGAAAACAAAAGAGATGCTTTAATGGATGTGCACACTGCTCTTTCCCATACAATGAAAATGTATAGTGGCTGTCAACTCCAAAAAGGAACAATAACAACAAAATAAAAGCATCATGAATAGTCCATAAGGCTTTTGTGTTATATTTGAAGTCTTGAAACCATACAATAGCTTGACCGAAATGTTAAATCTCATATGCATTTATTCGTTTTTCAACTTCGTGTATTGCAATCAGTTACAATACATGGAAGAAGCAATGGAGTTTGGTGTTACTGTCGATAAACCTGGTGCAATGTGTCTTAACATACCAAGTTTGTGTATGTGTGCATGTATAAATTAAATGTTAATGCCACACCTGAAACAATGATATTTAGTCAAATACAACTTAATTTTCAGTCTTTTCTTTGCACAAAATTATTGTATTACTTCAGACGGTATGGGATATAGGGGACAAGTATTATGGACTACTTCAATTGTTCTTTATGTTGTTTATTGATAATTTTTGGACAGAACCTTTTGTGTTCCACATAAGAATGGTATAAGGATGAAAGAATGATGACAGAATTTTCATTTTTGTGTGAACTAGCCATTTAATTTGCCACGTGCTGAATACAAACATTTGGATGAATGCACATGAAGAAAGTAGGTTTATTATTAATTTGTAGCAATCACTGAGAAGCCATCAGAGCACTCCTTTAACAAGTTTCATAGTCAAGACAACAGCAGCTTAGATGTTATTGTGTTATCCATGGAAAAACATCCTTATTTTCTGTGAATGTTGCATTAATCAGTGCACTAGTTTGAAAACAGTTTAAAGTATTGTTGTTGTTGTTTTTTGTTTCTTTTGTCAAAATCCCTAAAACCGAGACCAAGACTTCTAATACTAACTCCTTCTACAGCTTTTAAGATGCATCCATCGAAATTGGTACAGACTTTCAGACTATTCTGACATAGTGTATCTTTTCTAACTGATCGGAATTATGGTTTTCATACAACAATCAAAATTCCAATAGACTTAGATTGATGGAATGTTCAAATGGACCACAGCTATTCAAATTGCCTAAACATTAAAATGTAAACAAACAAGCAAATGACCTTTGATATAGTTACAATAGTAATGACAACAATACAACAAATTATTAAAACTATTTGTTATAGTGATCATTTTACCATGGTAAGTGTTGATGTGAAACATGAAACAAAGCACCTAAAACCCACTTAAAAGTATATTTCATTTTCAAAACTAGTTAAGCTCATATGACAGCATTATGTTAATTACCACAAAAATTAATTTCTTAAAAAAAAGCACAATTTGAGATTACAGTGAGACACAATGAATGTAAATGGAGCCACTTTTTAGAGGGTTTAAAGGCAGAAATTTGAAGAATATATTTTATAAAAGCACTTACATTAATTATTTTGTTAAAACGTGTGTATTATTTGAGCTGAAAATTTGATTAAATCCTAATTTTTACAGTCATTTTAGATTTTAGTTATTGTTGGCGTTACATCATCATTGCTGTCAATTAAGCTTAATTTGTATTGAACTCTGAATTTACATTTAAGGGCCCGTTCACACCATGTGTCCATCGCCGCTTATATTCATTGTGCTGTGCTAAGTTTTTTGAAGTGCAGAACGGCCCTTTTTAGATATTTAAGCAATATCACACAAGCAAGAGTGTGATATGGCCCTGCATCAGCACTGCTGTGATTCGGTCGCAGGTAATTACAGCAGTGCTGATGTTGGGCCATATAGCACGATTGCAAGTGTGATATTGCATATATACAACAGTTCAATGAACAAGTCAATTTTAAAAAATTTGGAAAAACCGAGTACAGTCATAAAAACGCATTTGTGCATGGACCTACTTTCATACGCGATGGATCGGAATCTGCCATTGCTGGTTCAAAACAAATGATGCGTCCAAGCCTTCATTAGTAATTCAAAAATGTCACTTCAGAAAGTATCATGTATCATGGCTTGTGCTGTTTCTAACAAGTCATTGGATAAACAAGGATAGATGGATGTGTGTGTGTGTGTGTGTGTGTGTGAGAGAGAGAGAGAGAGTGAGAGAGAAAGAGAGAGTTGCCACACCTGTTGCCACAGCCAAGCAGAGATGCTGTCAGCTTTCTCAGTGGAAAATAGATGTCCAAGCGGGGGTATTTCTCCCTATTTTGCAGTAGCCGGTGTTTAAGAGTAATTCACTATAGAAACAGCGATGTCCTCCGCCATTTTAAACAGTATTTATCCAATGTGGAAACTCTGATAAAAGGTATGCACCTTGAGTTCTATAATAAATCAGTTGTGTCTCTCAGCTGTGATGAGCCTTAATCCTTAAGTTGTTCGTTTAAAGCTGCTTAAAGCTATTTCCTAGCTTTGGAGATGTATTAGTAATACGAGCAATCACGAAGCGCTGTTCTGTGTAAACAATGACTAACGGATTTACTTTATGTCACCAACTGGCTCTTATTACACACAAAAATTATCTTTTGCCACCACCTGCTGGCTAACATATGTAATTTCAAAAATAAATACTGTAACTCCTAACAGATCTGCACTGCTCTTACACTTTAGTTTAGAACAGCATGAACACTAGTGGAGTGATACACACACAGCAAAGCGTCCGAGTGCTGATGGTGTCAGACCATCAGTGCTCATGGAATGTCTCTCATCCAAACAGATTCGAGGACTGGAACTAACTGATGTGTATATATATATATATATATATATATATATATATATATATATATATAATAATAATATATAATAATATTTTTTTTAATTATTACTATTATTAGTATTCTAAATAATAATAATACAGTGGGGTTCAAAATTCTTAACCTTTTTTATTTTTTACCTATTCTTTTTTATTTTTTATTGAAATAAGAGATGCTCTTTGGAACATTCTGAAATCATGCTGGTTCAGGTGATCATCAGGTTTTTATATTATATATAAAATAAGAGAAATGCGAATTAAAAGCATTTTCATGAGTGGTCCTAGACTTTTGGACCCTACTATGGATATAAACATGCCTTTAACAACATAACAAAGGAGTTTACACTCTGGACTGCTACATTTCACTTAAAATGTGTGAAACTTTTTGTGGGAACAATCCATCATTGTGCTACTAAATGTATTCGGCACCATTTATACTTGATAGTTCTCTACCTCACTGGGGAATACAAGGGGTACCCGTCATCGCAGGCCTTATATGCAACTTTCAACCTTGAAAAAAATCCCCTAGCGATTGCCCTCTATTACAAAGTTTAGGAGATGGCATGTCCCAATTTATGATGATTTTATTCCCTGTTGAGTTGGTTTTTTTCCCCATGCTATGAGGTCGTTGGCTATAAAATTATATGTTAAAGATTGCATGACTAGTACAACTGAACAACATATTTTTCAGAAGACTGCAAATGTCATGAAATAATTATAGCACAAAAGATACATCCTTTTGAGTACTTCAGCATAGACTTATCCCTAAGAGTTATAAAGATACAAGACATTTTTCTGACATTACGTTGTTAATTTGAATTAAGATTGATTTGCAAGTGAGAAAATAGCTTTAAACCTTTCACTTTTGCTAATATAGTTCATGGATTAGTTCATCCAAAAGTGAAAATTAAAACATTATTTTACCCTTAATTCCATGTCCTTTGAACCTGTATGCTGAAATATTGGATCCTGAAAAGTGTAAGACAAGCGTCTGCTAAATGAGCATATGTAAATGTCGGTTTAGGTTAACCACTAAAATTCACTGTAAATCACTGCATGTGAAATCTAAACATTTACCAGCCAGTGGCTGATCACAGACACTTTAAGTCACATGGCACAACATATGGTTGCATATGCATGTGATTTTGTTTCTCACTACAGAGGGTTAAAAATTGATCTGAGCATTTTCAAGAATTGATATTTGGACCATTTAAATTTTAGATTGTGATTAATCAGAAAATCTATATTTTTGCCCAGCTAGTAAATCATGTCAGAATAGTCCTTTATGGGTAAACTATCTCTTTTTGAACATTTTGCATATTTTGAACTGGGTATTTAGGACAGTGTTGAGAAACAACACAGAAAGAATTGCAGACTTATGTAGCAAAATAATAAAATGTTTACAGCCTTGTCTCTTGTGTCTACAGCCCGAGATCTGGGAAGTCAGGTCAAATGCCAGTTGAACTAGTCATGCAAGCCGTTTGCCTCTCTACTCCACATGCCAAATATTCCCTCACTGCTTCATAGGGGTGATCAAATACCTGGCGAGTCACGTCCCCTCCAGCGTTCCTTGTGAAGTTTGGGGGCCTGCCATGGCCCCTCAGAACAGAGTTAGCAGGCCAAGCCATGTGAAGTTCTGAGACTTGTATAGGTCAGAACGCCTCATTAGGACTATTTGTTCTCGCTCTCCTTTCTCCCTACGGGCGAGAAAGAAGTCATGCTAATACACTCCTCTCATACTGATATAGATTAGATGTGCAGAGTGGATTTGATAATTGGACAGGGGATTACACAGTGTGATATTTCACTCTTTATGTTTTTCAGAGTAAACGGCATGTCCCCTGGTATTCCGTATGCATGCTACATGAAAGTCATGTTTTTATGCTAATTGAATTGAATTTAGAATTGTTGCTAGTTAAAGATTTATGAATTCTGACAATATTTTTTTTTAAATGACATTAAAACGTCTAGGTTACGTATGTAACCTCCGTTCCCTGATGGAGGGAACGAGACGTCGTGTCGAAGAAGCGACACTAGGGGTCTCTCTTGAGCACCGAATGATACCTCTGATCTATGAAAAAAGGCCAATGAGAGTTGGCGAACAGTATTTGCATACCCCGCATCCGGATACGGATATAAAGGCGAGGGAAATACGCTCGTTCATTCAGGATTTTTCTGAGGAGCCGGGAGTGTTCCGGGCACCTCAGCGGCTCGGCTCAGTGACGTGGCCGGGAAGACACAACGTCTCGTTCCCTCCATCAGGGAACGGAGGTTACATATGTAATCTAGACGTTCCCCGTCTGTCACTCACTTCGACGAAGAAGCGACACTAGGGGTCCACTTCAAAACTCGCCATGCACTGAGCCGTGTACGTGTACTGTTAAACAGAAGCGGGCAGGTATTTCTACGTGCACAAGCGACCAACTGTGTTCAGGCTGCACGTACTCTTCCCCAATGCCCCAAAAAAGTCGTCAGAATCCTTTTGGTTACCCTAGGGGGGAACAAGGTGATGCTCCCAACTAGGGAACGGGACAAGCCTGGCTGGGCCACTTTTCACTCTTTCTCGGCATAGAGCAAGAGCAGCCGGGGCCCTTACCGCATCGAGGGAGGGGGGTCTTACCCGAATTCATATTCTTTCAGGGGGAAAAGACCCTGCGGAGGCCACACCCACCCGAAGGGGGAGGTAGTGGTGGAAAAATACATCACATGGCCTCTTGAGTCACATGTGGGAAGAATGGCGCGGTGGTAGATCCAACCTCGAGGAGGGGGGAGATGCTACAACACGGCGACCGGAGGGCAGCAAAGGCCTGCCTAAGGGAGACACGGGTCAGCTCGCAAGGTGACCGTACCGCGGAAGTACACACAGGAGGAGTCCCGTAGGAGGCCTGATCTGTGGAGCACCTATTCCAGTAGGGGTAGCCTGGGGTACTCATAGTGGACTGGGCCGGCAAGTTCCTCTGCTGAACTGCTGCGGGCCCAAAGGGCTAGGGAGGACTCAACCAGGGACCTAGGTCTTCTGGGAAAGAAGCACACTGTTCTGCCTCGGTAGAGGGAAACGGCGCTGGATGCAAGCGATTCACCCGGTCAGACCGTCGACGTGTACCGAGTTCTATGGGCTCGGACCTGAGAAAACATGGGACGAGACTGACTCAACCCTGAGATTGTAATATCTCGTAAAGGTGTTAGGTGCTGCCCAGCCCGCAGCTCTGCAAATGTCTGCTAGGGAGGTGCCCCTAGCCAGTGCCCATGAGGATGCCACGCTCCTAGTAGAGTGGGCTCGAACCCGCAGAGGGGGTGGCACGGCCTGGGTGTGATAGGCCAACTGAATGGCATCCACCACCCAGTGAGACAACCTTTGTTTGGAGACAGCGTTCCCTTTCTGCTGTCCTCCAAAGCAGACAAAGAGCTGCTCAGAGCGCCTGAAGCTCTGGGTGCGTTCCAGGTAGGCATGCAAGGCACATACCGGACACAACAGTGAGAGGGCTGGGTCTGCCTCCTCCCGGGGCAGCGCTTGTAGGTTCACTACCTGATCTCTGAAGGGCATGGTAGGAACCTTGGGCACATAGCCCGGTCGAGGTCTTAGGATCACATGAGTGTATGCCGGACCGAACTCCAGACAAGTGTCGTTAGTAGAGAACGCTTGCAGGTCCCCGACCCTCTTGATGGAGGCGAGCGTGATCAGCAGGGCCATCTTTAGAGAGAGAGCCCTGAATCCAGCTGATTCTAGTGGCTCGAAAGGGGATCTCTGAAGCCCGGCAAGGACCACCAAGAGATCCCAGGAGGGGAACAGGTTTGGCCGGGAGGAATTTAACCTCCGGGCACCTCTTAGGAACCTGACGATTAAGTTGTGCTTACCCAGAGACTTGCCGTCTACTGGGTCGTGGTGAGCTGCGATAGCGGCAACATACACCTTCAAGGTGGACGGGGACAGCCTCCCCTCCAACCTCTCCTGTAGGAACAGGAGCACCGACCTAACTGCGCACCTCTGTGGGTCTTCTGCCTGGGAAGAACACCAATTCACGAACAGATGCCATTTCATGGCGTAGAGTTGCCTGGTAGAAGGGGCTCTGGCCTGGTTGATCGTGGCTACGACCGTGGGTGGTAGGCCAGCTAGATCTTCAGTGTCCCGTCCAGGGGCCAGACTTGGAGGTTCCAGAGGTCTGGGTGCGGATGCCAGAGCGTACCCTGTCCCTGAGAAAGAAGGTCCTTCCTCAGGGGAATTCACCAGGGAGGGGCTGTCGCGAGGAGTACGAGGTCCGAGAACCAGGCCCGGGTGGGCCAGTAAGGAGCCACGAGAGTGACTTGCTCCTCGTCCTCCCTGACCTTGCACAGCACCTGTGCAAGAAGGCTCACTGGGGGGAATGCGTACTTGCGCAGCCCCACCGGCCAGCTGTGTGCCAGTGCATCTGTCCCGAGGGGAGCCTCTGAGCGGGCATACCAGAGCGGGCAGTGGGAGGTCTCTCGGGAGGCAAACAGATCTACCTGGGCCTTGCCGAACTGTTCCCAAATCAGCTGAACCGATTGGGGGTGAAGCGCATCCGCTATCACATTGAGGTTGCCGGGGATGTGAGTGGCACGCAGCGACTTGAGTTGGTGCTGGCTCCAAAGGAGGAGACGACGGGCGAGTTGTGACATGTGGCGGGAGCGTACGCCGCCTTGGCAATTTATGTACGCGACCGCAGTGGTGCTGTCCGACCTGACTAGGATATGTTCGTCCCGAATTAACGGGAGAAACTTCCGCAGGGCCAAAAGGACGGTCAACAACTCGAGGCAGTTGATGTGCCAACGCAGCTGGTTCCCTTTCCAACGGCCTGAGGCTGCGTGCCCGTTGCAAACGGCGCCCCAACCCGATCTGGAGGCGTCGGTCGTGACCAGGACGCGTCTGTCCAGGGGTTGAATGTTTGGCGGCAGGCGGGGGTGATTGTTACCCGGTGCCTGCCGTGGCACCATGCTCGTCTCGGGACTCAGGTCTGAAGCCAGTGTTGGAGCGGTCTCATATGCATCAACTCCAGCAGCTCGACCGTCGCGGAGGACGCCATATGCCCCAGGAGCTTCTGGAAAAGTTTTAAAGGGACTGCTGTGCCCAGCCTGAAGGCGGCGAGGCAGTTCAACACTGACTGGGCACGCTCACTGGTGAGACGTGCCGACATTGAGACTGAGTCTAACTCCATCCCGAGAAAAGAGATGCTCTGAACTGGAGTAAGCTTGCTCTTTTCCCGGTTGACCTGAAGCCCCAAACGGCTGAGGTGCCTGAGCACCTGGTCTCTGTGGGCACATAGTAACTCTAGCGAGTGGGCCAGAATGAGCCAGTCGTCGAGGTAGTTGAGTATGCGGATGCCGGCTTCTCGGAGCGGGGCAAGAGCTGCCTCTGCGACTTTCGTGAAGACGCGAGGGGACAGAGACAGGCCGAAGGGGAGGACTTTGTACTGATACGCCTGACCATCGAACGCAAACTGCAGGAAGGGGCGGTGGCGAGGCAGGATGGAGATGTGTGCAACGAACTCGCAGGTCCAAGATTGGTCGTAAGCCGCCGCCATTCTTGGGCATGATGAAGTACGGGCAGGGACTGGGCATGTTCGCCGTGTACTGCAGAAAAGCTGACGCCCATGAAGGGGGGTGGGGGCCTGGCAAACTGAATTGCGTAACCAAGTCGGATGGTCGAGCGAGACAGGTTGGGAAGTGAAAGCCACGCGTCCAACCTTTGCGTTAGGGGCACAAAAGGGACGATCAATTTGGACATACCTGGCGGGGCTTCGCAGCGGGGCGGAGCAGGTAGGGCAGCGTTGGGCGGCGACGGGGCGACCCGCGGCTGAGGTTCTGAGAAAAGACTCAAAGCACTTACCTTGCTCCGCACACCCGGCAGGGGGCAGGTTAGCGACTGAGGAGGAGGTCCTTGGTAGGCGTCCTCTAGACTCGTCGGAACCAGCCAGCCGGGGGACAGTCGTGGGGCTGAAGACGGGTGGTCCGTGTCCAGGAAGCCAGGAATGTTGATATCTGGGGGAAAAGTGCCGTGAGAACGGCATTTGCGGGCCAGGTGACCCAGAGACATAGGAAATAGCTCTTTTTTACTGAGAATGTGGGTACCGCAACCCCATCTAAGGGGGGGCGGCAAATGAAATTGTTTGAAAACAAAAGAGTCTCCTCAAGGCCCTCCACCGGGGGACGGAGCGGTCTTACCACCTCCGGAGCTAACATCTGTGTCGCTGGGTTGTCCGTCTCAGGACCGCCTGGGAGCCTTCTGGGTCCTCGAGGGAGTCCGGGAGACGGGGGGGCGTCTGCTTCCTGCGGTGTGCTCGACGCAGGGGCTGAGAGCTGGGCCCAGGATGAGGCAGAGCAGGTTTCTTAGCCGCAGGGGGACGCCCTCGGCGAGCAGACGGGGCAGTGGCCTTGGTGGCAGGTTTGCGGCGAGGCAGGATGTGGGATATGGCCTCCGTCTGTTTTTTCACTGTGGAGAACTGCTGGGTGAAGTCCTTGATGGTGTCGCCAAAGAGGCCAAGCTGGGAGACAGGGGCGTCGACGAAGCGAACTTTGTCGGCCTCACGCATCTCGACCAGGTTGAGCCAAAGATGACGTTCCTGGACCACAAGAGTGGCCATCGCCTGCCCGAGTGCCTGCGCGGTGACCTTCATGGCTCTGAGGGCGAGGTCGGTCGCTGAGCGCAGTTCCTGCAGCACATTGGGGTCAGGGCTACCCTTGTGCAGATCCCTGAGCACCTTGGCCTGGTGGACTTGCAGGATGGCCATGGCGTGCAAGGCGGAGGCGGCCTGTCCCGCAGCGCTGTAGGCTTTGTTGTTCAGCGAGGATGAAGTCCTACAGGCCTTGGAAGGGGGTACAAGGCGCCCGCACCAGGTGGGGAATCGCCGTGTACCCGTAGGCCTCTCCGCCGTCGAGGGTAGCGAGAGCGGACGAGCAGGGCTTTTGACGAATGGAGAGCGGCGCTCTCCATGAAGACGTCAGCTCGTCATGCACCTCCGGGAAAAACGGGACCGGGGGGGGTGTGGCAGCCCGGGGAAGGAGTCAGCATCAGATGTCGTGCTCTCTCAAGCTTCAGAGGATAGGCAGACCGCCCCGGAGGCGAGTCGCCATTACCTCGAGGCTGGACGGAGGTCAACGAGCATGTCGGGGGGGCGGGTGGTCCGAGGGGGCGTACCCGGCGGAAGCGCACCTGCTGCCTTCCCCAAATCGCCTCCATCGCCAGCCGCATCGTCCTCAATCCCGTGGGAAGAAGGAGCGATACGGGGGGCGGCTGGAGTGGCGTGCTTTCTGTTGAAAGCAAGCCGCGACCGCAACGTTGCCATGGTCATGTTCTCGCAGTGAGAACATGAACCATCCACAAATGCTGCCTCGGTGTGATCGGCGCCCAGACACACAAGACAGCGCCTGTGGCCGTCAGAAGCTGCGAGCACTCTACCGCATCCAGGAACTACACAGGGGTTGAATGGCATCTTTATAAAGACGCGCCCTGAAAAGGGCGTTCAACACCACTGTGTATTGCTCTTTCAGAGAAATAAACTCTTTTATAGAGAAAATTACTCTTTTAAAATGGAACTCTTTTAACTCTGCGCTGTCGAAGCGCCCAGGGGCAAACTGCACGCCGGCAGAGAAGAGAAAAGCCGCTGAAGTGCGGCGTAAATCCAACAGCAGCAGAGCGTCAGAGGATCAGAAGCAGGATCAGTTGTGTTACTCGCAGCTGGCAGCATACACACGACCATCGGCTCCGAAGAAAATTACTGAATGAACGAGCGTATTTCCCTCGCCTTTATATCCGTATCTGGAGGCGGGGTATGCAAATACTGTTCGCCAACTCTCATTGGCCTTTTTTCATAGATCAGAGATATCTTTCGGCGCTCAAGAGAGACCCCTAGTGTCGCTTCTTCGATGAGACGGGGAACTCAAATATAGCTAATCAGTATCAAATCAAAATAGGAAATTAATTTAACTGAGTGCTTGTGTATCAAAATAGAATCAGGAAATCTGTACCGATACCCAGCCCTATAAAACTGACTAAGAGGTCATATCAACAACCATCCAGTGATTACTGAATGGCTATTAATATGACAGTGTTAATAAATAAATAAACGAGTGAATGCATATATAAAAAACTATTGTGATTTTTGTTGTAATTAGTGGTAGGTATTTTATAAAATAAATAAATAAATAAAACTAAATAATTTATTAAATATCTTAATTAGTTATTAATTAATAATTATCTTAATTTAATTATTGTAAACAACTTGTGCAAAAATCTGTTCTGTTAAAATATACATTTATCTCATAATTTTGTAACAGTCTGCTAGGGGCAGTAAATCAAATATTAATAGCATATTTTATTTTCAAATATTTATTCCTCAAAAGTACTAAAAGTTAATGGAACCAGTTAGGAAACAGAATCATTAAGTGGAATAGAAACTAGCAGGGACGTAGTTAGGCCTATTTTAGGGGGGGCTGAAGCTACCCCAAAATGTTCCTAAGCCCCCCTAAATGATAATAAGAACAACAATAACAATTCGATTTATCAATAACCGTATCCTCATTCATATTTAGAATTAGACGCAACAAATTATATATATTAATCCAGCTACAAAAAATAGCCGAAATGTCAGAAGTTGGACAGAAGTACAAAGAGTCGTTGTGCTATCAAGATGATGCACCGCACCGTCTCGTTGCAAGTAACTGGAGGATTCATCTCGTCTCGTCGTTACTCTAGTTTGGTCTGAAGTTGAAGTCGCTATGCACCCTCCCGCCCACACACACCGATACACACGCTAATGGTGAAAGGAAGATTGGTAAGTGTCGTGACACAGAGTGAAATTGTAAGTTGTTTTTAATTACCTGCTTACCTTTAGCTACGTTTTCTTGAGGTAAAGGAAAGGGGATATTTTGGTTTGCTATGGAAAACTGTAGTCTAGCTAGAGTGAACAAGCAAAATACATGAAATTGTGAACTTCGCAAGCTAATGACAACTCTTTATTCTTTGCCAATAATATAACCTATCTCTATAATAGGCATATAAAACAATATCAATCCCCATAGATTGTTGTTGTCACTGAAAACTAAATGTCATAGGGTCCCTGTTAATGCTATTACCGTTGTATCCTCCTTGTATACATCATTTGGCAGAATAAATCATCTTTAATTGAGAAACGCTCAAACCTGTGCTGTCAAATTTCACTATGACCTTAAAATTCTGGTTCTTGGGTTAAACTGTATGCAAGCCAAACTACACAGCGAAATTACACTCTGATTGAACCAATCCACAGCGCAGTTACAGTAATTAGAGTAATTAAATAGCATTCTGTGGACAACTTATCTTATATAGAGAGGAATTAGATATAGTATGCTATTACTTTATCATACATTTACATGAGCAGACAGATGGCATTTAAGTCATTGGTTATAGAATAACTCATCAGGAGCAAAGTCTGGCCTAAGTAAATTCCCCCATGCAGCTTTGATGTGTCTAAAAGCAACATTACAGTAACTTTTCTTTAACAGAGTAGAAATGGAAGAAGAGGATATGTCTGTCACGTTTTACTTGTTATCATCTTGGTTTCTTGACTGGTTGTTGACATAAGTGTAGCTCTAGATGTGAGTGCAAAGATTTTGCAAACGCAAGTTACAAATACCCTGGGGGCTAAGCCCCCCCTGTCTTCCAATCCTAGTGACGTCCCTGGAAACTAGAATCATTGAATTTCTTACCATTATCATGCATTAAGATCATGCTTTCATTAATTTATGTATTTTTGCTCTCTGTTTTTTTTTTTTTATAGTTATTAGCATTTTTTTGTCCGTACATACCACAAAAAAAATATTTTAGCCCATTTTAAAGATTTAAGAATTTACATTTCCTAACAAAATTCCATCAAATAGAATTGTGTAATGTTTAACAAAATTAAATTAACAAATCTCTGAAAAAATGTAAATCTTAAAATTATTTTTGTGTAAAAATGTATGTAACATCAGCTAAGTATGATCTGAGAAATGTTTTATATGGTATGTAATACAAATATTATACATAAATATATCTATTAAAAAAAAAATATATATATATATATATATATATATATATACAGGTGCTGGTCATATAATTAGAATATCATCAAAAAGTTGATTTATTTCAGTAATTCCATTCAAAAAGTGAAACTTGTATAATGTATACATTCATTCCACACAGACTGATATATTTCAAGTGTTCATTCCTTTTAATTTTGATGATTATAACTGACAACTAATGAAAACCCCAAAATCAGTATCTCATAAAATTTGAATATTGTGAAAAGGTTCAATATTGAAGACACCTGGTGCCACACTCTAATCAGCTAATTAACGCAAAACACCTGCAAAGGCCTTTAAATGGTCTCTCAGTCTAGTTCTGTAGGCTACACAATCATGGGGAAGACTGCTGACTTGACAGCTGTCCAAAATCGACCATTGACATCTTGCACAAGGAGGGCAAGACACAAAAAGGTCATTGCTAAAGAGGCTGGCTGTTCACAGAGCTCTGTGTCAAAGCACATTAATAGAGAGGCGAAGGGAAGAAAAAGATGTGGTAGAAAACGTGTACAAGCAATAGGGATAACCGCACCCTGGAGAGGATTGTGAAACAAAACCCATTCAAAAATGTGGGGGAGATTCACAAAGAGTGGACTGCAGCTGGAGTCAGTGCTTCAAGAACCACCACGCACAGCTGTATGCAAGACATGGGTTTCACCTGTCGCATTCCTTGTGTCAAGCCACTCTTGAACAAGACACAGCGTCAGAAGCGTCTCGCCTGGGCTAAAGACAAAAAGGACTGGACTGCTGCTGAGTGGTCCAAAGTTATGTTCTCTGATGAAAGTGGAAATCAATCAACCTTTGGAAATCATGGTCCCAGAGTCTGGAGGAAGAGAGGTTGCTTGAAGTCCAGTGTAAAGTTTCCACAGTCAGTGCTAGTTTGGGGTGCCATGTCATTTGCTGGTGTTGGTCCACTGTGTTTTCTGAGGTCCAAAGTCAAAGCAGCCGTCTACCAGGAAGTTTTAGAGCACTTCATGCTTCCTGCTGCTGACCAATTTTATGGAGATGCAGATTTCATTTTCCAACAGGACTTGGCACCTGCACACAGTGCCAAAGCTACCAGTACCTGGTTTAAGGACCATGGTATCCCTGTTCTTAATTGGCCAGCAAACTCGCCTGACCTTAACCCTATAGAAAATCTATGGGGTATTGTGAAGAGGAAGATGCGATACGCCAGACCCAACAATGCAGAAGAGCTGAAGGCCACTATCAGAGCAACCTGGGCTCTCATAACACCTGAGCAGTGCCACAGACTGATCGACTCCATGCCACGCCGCATTACTGCAGTAATTCAGGCAAAAGGAGCCCCAACTAAGTATTGAGTGCTGTACATGCTCATACTTTTCATGTTCATACTTTTCAGTTGGCCAACATTTCTAAAAATCCTTTTTTTGTATTGGTCTTAAGTAATATTCTAATTTTCGGAGATACTAAATTTGGGATTTTCATTAGTTGTCAGTTTTAATCATCACAATTAAATGAAATAAACATTTGAAATATATCAGTCTGTGTGTAATGAATGAATATAATATACAAGTTTCACTTTTTGAATGGAATTACTGAAATAAATAAACTTTTTGATGATATTCTAATTATATGACCAGTACCTGTATGTATATATATATATATATATATATATATATATATATATATATATATATATACACTCACCTAAAGGATTATTAGGAACACCTGTTCAATTTCTCATCTAATGCAATTATCTAATCAACCAATCACATGGCAGTTGCTTCAATGCATTTAGGGGTGTGGTCCTGGTCAAGACAATCTCCTGAACTCCAAACTGAATGTCAGAATGGGAAAGAAAGGTGATTTAAGCAATTTTGAGCGTGGCATGCGGTCTGAGTATTTCACAATCTGCTCAGTTACTGGCATTTTCACGCACAACCATTTCTAGGGTTTACAAAGAATGGTGTGAAGAGGGAAAAACATCCAGTATGCGGCAGTCCTGTGGGCGAAAATGCCTTGTTGATGCTAGAGGTCAGAGGAGAATGGGCCGACTGATTCAAGCTGATAGAAGAGCAACTTTGACTGAAATAACCACTCGTTACAACCGAGGTATGCAGCAAAGCATTTGTGAAGCCACAACATGCACAACCTTGAGGCGGATGGGCTACAACAGCAGAAGACCCCACCGGGTACCACTCATCTCCACTACTAATTGGAAAAAGAGGCTACAATTTGCAAGAGCTCACCAAAATTGAACAGTTGAAGACTGGAAAAATGTTGACTGGTCTGATGAGTCTCGATTTCTGTTGAGACATTCAGATGGTAGAGTCAGAATTTGGCGTAAACAGAATGAGAACATGGATCCATCATGCCTTGTTACCACTGTGCAGGCTGGTGGTGGTGGTATAATGGTGTGGGGGATGTTTTCTTGGCACACTTTAGGCCCCTTAGTGCCATTTGGGCATCATTTAAATGCCACGGCCTACCTGAGCATTGATTCTGACCATGTCCATCCCTTTATGGCCACCATGTACCCATCCTCTGATGGCTACTTCCAGCAGGATAATGCACCATGTCACAAAGCTCGAATCATTTCAAATTGGTTTCTTGAACATGACAATGAGTTCACTGTACTAAAATGGCCCCCACAGTCACCAGATCTCAACCCAATAGAGCATCTTTGGGATGTGGTGGAACGGGAGCTTCGTGCCCTGGATGTGCATCCCACAAATCTCCATCAACTGCAAGATGCTATCCTATCAATATGGGCCAACATTTCTAAAGAATGCTTTCAGCACCTTGTTGAATCAATGCCACGTAGCTTTAAGGCAGTTCTGAAGGCGAAAGGGGGTCAAACACAGTATTAGTATGGTGTTCCTAATAATCCTTTAGGTGAGTGTATGTATATATATATATATATATATATATATATATATATATATATATATATATATATATATATATATATATGGTCTCACACCATCAGCACTCGGATGCTTCACTGTTTGTATCACTCCGCTTGTGTTTGTGCCATTCTAAACTAAAGTGTAAGAGCAGTGCAGATGTGTTAAGAGCTTTCTGTCTCTTTATATTTAATTTTGTGACATTACATATTTTAGCCAGCAGGTGGAGGCAATTTTTTGTATGCAATATGAGCTAACTGGTGATGTGAAGTGAGTAAGCATCACTCAGTGTTTACATTCATCAGCATTACGTGATCGCTCATATCACTACTACACTACTAAAGCTAGGAAATAGCTTTAAATGGATTTAAACTAACAACTTCAGCATTAAAGCTCATCACAGCTGATAGACACAACAGACTGATTAATTACACAAACTCTAAGCGCTTACCTCTTACAGTTTTTCCACATTGGAAAGGAAATATTGTTCAAAATGGTGGAGGTCACTGCGGTTTCTATAGTGAAAGACTCTTGCGCACCAGTTACCATGGAATAGGGAGGAATACCCCTGCTTGGATGGCAATTTTTCCACTGAAAAAATAGGATGAATTTCACCAAAATGACATTATCTTCAGAAAGCTGACTAACAGACTACAGCATCATCAACTGGTGATTGCACATGCTCCATCTCTCTCTCTCTCTCTCTCTCTCTCTCTCTCTCTCTCACACACACACACACACAACCTTGATCCTCCAGCAACATGTTAGAAACAGCCGAAGCCATGATATTAGCAGTTCTAAATTTATGATTTTGAGAGGATTGGATGCATTATTTGTTTTGAACCAGCAATGGCATATTCTGATCCGTGGCATAAGTATGTAGTTCCATGCACAAATGCATTTTTTATGACAGTCCTGTAATTTTTTTAAATTTTCTTGTTCATTGTACTCTCATATGTAAGCAATACCACACTCGCAATGTGCTATATGGCACTAAATTAGCACTGCTATGATTGCCTGCAGCCAAATCACAGCAGTGCTGATGTAGGGCCATATCGCTCAATATATATATAACCACTACATTTTAAATTAGCAATGATTGGCTTTTGTTCAATAATATGGTAGTAAACAATACATTGTATTCTAAAGTCGTTTTTTGTATTGTCTTATAAATTATAAACACTTCTGCCACATTGTAATGATTGTAATGCATTTATTATCTGAATATTTTTTATTATATATATATTATATTTATATATCTATATTCTTTAATATTTAAAGATAACTATGTATAATTATTTCATCATTATATATTGAATTATTGTTATATGAGGGTCTTTCTCAGCAAATATTTGTAAATGCTATAAATTGCATTTAATTAATCAGGACATCATGTAATTAATTTGATTAAAAATTTGAATCGATTGACAGCCATATATATATATATATATATATATATATAATACTTAGAACACATCTTCAGATCACTTTTTTTATATATAAAAAGTCAGAATTGTAACAGAAAATAAACACCTAAATCAGCTTTAAGAAATGTCCAGAAGCATCTTGGTACAGGGATCCTGTGTAACTTTTGATATTCTGTGTAACTCCTAACCTTATAATTTTTTCAGTGGAACACAACATGCTCAAATGTTTTATGCATGATTTACACATAAATTCATTCTTAAGGCCATTATTTCTACATTTCCACTCCCATTGGTAGCTATACTACATCACTGCTAATCATCTACATAAGGTTAAACTCTTCTCGACTTTATCGATGGGAGCTCTTCGCTCATGTCGCCTCAAATCGACAACTCTCATTAAATTAACGACTAGGGTCGATTTATTGCAGAAAATAGCTCTCAGTGCGAATGCCCCTTTACACAGAAATCTGTTCCTCTCGTATTTTAAATGAGGCACTTTATATTTATGTGAAATCTAGAGAAATACATTAATTTGTTAAGTTTACTCTTAATTTAATAGTTCATCTGTTTCTAAAAATCTTTTGCATTTTATGTATTATCAAATATCATCCTTCATATTTGTTATGCTGCACATTATTTGCAAACAAATGGTTTTATGAATATGAAAAAAGTCTGAACTGTGTTGGCAGGATATCTCCCACATCAGTAGAAAGGTTATGCATGCAGACATTTCATTGTCTGGTGAACTTTTGTGCTGGGTTGTTAGTGTAAAAAAAGAGGCTTTGCTCACAGAGCTGTCTATCTCCAAATTTCTCGGCTATGAACGCAACGATAAGCATGCAAGGAACGTTCTAGATAAAGAATTTCACCACATAGCTGGTCGTGACTCCATATTCAGACCTTGAAAATATATTTTGTACTGTGCTAAGGCAAGCATCAGAAATAATGTTTTGAGCAAACCCCAAACCTTAAGTATTAAACTTTGCATTTGCCCCATTTGTGCTACACACACAAGTAATAAATGAAATAATTTGACTTATTGAAGATTGATGTGCTTATACTTTCCTTAGTAATTTACAATTTTTGCCTTGAATAAAATGTGGTGATAGGTTAGGTAGTGTCTATAGACGTATCCATTCCATGACAAATGCAGAATATAGCTAGCATATTACATCAGAGCAGCGATCCATCAACACAAATGTCAGTGATTCCTCACAAACGGTAGTCTATGTTAAAAATGAAAAGGCTGAATTGTCTCTAGAACAAGTGTAGACGACATAACGCAAGTGTGAGTGCCACGATATTAGAATTAAGAGACTTTCAAAATCTTCCCAGTGGTTCTGAGAGCACAGAAAAGAGCGAGCGAAGATAAATAATAATTATCTCAGACTCTGAGAACAGAGCGGTCAGCCCCAGAGAAACCGAACGCGTCGGGTCCCATGATAGCAGTGAAATGAATGTCTCGTCTTCTGCTTGTATAGTGCCGTCACCTGCTTGTGTGAATCAGTTCTCTTCCTTGTAATTTCTGTGCCAGTGCACGTAAGCTGCATTGTTTAGGAAACCTTGAAACCCTACTGTAGCTTCTCATTTAAATATGCTTTTGAAAATGTTGTTAGAAACAGTACAAGCTACTAACAAAGAGTTGCTAGCTACATTGATGAGACTACTGCAAATAAATATTTTTCATAATCATTGTTGTTATTTACTCATTACTCAAAACTTGTGTTGCCACTTCATATATTTGGGTCACGGGAAAATGGCCAATGTATATGACTCGCCCGCATACCTAATGAACATACTTTTTTAATGGTCGAGAAGTACGTTGATTTTCACGTGCAGTGCATAGTCTAACAGTATGCAAATTCAGGAGCAGCTACTGTGTTTACACTCTCAGAAACTGAATTGGATTACATTTAGTTGTCTTTGTGCATTAAACAAGAACAACACTGACACATGACAGCTTTACAAAAACTGCCTTCTTGCAATAGTGTATAAAAACTGGAGACCCTTCTGTATATCTGGCTGCTTATGCTTTGTGTTAGGGACAAGACTTTGTGGCCCACATGGCACATTTTCACAACACATTTTAATCGCCCTTTTTTTCCTCACATTTAAAATAGTAATGCTATTCATTTAGAACATCTTGAATTACTGTAGCCTCACTAAATATTTAATGGCATCTCTGTATTTGTTTATTTGTGTCTTCCCAAGTACAATTTAAGGCGCAATAAAGAGTAAGATCTTATTTGTATGTGTAAATGCAATATTGCATTTGACATTAGTTATTAATAAAGATCCACAAGAGACCATTCGAGCCCTGTTGATGTCGTGGTGTGGTTATGATGACACTAGCAGTTGTATAATGGCTGTGTAGATCAACTGAAAAGGCTCTGAGATGCCTCGTTAGCACTTTCTAACGATCCTACCCTCCACTCTTATTAGCATTGCCATTTGCTGCTAGCATTTATCCTTATGCATTTAGTTTGGCTCTCTAAAAGCTTGCATGACTTAAATCTATCACAGTATTCCAATCAATAATGTGCAAACGGCCATTTACGCAGTCACAATCTTGAGTCAGGAAAGGTTGTATGGGGTTAAACAAAAAGAGCTTTTTGTTCACTTCAGTGGAAGTGTGTCTAAAATGGCTCAAATGTTATTTGTCTAACATTTCACAGAATTTAATTCACACAGTCTGTCAAAACAAACCTGTACATCTTTAATGGCTATACCCATATCCACTGAAAATGGGTTTGCATGCAGTTTTTGGCTAACCGAAGAAATTCAGCATGCCAAATCACTTTGGAATGCCAATAAAGCAAAAACACATAATAACGTACTGACAAGGATGCCTCGCCTGAATGGAAATCTAGTGGGAAAATCCAAAGTAGCCCTTTGTTTTGCTGCTTGTATTAGTCCTCCAAATTTACTTTTATGTATCTCATCCATGTTCTGTTGAATTAAGCTATTATCTAATAACATATTCCTAGCATTGTGAGCTCTGTACACTTGTTCAAAATGGCAAACAAATATTTTTACTCCTGAACAGTAAAGGCTATTGCAAATGGTGCTTTGACAATGGAAAATGTTTATAAATTTGCTCCAGCAAGCTGGACTTTACATGTCAAGTCTGAGAGTCTTTTATTGCTTTTATTGGCTGTTTTTGCTAACTAGTGTGGACTGTATACTCTAGCGGAGCGCCGTAAAGACTACTTTAGGTGTGATCTAATCACGGCTCCTCTCCATTCACATTTTATTACCAATTAAGTAGCTGTGGCACAGCTCGACTGCAAATTAGTGGTGCTTGCCAAAGGCAAAGCATCACTAGTGTTCTCTTTCATACTTATTATTAGTGGTGCTTGCAAAGCAACACTATTGTAATCTCACATACTTATTAGTGGTGCTTGCCAAAGGCAAAGCATCACTATTGTTCTCTTGCATACTTATTATTAGGTTGGCTTGAGAAAGGCAACTTACTGAAATCCTATTTAAACTTATTATTATTAGTGGTGCTTGCCATAGGCAAAGCATCACTATTGTTCTCTTGCATACTTATTAGTGGTGCTTGCCATAGGCAAAGCATCACTATTGTTATTGCTCATACTTATTATTATTAGGTTGGCTTGAGAAAGCCAACTTACTGAAATCCTATTTAAACTTATTATTATTATTATTAGGTTGGCTTGAGAAAGCCAACTTACTGAAATCCTATTTAAACTTATTATTAGGTTGGCTTGAGAAAGCCAACTTACTGAAATCCTATTTAAACTTATTATTATTATTATTAGGTTGGCTTGAGAAAGCCGACTTACTGAAATCCTATTTAAACTTATTATTATTAGGTTGGCTTGAGAAAGCCAACTTACTGAAATCCTATTTAAACTTATTATTAGGTTGGCTTGAGAAAGCCAACTTACTGAAATCCTATTTAAACTTAATATTATTATTATTCTTCTGAGACTAAATTTCTAAATCTAACTCCTCCTAGAGCTTTTAAGCTACATGCACCAAACTCGGCACAGACCTTCAGACTAATCCCGAATAGTGTGCTATATCTTTTCTAACTGATTGGACTTACGGTTTTCCTAAAAATGACGATCAAAACTCGGAAAAACTCCCATTGACTTAACATTGCGGAATGTTCAGAAATTTAAATCCCAACTGACGTTTTCACACACACAGACAAAAAAGGGCCTGTCAGCCCTGCGTCTCTCCCTCTCTCTCTCCCTCAGAGGATTTATTTTATCAAGCAGCCAATAAGTAATGACCTAAAATCTTCATAGCCACAGTATAGTAGCTTCCAGGTTGACTTTGTTCACTCAGTATGGAAAGGAGGCTTGATAAGTATCACCCTGGTAACTGCATAGCAACCAGACAGGGTTACCCTAGCAACCAAATAACAAATCACATATTTCTGCACCAGAAAATCATACAGACTTCCTGTTTCACTTATTTCACTCAGGATGGAAAGTAGCCTTGATATGTATCACTCTGGTAACTGCCTAGCAACCAGATGGGGTTACCCTAGCAACCAAGTAACAAATCACATATCTCTGCACCAGAAAATCATACTGACGTCCTGTTTCACTTATTTCACTCAGGATGGAAAGTAGCCTTGATATGTATCACTCTGGTAACTGCCTAGCAACCAGATGTGATTACCCTAGCAACCAAGTAACAAATCACATATCTCTGCAACAGAAAATCATAGAGACTTCCGGGTTGACTTTATTCACTCAGGATGGAAAGTAGCCTTGATATGTATCACTCTGGTAACTGCCTAGCAACCAGATATGGTTACCCTAGCAACCAAGTAACAAATCATATATATTTGAACCAGAACATCGTAGAGACTTCCTGTTTCACATATTTCACTCAGGATTGCAAGGAGCCTTATGAGTATCACTTTGGTAACTAACTAGCAACCAGACGGGGTTACCCTAGCAACCAAGTAACAAATCACATATCTTTGAACCAGAACATCATAGAGACTTAGGGGTTGACATATTTCACACAGGATTGCAAGGAGCCTTATGAGTATCACTTTGGTAACTGCCTAGCAACCAGATGTGTTTACCCTAGCAACCAAGTAACAAATCACATATCTCTGCACCAGAAAATCGTAGAGACTTCCTGTTTCACTTATTTCACTCAGGATGGAAAGTAGCCTTGATATGTATCACTCTGGTAACTGCCTAGCAACCAGATGCGGTTACCCTAGCAACCAAGTAACAAATCACATATCTCTGCAACAGAAAATCGTAGAGACTTCCGGGTTGACATAATTCACTCAGGATGGAAAGGAGGCTTGATAAGTATCACCCTGGTAACTGCATAGCAACCAGATGGGGTTACCCTAGCAACCAAGTAACAAATAACATATCTTTGAACCAGAAAATCATAAAGACTTAGGGGTTGACATATTTCACACAGGATTGCAAGGAGCCTTATGAGTAACACGTTGGTAACTGCATAGCAACCAGATGTGGTTACCCTAGCAACCAAGTAACAAATCACATATCTTTGAACCAGAAAATCATAAAGACTTAGGGGTTGACATATTTCACACAGGATTGCAAGGAGCCTTATGAGTAACACGTTGGTAACTGCCTAGCAACCAGATGGGGTTACCCTAGCAACCAAGTAACAAATCACATATCTCTGCACCAGAAAATCGTATACACTTCCTGTTTGAATTATTTCACTCAGAATGGAAAGTAGCCTTGATATGTATCACTCTGGTAACTGCCTATCAACCAGATATGGTTACCCTAGCAACCAAGTAACAAATCACATATCTATGCAAAAGAAAATCGTAGAGACTTCCAGGTTGACTTTATTCACTCAGAATGAAAAGGAGGCTTGATAAGGATCACCCTGGAAACTGCCTAGCAACCAGATTGGGTTACCCTAGCAACCAAGTAAAAAATAATATATCTATCTATCTGTCTATCTATCTATCTTTCTGAGGGTCAATATCTATCTGTCTATCTATCTATCTATCTATCTGAGGGTCAATATCTATCTATCTATCTGTGGGTCATACTCTATCTATCTATCTATCTATCTATCTATCTATCTATCTATCTATCTATCTATCTATCTATCTATCTATCTATCTGTGGGTCATACTCTATCTATTTATCTATCTATCTATCTATCTATCTATCTATCTATCTAAGGGTCAATGACTATCTATCTATCTATCTATCTATCTATCTATCTATCTATCTATCTATCTGTCTATCTATCTATCTATCTATCTATCTATCTATCTATCTATCTATCTATCTATCTGTGGGTCATACTCTATCTATCTATCTATCTATCTTTCTGAGGGTCAATATCTATCTATCTATCTATCTATCTATCTATCTATCTATCTATCTATCTGAGGGTCAATAACTATCTATCTATCTATCTGTGGGTCATACTCTATCTATCTATCTATCTATCTATCTATCTATCTATCTATCTATCTATCTATCTAAGGGTCAATGACTATCTATCTATCTATCTATCTATCTATCTATCTATCTATCTGAGGATCAATATCTATCTATCTATCTATCTATCTATCTATCTGAGGGTCAATATCTATCTATCTATCTATCTATCTATCTATCTGTGGGTCATACTCTATCTATCTATCTGTCTATCTATCTATCTGAGGGTCAATATCTATCTATCTATCTATCTATCTATCTATCTATCTATCTATCTATCTATCTGAGGGTCAATATCTATCTATCTATCTATCTATCTATCTATCTATCTATCTATCTATCTATCTATCTGATGGTCAATATCTATCTATCTATCTATCTATCTATCTATCTGTGGGTCATACTCTATCTGTCTATCTGTCTATCTATCTATCTGATGGTCAATATCTATCTATCTATCTATCTATCTATCTATCTATCTATCTATCTATCTATCTATCTATCTATTTGATAGACTGAATGGTTTTATAATCTCTAAACTTTGAACTTTGAAAACTACTACTTATAATTACATCAAACTAAAAACCTTAAATCTTCAAACTTTTACAACTACTTCAAACTTTATGCTAGGCTTTCTCAAGCCAACCTAAAGTTTGTACTCAAACTTTTTAATCTAGTTATTATTATTATTCTTCTGAGACTAAATTTCTAAATCTAACTCCTCCTAGAGCTTTTAAGCTACATGCACCAAACTCGGCACAGACCTTCAGACTAATCCCGAATAGTGTGCTATATCTTTTCTAACTGATCGGACTTACGGTTTTCCTAAAAATGACGATCAAAACTCGGAAAAACTCCCATTGACTTAACATTGCGGAATGTTCAGAAATTTAAATCCCAACTGACGTTTTCACACACACAGACAAAAAAAGGGCCTGTCAGCCATGCGTCTCTCCCTCTCTCTCTCCCACAGAGGATTTCTTTTATCAAGCAGCCAATAAGTAATGACCTAAAATCTTCATAGCCACAGTATAGTAGCTTCCAGGTTGACTTGATTCACTCTGTATGGAAAGGAGGCTTGATAAGTATCACCCTGGTAACTGCATAGCAACCAGACAGGGTTACCCTAGAAACCAAATAGCAAATCACATATCTCTGCACCAGAAAATCATACAGACTTCCTGTTTCACTTATTTCACTCAGGATGGAAAGTAGCCTTGATATGTATCACTCTGGTAACTGCCTAGCAACCAGATGTGATTACCCTAGCAACCAAGTAACAAATCACATATCTCTGCAACAGAAAATCAGAGAGATTTCCGGGTTGACTTTATTCACTCAGGATGGAAAGTAGCCTTGATATGTATCACTCTGGTAACTACCTAGCAACCAGACGGGGTTACCCTAGCAACCAAGTAACAAATCACATATCTCTGCAACAGAAAATCATAGAGACTTCCGGGTTGACTTTATTCACTCAGGATGGAAAGTAGCCTTGATATGTATCACTCTGGTAACTGCCTAGCAACCAGACGGGGTTACCCTAGCAACCAAGTAACAAATCACATATCTCTGCACCAGAAAATCGTAGAGACTACCTGTTTCACTTATTTCACTCTGGATGGAAAGTAGCCTTGATATGTATCACTCTGGTAACTGCATAGCAACCAGACAGGGTTACCTTAGCAACCAAGTAACAAATCACATATCTTTGAACCAGAACATCGTAGAGACTTAGGGGTTGACATATTTCACACAGGATTGCAAGGAGCCTTATGAGTATCACTTTGGTAACTCCCTAGCAACCAGATGTGTTTACCCTAGCAACCAAGTAACAAATCACATATCTCTGCACCAGAAAATCATAGAGACTTCCTGTTTCACTTATTTCACTCAGGATGGAAAGTAGCCTTGATATGTATCACTCTGGTAACTGCCTAGCAACCAGATGTGATTACCCTAGCAACCAAGTAACAAATCACATATCTCTGCAACAGAAAATCATAGAGACTTCCGGGTTGACTTTATTCACTCAGGATGGAAAGTAGCCTTGATATGTATCACTCTGGTAACTGCCTAGCAACCAGACGGGGTTACCCTAGCAACCAAGTAACAAATCACATATCTTTGAACCAGAACATCGTAGAGACTTAGGGGTTGACATATTTCACACAGGATTGCAAGGAGCCTTATGAGTATCACTTTGGTAACTGCCTAGCAACCAGATGTGTTTACCCTAGCAACCAAGTAACAAATCACATATCTCTGCACCAGAAAATCATAGAGACTTCCTGTTTCACTTATTTCACTCAGGATGGAAAGTAGCCTTGATATGTATCCCTCTGGTAACTGCCTAGCAACCAGATGCGGTTACCCTAGCAACCAAGTAACAAATCACATATCTTTGAACCAGAACATCGTAGAGACTTAGGGGTTGACATATTTCACACAGGATTGCAAGGAGCCTTATGAGTATCACCTTGGTAACTGCCTAGCAACCAGATGGGGTTACCCTAGCAACCAACTAACAAATCACATATCTCTGCAGCAGAAAATCGTAGAGACTTCATGTTTCACTTATTTCACTCAGGATGGAAAGGAGGCTTGATAAGTATCACCCTGGTAACTGCATAGCAACCAGACAGGGATACCCTAGCAACCAAGTAACAAATCACATATCTCTGCAACAGAAAATCGTAGAGACTTCCGGGTTGACATAATTCACTCAGGATGGAAAGGAGGCTTGATAAGTATCACCCTGGTAACTGCATAGCAACCAGATGGGGTTACCCTAGCAACCAAGTAACAAATAATATATCTCTTTACCAGAAAATCGTAGAGACTTCCTGTTTGAATTATTTCACTCAGGATAGCAAGGAGTCTTGAAAAGTATCACTCTGGTAACTGCCTAGCAACGACAAGTGCTTACCCTAGCAACCAAGTAACAAATCACATAACTCTGCACCAGAAAATCGTAGAGACTTCCTGTTTCACTTATTTTACTCAAGATGGAAAGTAGCCTTGATATATATCACTCTGGTAACTGCCTATCAACCAGATATGGTTACCCTAGCAACCAAGTAACAAATCACGTATCTATGCAACAGAAAATCATAGAGACTTCCGGGTTGACTTTATTCACTCAGAATGAAAAGGAGGCTTGATAAGGATCACCCTGGAAAATGCCTAGCAACCAGATTGGGTTACCCTAGCACCCAAGTAAAAAATGATATATCTATCTATCTATCTATCTATCTATCTATCTATCTATCTATCTATCTATCTATCTATCTATCTATCTATCTATATATCTATTTATCTTTCTGAGGGTCAATATCTATCTATCTATCTATCTATCTGAGGGTCAATATCTATCTATCTATCTATCTATCTAACTATCTGCGGGTCAATAACTATCTATCTATCTATCTGTGGGTCATACTCTATCTATCTATATCTCAGGGTCAATGACTATCTATCTATCTATATATCTGACGGTCAATATCTATCTATCTATCTATCTATCTATCTATCTATCTGAGGGTCAATATCTATCTATCTATCTATCTATCTATCTATCTATCTATCTATCTATCTATCTATCTATCTATCTGTGGGTCATACTCTATCTATCTATCTATCTATCTATCTATCTGAGGGTCAATATCTATATATCTATCTATCTATCTATCTATCTAATCTATTTGATAGACTGAATGGTTTTATAATCTCTAAACTTTGAACTTTGAAAACTACTACTTATAATTACATCAAACTAGAAACCGTAAATCTTCAAACTTTTACAACTACTTCAAACTTTATGCTAGGCTTTCTCAAGCCAACCTAAAGTTTGTACTCAAATTTTTCAATCTAGTTATTATTATTATTATTATTATTCTGAGACTAAATTTCTAAATGTAACTCCTCCTAGAGCTTTTAAGCTACATGCACCAAACTCGGCACAGACCTTCAGACTAATCCCGAATAGTGTGCTATATCTTTTCTAACTGATCGGACTTACGGTTTTCCTAAAAATGACGATCAAAACTCGGAAAAACTCCCATTGATTAACATTGCGGAATGTTCAGAAATTTAAATCCCAACTGACGTTTTCACACACACAGACAAAAAAGGGCCTGTCAGCCCTGCGTCTCTCCCTCTCTCTCTCCCTCAGAGGATTTCTTTTATCAAGCAGCCAATAAGTAATGACCTAAAATCTTCATAGCCACAGTATAGTAGCTTCCAGGTTGACTTGATTCACTCAGTATGGAAAGGAGGCTTGATAAGTATCACCCTGGTAACTGCCTAGCAACCAGATGGGGTTACCCTAGCAACCAAATAACAAATCACATATCTCTGCACCAGAAAATCATAGAGACTTCCTGTTTCACTTATTTCACTCAGGATGGAAAGTAGCCTTGATATGTATCACTCTGGTAACTGCCTAGCAACCAGATGTGATTACCCTAGCAACCAAGTAACAAATCACATATCTCTGCAACAGAAAATCAGAGAGACTTCCGGGTTGACTTATTTCACTCAGGATGGAAAGTAGCCTTGATATGTATCACTCTGGTAACTGCCTAGCAACCAGATGTGATTACCCTAGCAACCAAGTAACAAATCACATATCTTTGAACCAGAACATCGTAGAGACTTAGGGGTTGACATATTTCACACAGGATTGCAAGGAGCCTTATGAGTATCACCTCGGTAACTGCCTAGCAACCAGATGGGGTTACCCTAGCAACCAACTAACAAATCACATATCTCTGCAGCAGAAAATCGTAGAGACTTCATGTTTCACTTATTTCACTCAGGATGGAAAGGAGGCTTGATAAGTATCACCCTGGTAACTGCATAGCAACCAGACAGGGATACCCTAGCAACCAAGTAACAAATCACATATCTCTGCAACAGAAAATCGTAGAGACTTCCGGGTTGACATAATTCACTCAGGATGGAAAGGAGGCTTGATAAGTATCACCCTGGTAACTGCATAGCAACCAGATGGGGTTACCCTAGCAACCAAGTAACAAATAATATATCTCTTCACCAGAAAATCGTAGAGACTTCCTGTTTGAATTATTTCACTCAGGATAGCAAGGAGTCTTGAAAAGTATCACTCTGGTAACTGCCTAGCAACGACAAGTGCTTACCCTAGCAACCAAGTAACAAATCACATAACTCTGCACCAGAAAATCGTAGAGACTTCCTGTTTCACTTATTTTACTCAAGATGGAAAGTAGCCTTGATATATATCACTCTGGTAACTTCCTATCAACCAGATATGGTTACCCTAGCAACCAAGTAACAAATCACGTATCTATGCAACAGAAAATCATAGAGACTTCCGGGTTGACTTTATTCACTCAGAATGAAAAGGAGGCTTGATAAGGATCACCCTGGAAAATGCCTAGCAACCAGATTGGGTTACCCTAGCACCCAAGTAAAAAATGATATATCTATCTGTCTAGCTATCTATCTATCTATCTATCTATCTATCTATATATCTATTTATCTTTCTGAGGGTCAATATCTATCTATCTATCTATCTATCTGAGGGTCAATATCTATCTATCTATCTATCTATCTAACTATCTGCGGGTCAATAACTATCTATCTATCTATCTGTGGGTCATACTCTATCTATCTATATCTCAGGGTCAATGACTATCTATCTATCTATATATCTGACGGTCAATATCTATCTATCTATCTATCTATCTGTGGGTCAGACTCTATCTATCTATCTATCTATCTATCTATCTATCTGAGGGTCAATATCTATCTATCTATCTATCTATCTATCTATCTATCTATCTATCTATCTATCTATCTATCTATCTATCTGTGGGTCATACTCTATCTATCTATCTATCTATCTATCTATCTATCTATCTGAGGGTCAATATCTATCTATCTATCTATCTATCTATCTAATCTATTTGATAGACTGAATGGTTTTATAATCTCTAAACTTTGAACTTTGAAAACTACTACTTATAATTACATCAAACTAGAAACCGTAAATCTTCAAACTTTTACAACTACTTCAAACTTTATGCTAGGCTTTCTCAAGCCAACCTAAAGTTTGTACTCAAACTTTTCAATCTAGTTATTATTATTAGTGGTGCTTGCCATAGGCAAAGCATCACTATTGTTCTCTTGCATACTTATTATTATTATTATAATTATTATTATTTTTCCACACAAAGTTTGGCGCGCTACTCCTCCTGCAGCTTTTGTCACAGACCCCTGAGTGAGGCATCAAATCGTGCGGCTCATTGAGGAGAGGTGTGCTATATCTTTTCTAAGCGATCGGGTGTACGATGTTCGAACAGCGGACGAAAAAGCGGCCAAAAAAATCCCATTGACTTTACATTGCGGAATGTTCAGAAATTTAAATCCCAACTGACTTTTTCACACACACAGACAAAAAAGGGCCTGTCAGCCCTGCGTCTCTCTCTCTCTCTCTCCCTCAGAGGATTTCTTTTATCAAGCAGTCAATAAAAATCTTCATAGCCACACCCTAAAACATGCTAAAAATGTGCTAGCAACATGCTAACACATGTTGGCATCACCTAGCGAAGTGCTAAAACATGCTAAAAACGTGCTAGCAACATGCTAACACATGTTGGCATCACCTAGCGAAGTGCTAAAACATGCTAAAAACGTGCTAAAAACATGCTAACACATGATAGTATTGCCTAGCGAAGTGTTAAAAAATGCTAAAAACGTGCTAGCATCATGCTAACACATGCTGGCATTGCCTAGCAAAGTGTTAAAACATGTTAAAACGTGCTAGCATTATGCTAATGCATGTTAGCATTGCTTAGGGGATTTGCTAAAACATGTTAAAAACGTGCTAGCATCATGCTAACACATGTTAGCATCGCCTAGCGAAGTGCTAAAACATGCTAAAAACGTGCTAACAACATGCTAACACATGCTAGTATTGCCTAGCGAAGTGTTAAAACATGATAAAAATGTGCTAGCATCATGCTAACACATGCTGGCATCGCCTAGCGAAGTGCTAAAACATGTTAAAACGTGCTAGCATTATGCTAACGCATGTTAGCATTGCTTAAGGGATTGCTAAAACATGTTAAAAACGTGCTAGCATCATGCTAACACATGTTAGCATCGCCTAGCGAAGTGCTAAAACATGCTAAAAACGTGCTAGTATCATGCTAACACAAGCTAGCTTCACCTAGCGAAGTGCTAAAACATGTTAAAATGTGCTAGCATTATGCTAATGCATGTTAGCATTGCTTAGGGGATTGCTAAAACATGTTAAAAACATGCTAGCATCATGCTAACACATGTTAGCATTGCCAAACGAAGTGCTAAAACATGCTAATAATGTGCTAGTATCATGCTAACACATGCTAGCTTCACCTAGCGAAGTGCTAAAACATTCTAAAAACGTGCTACCATCATGAAAAACACGTGTTAGCAACATACTATGACCTTTATTTTAGTGCTTAGAAACAAGTTAGAAAATGCTATTTGACGAGTTTTGCCACGGCAAGCACCACTCACATTTTCTTCAGGAAATGTACATTCTAGTTATTATTATTATTCTGAGACTAAATTTCTAAATGTAACTCCTCCTAGAGCTTTTAAGCTACATGCACCAAACTCGGCACAGACCTTCAGACTAATCCCGAATAGTGTGCTATATCTTTTCTAACTGATCGGACTTACGGTTTTCCTAAAAATGACGATCAAAACTCGGAAAAACTCCCATTGATTAACATTGCGGAATGTTCAGAAATTTAAATCCCAACTGACGAAAGTAGCCTTGATATGTATCACTCTGGTAACTGCCTAGCAACCAGATGTGATTACCCTAGCAACCAAGTAACAAATCACATATCTCTGCACCAGAAAATCATAGAGACTTCCGGGTTGACTTGATTCACTCAGGATGGAAAGTAGCCTTGATATGTATCACTCTGGTAACTGCCTAGCAACCAGACGGGGTTACCCTAGCAACCAAGTAACAAATCACATATCTCTGCAACAGAAAATCAGAGAGACTTCCGGGTTGACTTATTTCACTCAGGATGGAAAGTAGCCTTGATATGTATCACTCTGGTAACTGCCTAGCAACCAGATGTGATTACCCTAGCAACCAAGTAACAAATCACATATCTCTGCAACAGAAAATCAGAGAGACTTCCGGGTTGACTTGATTCACTCAGGATGGAAAGGAGGCTTAATAAGTATCACCCTGGTAACTGCATAGCAACCAGATGGGGTTACCCTAGCAACCAAGTAACAAATAATATATCTCTTCACCAGAAAATCGTAGAGACTTCCTGTTTGACTTATTTCACTCAGGATAGCAAGGAGTCTTGAAAAGTATCACTCTGGTAACTGCCTAGCAACGACAAGGGCTTACCCTAGCAACCAAGTAACAAATCACATAACTCTGCAACAGAAAATCAGAGAGACTTCCGGGTTGACTTATTTCACTCAGGATGGAAAGTAGCCTTGATATGTATCACTCTGGTAACTGCCTAGCAACCAGATGTGATTACCCTAGCAACCAAGTAACAAATCACATATCTCTGCAACAGAAAATCATAGCGACTTCCGGGTTGACTTTATTCACTCAGGATGAAAAGTAGCCTTGATATGTATCACTCTGGTAACTGCCTAGCAACCAGATGGGGTTACCCTAGCAACCAAGTAACAAATCACATATCTCTGCACCAGAAAATCGTAGAGACTACCTGTTTCACTTATTTCACTCAGGATGGAAAGTAGCCTTGATATGTATCACTCTGGTAACTGCATAGCAACCAGATGTGGTTACCCTAGCAACCAAGTAACAAATCACATATCTTTGAACCAGAACATCGTAGAGACTTAGGGGTTGACATATTTCACTCAGGATTGCAAGGAGCCTTATGAGTATCACTTTGGTAACTGCCTAGCAACCAGATGGGGTTACCCTAGCAACCAAGTAACAAATCACATATCTCTGCACCAGAAAATCGTAGAGACTTCCTGTTTCACATATTTCACTCAGGATTGCAAGGAGCCTTGATATGTATCACCCTGGTAAATGCATAGCAACCAGACAGGGTTACCCTAGCAACCAAGTAACAAATAATATATCTCTGCACCAGAAAATCGTAGAGACTTCCTGTTTCACTTATTTTACTCAAGATGGAAAGTAGCCTTGATATATATCACTCTGGTAACTGCCTAGCAACCAGATGCGGTTACCCTAGCAACCAAGTAACAAACCACATATCTTTGAACCATAAAATCGTAGAGACTTAGGGGTTGACATATTTCACACAGGATTGCAAGGAGCCTTATGAGTATCACTTTGGTAACTGCCTAGCAACCAGATGGGGTTACCCTAGCAACCAAGTAACAAATCACATATCTCTGCACCAGAACAACATAAAGAATTCTGGTTTTGTTCATGGGACTCATGGTAGCAAGGATCTATCTATCCGTCTATCTATCTATCTATCTGAGGGTAATTCTCTATCTATCTGTCTGTCTGTCTATCTATCTATCTATCTATCTATCTATCTGAGGGTCATTCTCTATCTATTTATCTATCTATCTATCTATCTATCTATCTATCTATCTATCTATCTATCTATCTATCTATCTATCTGAGGGTCATTCTCTATCTATCGATCTATCTATCTATCTATCTATCTGAGGTTCAATATCTATCTATCTATCTGTCTATCTATCTATCTATCTATCTATCTATCTATCTATCTATCTATCTATCTATCTATCTATCTATCGAGGGTAATTCTTTATCTATCTATCTGTCTATCTATCTATCTATCTATCTATCTATCTGAGGGTAATTCTCTATCTATCTATCTGTCTATCTATCTATCTATCTATCTGAGGGTCATTCTCTATCTATCTATCTATCTATCTATCTGAGGGTCATTCTCTATCTATCTATCTATCTATCTGAGGGTCATTCTCTATCTATCTATCTGTCTGTCTATCTATCTATCTATCTATCTATCTATCTATCTATCTATCTATCTATCTATCTATCTATCTATCTGAGGGTCACTCTCTATCTATCTATCTATCTATCTATCTATCTATCTATCTATCTATCTATCTATCTATCTATCTATCTATCTATCTATCTATCTATCTGAGGGTCATTCTCTGTCTATCTATCTATCTATCTATCTATCTATCTATCTATCTATCTGAGGGTCAATATCTATCTATCTATCTATCTATCTATCTGTGGGTCATACTCTCTATCTATCTATCTATCTATCTGAGGGTCAATATCTATCTATCTATCTATCTATCTATCTATCTATCTCTCTATCTATCTATCTATCTATCTATCTATCTAATCTATTTGATAGACTGAATGGTTTTATAATCTCTAAACTTTGAACTTTGAAAACTACTACTTATAATTACATCAAACTAGAAACCGTAAATCTTCAAACTTTTACAACTACTTCAAACTTTATGCTAGGCTTTCTCAAGCCAACCTAAAGTTTGTACTCAAACTTTTTAATCTAGTTAGGTTGGCTTGAGAAAGCCAACTTACTGAAATCCTATTTAAACTTATTATTATTATTATTATTCTTCTGAGACTAAATTTCTAAATCTAACTCCTCCTAGAGCTTTTAAGCTACATGCACCAAACTCGGCACAGACCTTCAGACTAATCCCGAATAGTGTGCTATATCTTTTCTAACTGATCGGACTTACGGTTTTCCTAAAAATGACGATCAAAACTCGGAAAAACTCCCATTGACTTAACATTGCGGAATGTTCAGAAATTTAAATCCCAACTGACGTTTTCACACACACAGACAAAAAAGGGCCTGTCAGCCCTGCATCTCTCCCTCTCTCTCTCCCTCAGATGATTTCTTTTATCAAGCAGCCAATAAGTAATGACCTAAAATCTTCATAGCCACAGTATAGTAGCTTCCAGGTTGACTTGATTCACTCAGTATGGAAAGGAGGCTTGATAAGTATCACCCTGGTAACTGCATAGCAACCAGACAGGGTTACCCTAGCAACCAAATAACAAATCACATATCTCTGCACCAGAAAATCATACAGCCTTCCTGTTTCACTTATTTCACTCATGATGGAAAGTAGCCTTGATATGTATCACTCTGGTAACTGCCTAGTAACCAGATGTGGTTACCCTAGCAACCAAGTAACAAATCACATATCTTTGAACCAGAACATGGTAGAGACTTAGGGGTTGACATATTTCACACAGGATTGCAAGGGGCCTTATGAGTATCACTTTGGTAACTGCCTAGCAACCAGATGTGGTTACCCTAACAACCAAGTAACAAATCACATATCTTTGCACCAGAAAATCGTAGAGACTTCCTGTTTCACTTATTTCACTCAGGATGGAAAGTAGCCTTGATATGTATAACTCTGGTAACTGCCTAGCAACCAGATGCGGTTACCATAGCAACCAAGTAACAAATCACATATCTCTGCAACAGAAAATCGTAGAGACTTCCGGGTTGACATAATTCACTCAGGATGGAAAGGAGGCTTGATAAGTATCACCCTGGTAACTGCATAGCAACCAGATGGGGTTACCCTAGCAACCAAGTAAAAAATAATATATCTGTCTATCTATCTATCTATCTATCTATCTATCTATCTATCTATCTATCTATCTATCTATCTATCTATCTGAGGGTCAATATCTATCTGTCTTTCTGTGGGTCATACTCTATCTATCTATCTATCTATCTATCTGAGGGACAATAACTATCTATCTATCTATCTCTCTGTGGGTCATACTCTATCTATCTATCTATCTATCTATCTAAGGGTCAATGACTATCTATCTATCTATCTATCTGAGGATCAATATCTATCTATCTATCTATCTATCTATCTATTTATCTATCTATCTATCTATCTGATGGTCAATATCTATCTATCTATCTATCTATCTATCTATCTATCTATCTATCTATCTGTGGGTCAATATCTATCTATCTATCTATCTATCTATCTATCTATCTGAGGGTCAATATCCATCTATCTATCTATCTATCTATCTATCTATCTATCTATCTATCTATCTATCTATCTATCTGAGGATCAATATCTATCTATCTATCTATCTATCTATCTAATCTATTTGATAGACTGAATGGTTTTATAATCTCTAAACTTTGAACTTTGAAAACTACTACTTATAAATACATCAAACTAAAAACCTTAAATCTTCAAACTTTTACAACTACTTCAAACTTTATGTTAGGCTTTCTCAAGCCAACCTAAAGTTTGTACTCAAACTTTTTAATCTAGTTATTAGTGGTGCTTGCCATAGGCAAAGCATCACTATTGTTCTCTTGCATACTTATTATTATTATTATAATTATTATTATTTTTCCACACAAAGTTTGGCGCGCTACTCCTCCTGCAGCTTTTGTCACAGACCCCTGAGTGAGGCATCAAATCGTGCGGCTCATTGAGGAGAGGTGTGCTATATCTTTTCTAAGCGATCGGGTGTACGATGTTCGAACAGCGGATGAAAAAGCGGCCAAAAAATCCCATTGACTTTACATTGCGGAATGTTCAGAAATTTAAATCCCAACTGACTTTTTCACACACACAGACAAAAAAGGGCCTGTCAGCCCTGCGTCTCTCTCTCTCTCTCTCCCTCAGAGGATTTCTTTTATCAAGCAGTCAATAAAAATCTTCATAGCCACACCCTAAAACATGCTAAAAATGTGCTAGCAACATGCTAACACATGTTGGCATCACCTAGCGAAGTGCTAAAACATGCTAAAAACGTGCTAGCAACATGCTAACACATGTTGGCATCACCTAGCGAAGTGCTAAAACATGCTAAAAACGTGCTAAAAACATGCTAACACATGATAGTATTGCCTAGCGAAGTGTTAAAAAATGCTAAAAACGTGCTAGCATCATGCTAACACATGCTGGCATTGCCTAGCAAAGTGTTAAAACATGTTAAAACGTGCTAGCATTATGCTAATGCATGTTAGCATTGCTTAGGGGATTGCTAAAACATGTTAAAAACATGCTAGCATCATGCTAACACATGTTAGCATCGCCTAGCGAAGTGCTAAAACATGCTAAAAACGTGCTAGTATCATGCTAACACATGCTGGCATTGCCTAGCAAAATGTTAAAACATGTTAAAACGTGCTAGCATTATGCTAATGCATGTTAGCATTGCTTAGGGGATTGCTAAAACATGTTAAAAACGTGCTAGCATCATGCTAACACATGTTAGCATCGCCTAGTGAAGTGCTAAAACATGCTAAAAACGTGCTAGTATTATGCTAATGCATGTTAGCATTGGTTAGGGGATTGCTACAACATGTTAAAAATGTGCTAGCATCATGCTAACACATGTTAGCATCGCCTAGCGAAGTGCTAAAACAGGCTAAAAACGTGCTAGTATCATGCTAACACATGCTAGCTTCACGTAGCGAAGTGCTAAAACATGGTAAAACGTGCTAGCATTATGCTAATGCATGTTAGCATTTATTAGGGGATTGTTAAAACATGTTAAAACGTGCTAGCATCATGCAAACACATGTTAGCATCGCCTAGCGAAGTGCTAAAACAGGCTAAAAACGTGCTAGTATCATGCTAACAAATGCTAGCTTCACCTAGCAAAGTGCTAAAACATGTTAAAACGTGCTAGCATTATGCTAATGCATGTTATCATTACTTAGGGGATTGCTAAAACTTGTTAAAAACGTGCTAGCATCATGCTAACACATGTTAGCATTGCCAAACGACGTGCTAAAACATGCTAAAAACGTGCTAGTATCATGCTAACACATGCTAGCTTCACCTAGCGAAGTGCTAAAACATTCTAAAAACGTGCTACCATCATGAAAAACACGTGTTAGCAACATTCTATGACCTTTATTTTAGTGCTTAGAAACAAGTTAGAAAATGCTATTTGACGAGTTTTGCCACGGCAAGCACCACTCACATTTTCTTCAGGAAATGTACATTCTAGTTATTATTATTATTCTGAGACTAAATTTCTAAATGTAACTCCTCCTAGAGCTTTTAAGCTACATGCACCAAACTCGGCACAGACCTTCAGACTAATCCCGAATAGTGTGCTATATCTTTTCTAACTGATCAGACTTACGGTTTTCCTAAAAATGATGATCAAAACTCGGAAAAACTCCCATTGATTAACATTGCGGAATGTTCAGAAATTTAAATCCCAACTGACGTTTTCACACACACAGACGAAAAAGGGCCTGTCAGCCCTGCGTCTCTCCCTCTCTCTCTCCCTCAGAGGATTTCTTTTATCAAGCAGCCAATAAGAAATGACCTAAAATCTTCATAGCCACAGTATAGTAGCTTCCAGGTTGACTTGATTCACTCAGTATGGAAAGGAGGCTTGATAAGTATCACCCTGGTAACTGCATAGCAACCAGACAGGGTTACCCTAGCAACCAAATAACAAATCACATATTTCTGCACCAGAAAATCATACAGACATCCTGTTTCACTTATTTCACTCAGGATGGAAAGTAGCCTTGATATGTATCACTCTGGTAACTGCCTAGCAACCAGATGGGGTTACCCTAGCAACCAAGTTACAAATCACATATCTCTGCACCAGAAAATCATACAGCCTTCCTGTTTCACTTATTTCACTCAGGATGGAAAGTAGCCTTGATATGTATCACTCTGGTAACTGCCTAGCAACCAGATGCGGTTACCCTAGCAACCAAGTAACAAATCACATATCTTTGAACCAGAACATCGTAGAGACTTAGGGGTTGACATATTTCACACAGGATTGCAAGGAGCCTTATGAGTATCACTTTGGTAACTGCCTAGCAACCAGATGTGTTTACCCTAGCAACCAAGTAACAAATCACATATCTCTGCACCAGAAAATCATAGAGACTTCCTGTTTCACTTATTTCACTCAGGATGGAAAGTAGCCTTGATATGTATCCCTCTGGTAACTGCCTAGCAACCAGATGCGGTTACCATAGCAACCAAGTAACAAATCACATATCTCTGCAACAGAAAATCGTAGAGACTTCCGGGTTGACATAATTCACTCAGGATGGAAAGGAGGCTTGATAAGTATCACCCTGGTAACTGCATAGCAACCAGATGGGGTTACCCTAGCAACCAAGTAAAAAATAATATATCTGTCTATCTATCTATCTATCTATCTATCTATCTATCTATGGGTCAATATCTATCTGTCTTTCTGTGGGTCATACTCTATCTATCTATCTATCTATCTATCTATCTATCTATCTATCTATCTGAGGGTCAATATCTATCTGTCTTTCTGTGGGTCATACTCTATCTATCTATCTATCTATCTATCTAAGGGACAATAACTATCTATCTATCTATCTCTCTGTGGGTCATACTCTATCTATCTATCTATCTATCTATCTATCTATCTATCTATCTAAGGGTCAATGACTATCTATCTATCTATCTATCTATCTGAGGATCAATATCTATCTATCTATCTATCTATCTATCTATCTATCTATCTATCTATTTATCTATCTATCTATCTATCTGATGGTCAATATCTATCTATCTATCTATCTATCTATCTATCTATCTATCTATCTATCTATCTATCTATCTATCTATCTATCTATCTATCTATCTATCTGTGGGTCAATATCTATCTATCTATCTATCTATCTGAGGGTCAATATCCATCTATCTATCTATCTATCTATCTATCTATCTATCTATCTATCTATCTATCTATCTGAGGGTCAATATCTATCTATCTATCTATCTATCTATCTATCTATCTATCTATCTATCTATCTATCTATCTATCTAATCTATTTGATAGACTGAATGGTTTTATAATCTCTAAACTTTGAACTTTGAAAACTACTACTTATAAATACATCAAACTAAAAACCTTAAATCTTCAAACTTTTACAACTACTTCAAACTTTATGTTAGGCTTTCTCAAGCCAACCTAAAGTTTGTACTCAAACTTTTTAATCTAGTTAGGATGGCTTGAGAAAGCCAACTTACTGAAATCCTATTTAAACTTATTATTATTATTATTATTATTATTCTGAGACTAAATTTCTAAATGTAACTCCTCCTAGAGCTTTTAAGCTACATGCACCAAACTCGGCACAGACCTTCAGACTAATCCCGAATAGTGTGCTATATCTTTTCTAACTGATCGGACTTACGGTTTTCCTAAAAATGACGATCAAAACTCGGAAAAACTCCCATTGACTTAACATTGCGGAATGTTCAGAAATTTAAATCCCAACTGACGTTTTCACACACACAGACAAAAAAGGGCCTGTCAGCCCTGCGTCTCTCCCTCTCTCTCTCCCACAGAGGATTTCTTTTATCAAGCAGCCAATAAGTAATGACCTAAAATCTTCATAGCCACAGTATAGTAGCTTCCAGGTTGACTTGATTCACTCAGTATGGAAAGGAGGCTTGATAAGTATCACCCTGGTAACTGCATAGCAACCAGACAGGGTTACCCTAGCAACCAAATAGCAAATCACATATCTCTGCACCAGAAAATCATACAGACTTCCTGTTTCACTTATTTCACTCAAGATGGAAAGTAGCCTTGATATGTATCACTCTGGTAACTGCCTAGCAACCAGATGTGATTACCCTAGCAACCAAGTAACAAATCACATATCTCTGCAACAGAAAATCAGAGAGACTTCCGGGTTGACTTATTTCACTCAGGATGGAAAGTAGCCTTGATATGTATCACTCTGGTAACTGCCTAGCAACCAGATGTGATTACCCTAGCAACCAAGTAACAAATCACATATCTCTGCAACAGAAAATCAGAGAGACCTCCGGGTTGACTTATTTCACTCAGGATGGAAAGTAGCCTTGATATGTATCACTCTGGTAACTGCCTAGCAACCAGATGTGATTACCCTAGCAACCAAGTAACAAATCACATATCTCTGCAACAGAAAATCAGAGAGACTTCCGGGTTGACTTATTTCACTCAGGATGGAAAGTAGCCTTGATATGTATCACTCTGGTAACTGCCTAGCAACCAGATGCGGTTACCCTAGCAACCAAGTAACAAATCACATATCTTTGAACGAGAACATCGTAGAGACTTAGGGGTTGACATATTTCACACAGGATTGCAAGGAGCCTTATGAGTATCACTTTGGTAACTGCCTAGCAACCAGATGTGTTTACCCTAGCAACCAAGTAACAAATCACATATCTCTGCACCAGAAAATCATAGAGACTTCCTGTTTCACTTATTTCACTCAGGATGGAAAGTAGCCTTGATATGTATCCCTCTGGTAACTGCCTAGCAACCAGATGCGGTTACCCTAGCAACCAAGTAACAAATCACATATCTTTGAACCAGAACATCGTAGAGACTTAGGGGTTGACATATTTCACACAGGATTGCAAGGAGCCTTATGAGTATCACCTTAGTAACTGCCTAGCAACCAGATGGGGTTACCCTAGCAACCAACTAACAAATCACATATCTCTGCACCAGAAAATCGTAGAGACTTCCGGGTTGACATAATTCACTCAGGATGGAAAGGAGGCTTGATAAGTATCACTCTGGTAACTGCCTAGCAACGACAAGGGCTTACCCTAGCAACCAAGTAACAAATCACATAACTCTGCACCAGAAAATCGTAGAGACTTCCTGTTTCACTTATTTTACTCAAGATGGAAAGTAGCATTGATATATATCACTCTGGTAACTGCCTATCAACCAGATATGGTTACCCTAGCAACCAAGTAACAAATCACATATCTATGCAACAGAAAATCATAGAGACTTCCGGGTTGACTTTATTCACTCAGAATGAAAAGGAGGCTTGATAAGGATCACCCTGGAAACTGCCTAGCAACCAGATTGGGTTACCCTAGCAACCAAGTAAAAAATTATATATCTATCTGTCTATCTGTCTATCTATCTATCTATCTATCTATCTATCTATCTTTCTGATGGTCAATATCTATCTATCTATCTATCTATCTATCTGAGGGTCAATATCTATCTATCTATCTATCTATCTAACTATCTGCGGGTCAATAACTATCTATCTATCTATCTGTGGGTCATACTCTATCTATCTATATCTCAGGGTCAATGACTATCTGTCTATCTATATAGCTGACGGTCAATATCTATCTATCTATCTAAGGGTCAATGACCTATCTATCTATCTATCTATCTATCTATCTATCTATCTATCTGAGGGTCAATATCTATCTATCTATCTAACTATCTGCGGGTCAATAACTATCTATCTATCTATCTATCTATCTATCTATCTATCTGTGGTTCATACTCTATCTATCTATATCTCAGGGTCAATGACTATCTATCTATCTATATATCTGAAGGTCAATATCTATCTATCTAAGGGTCAATGACTATCAATCTGTCTTTCTATCTTTCTTTCTATCTATCTATCTATCTATCTATCTATCTATCTGAGGGTCAATATCTATCTATCTATCTGAGGATCAATATCTATCTATCTCTATCTATCTATCTAATGGTCAATATCTATCTATCTATCTATCTGATGGTCAATAACTATCTATCTATCTATCTATCTATCTATCTATCTATCTATCTATCTGATGGTCAATAACTATCTATCTATCTATATATCTATCTATCTGAGGGTCAATATCTATCTATCTATCTATCTATCTATGGGTCATACTCTATCTATCTATCTATCTATCTGAGGGTCAATATATATCTATCTATCTAACTATCTGCGGGTCAATAACTATCTATCTATCTATCTATCTATCTATCTATCTATCTATCTATCTATCTATCTATCTATCTATCTATCTATCTATCTATCTATCTGTGGTTCATACTCTATCTATCTATATTTCAGGGTCAATGACTATCTATCTATCTATATATCTGAAGGTCAATATCTATCTATCTATCTAAGGGTCAATGACTATCAATCTGTCTTTCTATCTATCTATCTATCTATCTATCTATCTATCTATCTATCTGAGGGTCAATATCTATCTATCTATCTGAGGATCAATATCTATCTATCTATCTATCTATCTATCTATCTATCTATCTATCTATCTATCTATCTAATGGTCAATATCTATCTATCTATCTATCTATCTATCTGATGGTCAATAACTATCTATCTATCTATCTATCTATCTATCTATCTATCTATCTATCTATCTGATGGTCAATTTCTATCTATCTATCTATCTATCTATCTATCTATCTATCTATCTATCTATCTATCTGATGGTCAATAACTATCTATCTATCTATCTATCTATCTATCTATCTATCTATCTATCTATCTGATGGTCAATAACTATCTATCTATCTATCTATCTATCTATCTATCTATCTATCTATCTATCTATCTATCTATCTATCTATCTATCTATCTGATAGACTGAATGGTTTTATAATCTCTAAACTTTGAACTTTGAAAACTACTACTTATAATTACATCAAACTAGAAACCATAAATCTTCAAACTTTTACAACTACTTCAAACTTTATGCTAGGCTTTCTCAAGCCAACCTAAAGTTTGTACTCAAACTTTTTAATCTAGTTATTATTATTATTAGTGGTGCTTGCCAAAGGCAAAGCATCACTATTGTTCTCTTGCATAAATTATTCCACACAAAGTTTGGCGCGCTACTCCTCCCGCAGCTTTTGTCACAGACCCCTGAGTGAGGCATCAAATCGTGCGGCTCATTGAGGAGAGGTGTGCTATATCTTTTCTAAGCGATCGGGTGTACGATGTTCGAACAGCGGACGAAAAAGCGGCCAAAAAAGTCCCATTGACTTTACATTGCGGAATGTTCAGAAATTTAAATCCCAACTGACATTTTCACACACAGACAAAAAAGGGCCTGTCAGCCCTGCGTCTCTCTCTCTCTCTCCCTCAGAGGATTTCTTTTATCAAGCAGCCAATAAAAATCTTCATAGCCACACCTTAAAGCATGCTAAAAATGTGCTAGCATCATGCTAACATATGCTGGCATCACCTAGCGAAGTGCTAAAACATGCTAAAAACATGATAACAACATGCTAACACATGCTAGTATTGCCTAGCGAAGTGTTAAAACATGCTAAAAACGTGCTAGCATTATGCTAATGCATGTTAGCATTGCTTAGGGGATTGCTAAAACATGTTAAAAACGTGCTAGCATCATGCTAACACATGTTAGCATCGCCTAGCAAAGTGCTAAAACATGCAAAAAACGTGCTAGTATCATGCTAACACATGCTAGCTTCACCTAGCGAAGTGCTAAAACCTGTCACCTTGGTAACTGCCTAGCAACCAGATGGGGTTACCCTAGCAACCAAGAAAGAAATCGCATATCTCTGCACAAGACAATCACAGAGACTTCCGGGTTGACTTATTTTACTCAGGATGGCAATAGCATTGTTGGCTGTCACCTTGGTAACTGCCTAGCAACCAGATGGGGTTACCCTAGCAACCAAGTAACAAATCATATATCTCTGAACCAGAAAATTGTAGTGATACCGTGTTAACTTATTTCATTTAGGATGGCAAGGAGCATTGTTGGCTTGCCCCTTGGTAACTGCCTAGCAACCAGATGGGGTTACCCTAGCAACCAAGTAACAAATCACATACCTCTGTACTAGAAAATCGTAGAGACTTCCGGGTTGACTTATTTTACTCAGGATGGCAAGTAGCGTTGGTGGCTGTCACCTTAGTAACTGCATATCAACCAGATGGGTTTCCCTAGCAACCATGGAACAACACCTATAGCTCTGCACCAGAACATCCTACTGTCATGGGGGTGGCCTCTTTCAACTTTGGGCAGTAGGTGGGACATTGTGGTACGAAATTTTGCCACGGCAAGCACCACTCACATTTTCTTCAGGAAATGTACATTCTAGTTATTATTATTATTATTCTGAGACTAAATTTCTAAATGTAACTCCTCCTAGAGCTTTAAAGCTACATGCACCAAACTCGGCACAGACCTTCAGACTAATCCCGAATAGTGTGCTATATCTTTTCTAACTGATCGGACTTACGGTTTTCCTAAAAATGACGATCAAAACTCGGAAAAACTCCCATTGATTAACATTGCGGAATGTTCAGAAATTTAAATCCCAACTGACGTTTTCACACACACAGACAAAAAAGGGCCTGTCAGCCCTTCGTCTCTCCCTCTCTCTCTCCCTCAGAGGATTTCTTTTATCAAGCAGCCAATAAGTAATGACCTAAAATCTTCATAGCCACAGTATAGTAGCTTCCAGGTTGACTTGATTCACTCAGTATGGAAAGGAGGCTTGATAAGTATCACCCTGGTAACTGCCTAGCAACCAGATGGGGTTACCCTAGCAACCAACTAACAAATCACATATCTCTGCACCAGAAAATCGTAGAGACTTCCTGTTTCACTTATTTCACTCAGGATGGAAAGTAGCCTTGATATGTATCACTCTGGTAACTGCCTAGCAACCAGATGTGATTACCCTAGCAACCAAGTAACAAATCACATATCTCTGCAACAGAAAATCAGAGAGACTTCCGGGTTGACTTATTTCACTCAGGATGGAAAGTAGCCTTGATATGTATCACTCTGGTAACTGCCTAGCAACCAGATGTGATTACCCTAGCAACCAAGTAACAAATCACATATCTCTGCAACAGAAAATCATAGAGACTTCCGGGTTGACTTGATTCACTCAGGATGGAAAGTAGCCTTGATATGTATCACTCTGGTAACTGCCTAGCAACCAGACGGGGTTACCCTAGCAACCAAGTAACAAATCACATATCTCTGCAACAGAAAATCATAGAGACTTCCGGGTTGACTTTATTCACTCAGGATGGAAAGTAGCCTTGATATGTATCACTCTGGTAACTGCCTAGCAACCAGACGGGGTTACCCTAGCAACCAAGTAACAAATCACATATCTCTGCACCAGAAAATCGTAGAGACTACCTGTTTCACTTATTTCACTCAGGATGGAAAGTAGCCTTGATATGTATCACTCTGGTAACTGCATAGCAACCAGACAGGGTTACCTTAGCAACCAAGTAACAAATCACATATCTTTGAACCAGAACATCGTAGAGACTTAGGGGTTGACATATTTCACACAGGATTGCAAGGAGCCTTATGAGTATCACTTTGGTAACTGCCTAGCAACCAGATGTGTTTACCCTAGCAACCAAGTAACAAATCACATATCTCTGCACCAGAAAATCATAGAGACTTCCTGTTTCACTTATTTCACTCAGGATGGAAAGTAGCCTTGATATGTATCCCTCTGGTAACTGCCTAGCAACCAGATGCGGTTACCCTAGAAACCAAGCAACAAATCACATATCTTTGAACCAGAACATTGTAGAGACTTAGGGGTTAACATATTTCACACAGGATTGCAAGGAGCCTTATGAGTATCACCTTGGTAACTGCCTAGCAACCAGATGGGGTTACCCTAGCAACCAACTAACAAATCACATATCTCTGCACCAGAAAATCGTAGAGACTTCCTGTTTCACTTATTTCACTCAGGATGGAAAGTAGCCTTGATATGTATCACTCTGGTAACTGCCTAGCAACCAGATGTGATTACCCTAGCAACCAAGTAACAAATCACATATCTCTGCAACAGAAAATCAGAGAGAATTCCGGGTTGACTTATTTCACTCAGAATGGAAAGTAGCCTTGATATGTATCACTCTGGTAACTGCCTAGCAACCAGATGTGATTACCCTAGCAACCAAGTAACAAATCACATATCTCTGCAACAGAAAATCATAGAGACTTCCGGGTTGACTTTATTCACTCAGGATGGAAAGTAGCCTTGATATGTATCACTCTGGTAACTGCCTAGCAACCAGACGGGGTTACCCTAGCAACCTAGCAACCAAGTAACAAATCACATATATCTGCACCAGTATATCGTAGAGACTACCTGTTTCACTTATTTCACTCAGGATGGAAAGTAGCCTTGATATGTATCATTCTGGTAACTGCATAGCAACCAGACAGGGTTACCTTAGCAACCAAGTAACAAATCACATATCTTTGAACCAGAACATCGTAGAGACTTAGGGGTTGACATATTTCACACAGGATTGCAAGGAGCCTTAAGAGTATCACTTTGGTAACTGCCTAGCAACCAGATGTGTTTACCCTAGCAACCAAGTATCAAGTCACATATCTCTGCACCAGGAAATCATAGAGACTTCCTGTTTCACTTATTTCACTCAGGATGGAAAGTAGCCTTGATATGTATCCCTCTGGTAACTGCCTAGCAACCAGATGCGGTTACCTTAGCAACCAAGTAACAAATCACATATCTTTGAACCAGAACATCGTAGAGACTTAGGGGTTGACATATTTCACACAGGATTGCAAGGAGCCTTATGAGTATCACCTTAGTAACTGCCTAGCAACCAGATGGGGTTACCCTAGCAACCAACTAACAAATCACATATCTCTGCACCAGAAAATCGTAGAGAATTCCGGGTTGACATAATTCACTCAGGATGGAAAGGAGGCTTGTTAAGTATCACTCTGGTAACTGCCTAGCAACGACAAGGGCTTACCCTAGCAACCAAGTAACAAATCACATAACTCTGCACCAGAAAATAGTAGAGACTTCCTGTTTCACTTATTTTACTCAAGATGGAAAGTAGCCTTGATATATATCACTCTGGTAACTGCCTAGCAACCAGATGTGATTACCCTAGCAACCAAGTAACAAATCACATATCTATGCAACAGAAAATCATAGAGACTTCCGGGTTGACTTTATTCACTCAGAATGAAAAGGAGGCTTGATAAGGATCACCCTGGAAACTGCCTAGCAACCAGATTGGGTTACCCTAGCAACCAAGTAAAAAATGATATATCTATCTGTCTATCTGTCTATCTATCTATCTATCTATCTATCTATCTATCTATCTATCTATCTATCTATCTTTCTGATGGTCAATATCTATCTATCTATCTATCTATCTGAGGGTCAATATCTATCTATCTATCTAACTATCTGCGGGTCAATAACTATCTATCTATCTATCTGTGGGTCATACTCTATCTATCTATATCTCAGGGTCAATGACTATCTGTCTATCTATATATCTGACGGTCAATATCTATCTATCTATCTAAGAGTCAATGACTATCTATCTATCTATCTATCTATCTATCTATCTATCTATCTATCTATCTATCTATCTATCTGAGGGTCAATATCTATCTATCTATCTATCTAACTATCTGCGGGTCAATAACTATCTATCTATCTATCTATCTGTGGTTCATACTCTATCTATCTATATCTCAGGGTCAATGACTATCTATCTATCTATATATCTGACGTTCAATATCTATCTATCTATCTAAGGGTCAATGACTATCAATCTATCTTTCTATCTTTCTATCTTTCTATCTATCTATCTATCTATCTGAGGGTCAATATCTATCTATCTATCTGAGGATCAATATCTATCTATCTATCTATCTATCTATCTATCTATCTATCTAATGGTCAATATCTATCTATCTATCTATCTATCTATCTATCTATCTATCTATCTATCTATCTATCTATCTATCTATCTATCTGATGGTCAATAACTATCTATCTATCTATCTATCTATCTATCTATCTATCTATCTATCTATCTATCTATCTATCTATCTATCTATCTATCTATCTATCTGAGGGTCAATATCTATCTATCTATCTATCTATGGGTCATACTCTATCTATCTATCTATCTATCTATCTATCTATCTATCTATCTATCTATCTATCTATCTATCTATCTATCTGAGGGTCAATATCTATCTATATATCTATCTATCTGAGGGTCAATATCTATCTATCTATCTATCTATCTATCTATCTATCTATCTATCTATCTAATCTATTTGATAGACTGAATGGTTTTATAATCTCTAAACTTTGAACTTTGAAAACTACTACTTATAATTACATCAAACTAGAAACCGTAAATCTTCAAACTTTTACAACTACTTCAAACTTTATGCTAGGCTTTCTCAAGCCAACCTAAAGTTTGTACTCAAACTTTTTAATCTTGTTATTATTATTATTATTAGGTTGGCTTGAGAAAGCCAACTTACTGAAATCCTATTTAAACTTATTATTAGGTTGGCTTGAGAAAGCCAACTTACTGAAATCCTATTTAAACTTATTATTAGGTTGGCTTGAGAAAGCCAACTTACTGAAATCCTATTTAATCTTATTATTATTATTATTATTATTCTGAGACTAAATTTCTAAATGTAACTCCTCCTAGAGCTTTTAAGCTAAATGCACCAAACTCGGCACAGACCTTCAGACTAATCCCGAATAGTGTGCTATATCTTTTCTAACTGATCGGACTTACGGTTTTCCTAAAAATGACGATCAAAACTCGGAAAAACTCCCATTGATTAACATTGCGGAATGTTCAGAAATTTAAATCCCAACTGACGTTTTCACACACACAGACGAAAAAGGGCCTGTCAGCCCTGCGTCTCTCCCTCTCTCTCTCCCTCAGAGGATTTCTTTTATCAAGCAGCCAATAAGTAATGACCTAAAATCTTCATAGCCACAGTATAGTAGCTTCCAGGTTGACTTGATTCACTCAGTATGGAAAGGAGGCTTGATAAGTATCACCCTGGTAACTGCATAGCAACCAGACAGGGTTACCCTAGCAACCAAATAACAAATCACATATTTCTGCACCAGAAAATCATACAGACATCCTGTTTCACTTATTTCACTCAGGATGGAAAGTAGCCTTGATATGTATCACTCTGTTAACTGCCTAGCAACCAGATGGGGTTACCCTAGACACCAAGTAACAAATCACATATCTCTGCACCAGAAAATCATACAGACTTCCTGTTTCACTTATTTCACTCAGGATGGAAAGTAGCCTTGATATGTATCACTCTGGTAACTGCCTAGCAACCAGATGGGGTTACCCTAGCAACCAAGTAACAAATCACATATCTCTGCAACAGAAAATCAGAGAGACTTCCGGGTTGACTTATTTCACTCAGGATGGAAAGTAGCCTTGATATGTATCACTCTGGTAACTGCCTAGCAACCAGATGTGATTACCCTAGCAACCAAGTAACAAATCACATATCTCTGCAATAGAAAATCATAGAGACTTCCGGGTTGACTTTATTCACTCAGGATGGAAAGTAGCCTTGATATGTATCACTCTGGTAACTGCCTAGCAACCAGATGTGTTTACCCTAGCAACCAAGTAACAAATCACATATCTCTGCACCGGAAAATTGTAGAGAATACCTGTTTCACTTATTTCACTCAGGATGGAAAGTAGCCTTGATATGTATCCCTCTGGTAACTGCCTAGCAACCAGATGTGGTTACCTTAGCAACCAAGTAACAAATCACATATCTTTGAACCAGAACATCGTAGAGACTTAGGGGTTGACATATTTCACACAGGATTGCAAGGAGCCTTATGAGTATCACTTTGGTAACTGCCTAGCAACCAGATGTGTTTACCCTAGCAACCAAGTAACAAATCACATATCTCTGCACCAGAAAATCATAGAGACTTCCTGTTTCACTTATTTCACTCAGGATGGAAAGTAGCCTTGATATGTATCCCTCTGGTAACTGCCTAGCAACCAGATGTGGTTATCCTAGCAACCAAGTAACAAATCACATATCTTTGAACCAGAACATCGTAGAGACTTAGGGGTTGACATATTTCACACAGGATTGCAAGGAGCCTTATGAGTATCACCTTGGTAACTGCCTAGCAACCAGATGGGGTTACCCTAGCAACCAACTAACAAATCACATATCTCTGCACCAGAAAATCGTACAGACTTCTTGTTTCACTTATTTCACTCAGGATGGAAAGGAGGCTTGATAAGTATCACCCTGGTAACTGCATAGCAACCAGACAGGGTTACCCTAGCAACCAAGTAACAAATCACATATCTCTGCACCAGAAAATCGTAGAGACTTCCTGTTTCACTTATTTCACTCAGGATGGAAAGGAGGCTTGATAAGTATCACCCTGGTAACTGCATAGCAACCAGACAGGGTTACCCTACCAACCAAGTAACAAATCACATATCTCTGCAACAGAAAATCGTAGAGACTTCCGGGTTGACATAATTCACTCAGGATGGAAAGGAGGCTTGATAAGTATCACCCTGGTAACTGCATAGCAACCAGATGGGGTTACCCTAGCAACCAAGTAACAAATAATATATCTCTTCACCAGAAAATCGTAGAAACTTCCTGTTTGACTTATTTCACTCAGGATACCAAGGAGTCTTGAAAAGTATCACTCTGGTAACTGCCTAGCAACGACAAGGGCTTACCCTAGCAACCAAGTAACAAATCACATATCTCTGCAACAGAAAATCAGAGAGACTTCCTGGTTGACTTTATTCACTCAGGATGAAAAGTAGCATTGATATGTATCACTCTGGTAACTGCCTAGCAACCAGATCGGGTTAACCTAGCAACCAAGTAACAAATCACATATCTCTGCACCAGAAAATCGTAGAGACTACCTGTTTCACTTATTTCACTCAGGATGGAAAGTAGCCTTGATATGTATCACTCTGGTAACTGCATAGCAACCAGATGTGGTTACCCTAGCAACCAAGTAACAAATCACATATCTTTGAACCAGAACATCGTAGAGACTTAGGGGTTGACATATTTCACTCAGGATTGCAAGGAGCCTTATGAGTATCACTTTGGTAACTGCCTAGCAACCAGATGGGATTACCCTAGCAACCAAGTAACAAATCACATATCTCTGCACCAGAAAATCGTAGAGACATCCTGTTTCACTTATTTCACTCAGGATGGAAAGTAGGCTTGATATGTATCACTCTGGTAACTGCCTAGCAACCAGATGTGGTTACCCTAGCAACCAAGTAACAAATCACATATCTCTGCACCAGAAAATCGTAGAGACTTCCTGTTTCACATATTTCACTCAGGATTGCAAGGAGCCTTGATATGTATCACCCTGGTAAATGCATAGCAACCAGACAGGGTTACCCTAGCAACCAAGTAACAAATAATATATCTCTGCACCAGAAAATCGTAGAGACTTCCTGTTTCACTTATTTTACTCAAGATGGAAAGTAGCCTTGATATATATCACTCTGGTAACTGCCTAGCAACCAGATGCGGTTACCCTAGCAACCAAGTAACAAATCACATATCTTTGAACCATAAAATCGTAGAGACTTAGGGGTTGACATATTTCACACAGGATTGCAAGGAGCCTTATGAGTATCACTTTGGTAACTGCCTAGCAACCAGATGGGGTTACCCTAGCAACCAAGTAACAAATCACATATCTCTGCACCAGAACAACATAAAGAATTCTGGTTTTGTTCATGGGACTCAGGGTAGCAAGGATCTATCTATCCGTCTATCTATCTATCTACCTGAGGGTAATTCTCTATCTATCTGTCTGTCTGTCTATCTATCTATCTATCTATCTATCTATCTGAAGGTCATTCTCTATCTATTTATTTATCTATCTATCTATCTATCTATCTATCTATCTATCTATCTATCTATCTATCTATCTATCTATCTATCTATCTATCTATCTATCTATCTATCTGAGGGTCATTCTCTATCTATCGATCTATCTATCTATCTATCTATCTATCTGAGGGTCAATATCTATCTATCTATCTATCTATCTATCTATCTATCTATCTATCTATCTATCTATCTATCTATCTATCGAGGGTAATTCTTTATCTATCTATCTATCTGTCTATCTATCTATCTATCTATCTATCTATCTATCTATCTATCTATCTATCTATCTATCTATCTATCTGAGGGTAATTCTCTATCTATCTATCTGTCTATCTATCTATCTATCTATCTATCTGAGGGTCATTCTCTATCTATCTATCTATCTATCTATCTATCTATCTATCTATCTATCTATCTGAGGGTCATTCTCTATCTATCGATCTATCTATCTATCTATCTATCTATCTGAGGGTCAATATCTATCTATCTATCTATCTATCTATCTATCTATCTATCTATCGAGGGTAATTCTTTATCTCTCTATCTGTCTATCTATCTATCTATCTATCTATCTATCTATCTATCTATCTATCTATCTATCTGAGGGTAATTCTCTATCTATCTATCTGTCTATCTATCTATCTATCTATCTATCTGAGGGTCATTCTCTATCTATCTATCTATCTATCTATCTATCTGAGGGTCATTCTCTATCTATCTATCTATCTATCTGAGGGTCATTCTCTATCTATCTATCTGTCTGTCTATCTATCTATCTATCTATCTATCTATCTATCTATCTGAGGGTCACTCTCTATCTATCTATCTTTCTATCTATCTATCTATCTATCTATCTATCTATCTATCTATCTATCTATCTATCTGAGGGTCATTCTCTGTCTATCTATCTATCTATCTATCTATCTATCTATCTATCTATCTATCTATCTATCTATCTATCTGTGGGTCATACTCTCTATCTATCTATCTATCTATCTGAGGGTCAATATCTATCTATCTATCTATCTATCTATCTATCTATCTATCTATCTATCTATCTATCTATCTATTCGGGTTGACTTTATTCACTCAGAATGAAAAGGAGGCTTGATAAGGATCACCCTGGAAACTGCCTAGCAACCAGATTGGGTTACCCTAGCAACCAAGTAAAAAATGATATATCTATCTATCTATCTATCTATCTATCTATCTGATGGTCAATATCTATCTATCTATCTATCTGAGGGTCAATATCTATCTATCTATCTATCTAACTATCTGCGGGTCAATAACTATCTATCTATCTATCTATCTGTGGGTCATACTCTATCTATCTATATCTCAGGGTCAATGACTATCTGTCTATCTATATATCTGACGGTCAATATCTATCTATCTAAGGGTCAATGACTATCTATCTATCTATCTATCTATCTGAGGGTCAATATCTATCTATCTATCTATCTATCTAGCTATCTGCGGGTCAATAACTATCTATCTATCTATCTACCTATCTGTGGTTCATACTCTATCTATCTATATCTCAGGGTCAATGACTATCTATCTATCTATATATCTGACGGTCAATATCTATCTATCTATCTAAGGGTCAATGACTATCAATCTATCTTTCTATCTTTCTATCTATCTATCTATCTATCTATCTGAGGGTCAATATCTATCTATCTATCTGAGGATCAATATCTATCTATCTATCTATCTATCTATCTAATGGTCAATATCTGTCTATCTATCTATCTATCTATCTATCTATCTATCTATCTATCTATCTATCTGATGGTCAATAACAATCTATCTATATATCTATCTGATGGTCAATAACTATCTATCTATCTATCTATCTATCTATCTATCTATCTGAGGGTCAATATCTATCTATCTATCTATCTATCTATCTATCTATCTATCTATCTATCTATGGGTCATACTCTATCTATCTATCTATCTATCTATCTATCTATCTATCTATCTATCTATCTGAGGGTCAATATCTATCTATCTATCTGAGGGTCAATATCTATCTATCTATCTATCTATCTATCTATCTATCTATCTATCTATCTATCTATCTATCTATCTATCTATCTATCTATCTAATCTATTTGATAGACTGAATGGTTTTATAATCTCTAAACTTTGAACTTTGAAAACTACTACTTATAATTACATCAAACTAGAAACCGTAAATCTTCAAACTTTTACAACTACTTCAAACTTTATGCTAGGCTTTCTCAAGCCAACCTAAAGTTTGTACTCAAACTTTTTAATCTAGTTATTATTATTATTCTTCTGAGACTAAATTTCTAAATGTAACTCCTCCTAGAGCTTTTAAGCTACATACACCAAACTCGGCACAGACCTTCAGACTAATCCCGAATAGTGTGCTATATCTTTTCTAACTGATCGGACTTACGGTTTTCCTAAAAATGACGATCAAAACTCGGAAAAACTCCCATTGATTAACATTGCGGAATGTTCAGAAATTTAAATCCCAACTGACGTTTTCACACACACAGACGAAAAAGGGCCTGTCAGCCCTGCGTCTCTCCTTCTCTCTCTCCATCAGAGGATTTCTTTTATCAAGCAGCCAATAAGTAATGACCAAAAATCTTCATAGCCACAGTATAGTAGCTTCCAGGTTGACTTGATTCACTCAGTATGGAAAGGAGGCTTGATAAGTATCACCCTGGTAACTGCATAGCAACCAGACAGGGTTACCCTAGCAACCAAATAACAAATCACATATTTCTGCACCAGAAAATCATACAGACATCCTGTTTCACTTATTTCACTCAGGATGGAAAGTAGCCTTGATATGTATCACTCTGGTAACTGCCTAGCAACCAGATGGGGTTACCCTAGCAACCAAGTAACAAATCACATATCTCTGCACCAGAAAATCATACAGACTTTCTGTTTCACTTATTTCACTCAGGATGGAAAGTAGCCTTGATATGTATCACTCTGGTAACTGCCTAGCAACCAGATGGGGTTACCCTAGCAACCAAGTAACAAATCACATATTTCTGCACCAGAAAATCGTAGTGACTTCCTGTTTCACTTATTTCACTCAAGATGGAAAGTAGCCTTGATATGTATCACTCTGGTAACTGCCTAGCAACCAGATGTGATTACCCTAGCAACCAAGTAACAAATCACATATCTCTGCAACAGAAAATCAGAGAGACTTCCGGGTTGACTTATTTCACTCAGGATGGAAAGTAGCCTTGATATGTATCACTCTGGTAACTGCCTAGCAACCAGACGGGGTTACCCTAGCAACCAAGTAACAAATCACATATCTCTGCACCAGAAAATCGTAGAGACTACCTGTTTCACTTATTTCACTCAGGATGGAAAGTAGCCTTGATATGTATCACTCTGGTAACTGCATAGCAACCAGACAGGGTTACCTTAGCAACCAAGTAACAAATCACATATCTTTGAACCAGAACATCGTAGAGACTTAGGGGTTGACATATTTCACACAGGATTGCAAGGAGCCTTATGAGTATCACTTTGGTAACTGCCTAGCAACCAGATGTGTTTACCCTAGCAACCAAGTAACAAATCACATATCTCTGCACCAGAAAATCATAGAGACTTCCTGTTTCACTTATTTCACTCAGGATGGAAAGTAGCCTTGATATGTATCCCTCTGGTAACTGCCTAGCAACCAGATGCGGTTACCCTAGCAATCAAGTAACAAATCACATATCTTTGAACCAGAACATCGTAGAGACTTGGGGGTTAACATATTTCACACAGGATTGCAAGGAGCCTTATGAGTATCACCTTGGTAACTGCCTAGCAACTAGATGGGGTTACCCTAGCAACCAACTAACAAATCACATATCTCTGCACCAGAAAATCGTAGAGACATCCTGTTTCACTTATTTCACTCAGGATGGAAAGTAGCCTTGATATGTATCACTCTGGTAACTGCCTAGAAACCAGATGTGATTACCCTAGCAACCAAGTAACAAATCACATATCTCTGCAACAGAAAATCAGAGAGACTTCCGGGTTGACTTATTTCACTCAGGATGGAAAGTAGCCTTGATATGTATCACTCTGGTAACTGCCTAGAAACCAGATGTGATTACCCTAGCAACCAAGTAACAAATCACATATCTCTGCAACAGAAAATCAGAGAGACTTCCGGGTTGACTTATTTCACTCAGGATGGAAAGTAGCCTTGATATGTATCACTCTGGTAACTGCCTAGCAACCAGATGTGATTACCCTAGCAACCAAGTAACAAATCACATATCTCTGCAACAGAAAATCATAGAGACTTCCGGGTTGACTTTATTCACTCAGGATGGAAAGTAGCCTTGATATGTATCACTCTGGTAACTGCCTAGCAACCAGACGGGGTTACCCTAGCAACCAAGTAACAAATCACATATCTCTGCACCAGAATATCGTAGAGACTACCTGTTTCACTTATTTCACTCAGGATGGAAAGTAGCCTTGATATGTATCACTCTGGTAACTGCATAGCAACCAGACAGGGTTACCTTAGCAACCAAGTAACAAATCACATATCTTTGAACCAGAACATCGTAGAGACTTAGGGGTTGACATATTTCACACAGGATTGCAAGGAGCCTTATGAGTATCACTTTGGTAACTGCCTAGCAACCAGATGTGTTTACCCTAGCAACCAAGTAACAAGTCACATATCTCTGCACCAGAAAATCATAGAGACTTCCTGTTTCACTTATTTTACTCAAGATGGAAAGTAGCCTTGATATATATCACTCTGGTAACTGCCTATCAACCAGATATGGTTACCCTAGCAACCAAGTAACAAATCACATATCTATGCAACAGAAAATCATAGAGACTTCCGGGTTGAATTTATTCACTCAGAATGAAAAGGAGGCTTGATAAGGATCACCCTGGAAACTGCCTAGCAACCACATTGGGTTACCCTAGCAACCAAGTAAAAAATGATATATCTATCTGTCTATCTATCTATCTATCTATCTATCTATCGATCTATCTATCTATCTGATGGTCAATATCTATCTATCTATCTATCTATCTATCTATCTATCTATCTATCTATCTATCTATCTATCTATCTATCTATCTATCTCTCTATCTATCTAACTGATGGTCAATATCTATCTATCTATCTATCTATCTATCTGAGGGTCAATATCTATCTATCTATCTATCTATCGATCTATCTATCGATCTATCTATCTATCTGATGGTCAATATCTATCTATCTATCTATCTATCTATCTATCTATCTATCTATCTAACTGATGGTCAATATCTATCTATCTATCTATCTATCTATCTATCTGTGGGTCATACTCTATCTATCTATCGATCTATCTATCGATCTATCTATCTATCTGAGGGTCATTCTCTATCTATCTATCTATCTATCTATCTATCTATCTATCTATCTATCTATCTATCTATCTATCTATCTATCTATCTATCTATCTATCTATCTCAGGGTCATTCTCTGTCTATCTATCTATCTATCTGTCTATCTATCTATCTATCTGAGGGTCATTCTCTATCTATCTATCTATCTGTGGGTCATACTCTATCAATCTGTCTATCCATCTGAGGGTCATTCTCTATCTATCTATCTATCTATCTATCTATCTATCTATCTGAGGGTCATTCTCTATCTATCTATCTATCTCAGGGTCATTCTCTGTCTATCTATCTATCTGTCTATCTATCTATCTATCTGAGGGTCATTCTCTATCTATCTATCTATCTATCTATCTATCTATCTATCTATCTATCTATCTATCTATCTATCTATCTATCTATCTATCTATCTGTGGGTCATACTCGATCAATCTGTCTATCTATCTGAGGGTCATTCTCTATCTATCCATCTATCTATCTGAGGGTCATTCTCTATCTATCTATCTATCTATCTATCTATCTATCTATCTATCTATCTATCTATCTATCTATCTATCATATTTGATAGACTGAATGGTCTTAAAATCTTTGAACTTTGAGAACTACTAAAATTAATAACTACATCAAACTAAACCTTCAATCTTCAAGCTTTTACAACTACTTCAAACTTTATGCTAGGCTTTCTCAAGCCAACCTAAAGTTTGTACTCAAACTTTTTAATCTAGTTAGGTTGGCTTGAGAAAGCCAACTTACTGAAATCCTATTTAAACTTAATATTATTATTATTCTTCTGAGACTAAATTTCTAAATCTAACTCCTCCTAGAGCTTTTAAGCTACATGCACCAAACTCGGCACAGACCTTCAGACTAATCCCGAATAGTGTGCTATATCTTTTCTAACTGATTGGACTTACGGTTTTCCTAAAAATGACGATCAAAACTCGGAAAAACTCCCATTGACTTAACATTGCGGAATGTTCAGAAATTTAAATCCCAACTGACGTTTTCACACACACAGACAAAAAAGGGCCTGTCAGCCCTGCGTCTCTCCCTCTCTCTCTCCCTCAGAGGATTTATTTTATCAAGCAGCCAATAAGTAATGACCTAAAATCTTCATAGCCACAGTATAGTAGCTTCCAGGTTGACTTTGTTCACTCAGTATGGAAAGGAGGCTTGATAAGTATCACCCTGGTAACTGCATAGCAACCAGACAGGGTTACCCTAGCAACCAAATAACAAATCACATATTTCTGCACCAGAAAATCATACAGACTTCCTGTTTCACTTATTTCACTCAGGATGGAAAGTAGCCTTGATATGTATCACTCTGGTAACTGCCTAGCAACCAGATGGGGTTACCCTAGCAACCAAGTAACAAATCACATATCTCTGCACCAGAAAATCATACTGACGTCCTGTTTCACTTATTTCACTCAGGATGGAAAGTAGCCTTGATATGTATCACTCTGGTAACTGCCTAGCAACCAGATGTGATTACCCTAGCAACCAAGTAACAAATCACATATCTCTGCAACAGAAAATCATAGAGACTTCCGGGTTGACTTTATTCACTCAGGATGGAAAGTAGCCTTGATATGTATCACTCTGGTAACTGCCTAGCAACCAGATATGGTTACCCTAGCAACCAAGTAACAAATCATATATATTTGAACCAGAACATCGTAGAGACTTCCTGTTTCACATATTTCACTCAGGATTGCAAGGAGCCTTATGAGTATCACTTTGGTAACTAACTAGCAACCAGACGGGGTTACCCTAGCAACCAAGTAACAAATCACATATCTCTGCACCAGAAAATCGTAGAGACTTCCTGTTTCACTTATTTCACTCAGGATGGAAAGTAGCCTTGATATGTATCACTCTGGTAACTGCCTAGCAACCAGATGCGGTTACCTTAGCAACCAAGTAACAAATCACATATCTCTGCAACAGAAAATCGTAGAGACTTCCGGGTTGACATAATTCACTCAGGATGGAAAGGAGGCTTGATAAGTATCACCCTGGTAACTGCATAGCAACCAGATGGGGTTACCCTAGCAACCAAGTAACAAATAACATATCTTTGAACCAGAAAATCATAAAGACTTAGGGGTTGACATATGTCACACAGGATTGCAAGGAGCCTTATGAGTAACACGTTGGTAACTGCATAGCAACCAGATGTGGTTACCCTAGCAACCAAGTAACAAATCACATATCTTTGAACCAGAAAATCATAAAGACTTAGGGGTTGACATATTTCACACAGGATTGCAAGGAGCCTTATGAGTAACACGTTGGTAACTGCCTAGCAACCAGATGGGGTTACCCTAGCAACCAAGTAACAAATCACATATCTCTGCACCAGAAAATCGTATACACTTCCTGTTTGAATTATTTCACTCAGAATGGAAAGTAGCCTTGATATGTATCACTCTGGTAACTGCCTATCAACCAGATATGGTTACCCTAGCAACCAAGTAACAAATCACATATCTATGCAAAAGAAAATCGTAGAGACTTCCAGGTTGACTTTATTCACTCAGAATGAAAAGGAGGCTTGATAAGGATCACCCTGGAAACTGCCTAGCAACCAGATTGGGTTACCCTAGCAACCAAGTAAAAAATAATATATCTATCTATCTGTCTATCTATCTATCTTTCTGAGGGTCAATATCTATCTGTCTATCTATCTATCTATCTATCTGAGGGTCAATATCTATCTATCTATCTGTGGGTCATACTCTATCTATCTATCTATCTATCTATCTATCTATCTATCTATCTATCTATCTATCTATCTATCTATCTATCTATCTATCTATCTATCTATCTGTGGGTCATACTCGATCAATCTGTCTATCTATCTGAGGGTCATTCTCTATCTATCTATCTATCTATCTATCTATCTATCTATCTATCTATCTATCTATCATATTTGATAGACTGAATGGTCTTAAAATCTTTGAACTTTGAGAACTACTAAAATTAATAACTACATCAAACTAAACCTTCAATCTTCAAGCTTTTACAACTACTTCAAACTTTATGCTAGGCTTTCTCAAGCCAACCTAAAGTTTGTACTCAAACTTTTTAATCTAGTTAGGTTGGCTTGAGAAAGCCAACTTACTGAAATCCTATTTAAACTTAATATTATTATTATTCTTCTGAGACTAAATTTCTAAATCTAACTCCTCCTAGAGCTTTTAAGCTACATGCACCAAACTCGGCACAGACCTTCAGACTAATCCCGAATAGTGTGCTATATCTTTTCTAACTGATTGGACTTACGGTTTTCCTAAAAATGACGATCAAAACTCGGAAAAACTCCCATTGACTTAACATTGCGGAATGTTCAGAAATTTAAATCCCAACTGACGTTTTCACACACACAGACAAAAAAGGGCCTGTCAGCCCTGCGTCTCTCCCTCTCTCTCTCCCTCAGAGGATTTATTTTATCAAGCAGCCAATAAGTAATGACCTAAAATCTTCATAGCCACAGTATAGTAGCTTCCAGGTTGACTTTGTTCACTCAGTATGGAAAGGAGGCTTGATAAGTATCACCCTGGTAACTGCATAGCAACCAGACAGGGTTACCCTAGCAACCAAATAACAAATCACATATTTCTGCACCAGAAAATCATACAGACTTCCTGTTTCACTTATTTCACTCAGGATGGAAAGTAGCCTTGATATGTATCACTCTGGTAACTGCCTAGCAACCAGATGGGGTTACCCTAGCAACCAAGTAACAAATCACATATCTCTGCACCAGAAAATCATACTGACGTCCTGTTTCACTTATTTCACTCAGGATGGAAAGTAGCCTTGATATGTATCACTCTGGTAACTGCCTAGCAACCAGATGTGATTACCCTAGCAACCAAGTAACAAATCACATATCTCTGCAACAGAAAATCATAGAGACTTCCGGGTTGACTTTATTCACTCAGGATGGAAAGTAGCCTTGATATGTATCACTCTGGTAACTGCCTAGCAACCAGATATGGTTACCCTAGCAACCAAGTAACAAATCATATATATTTGAACCAGAACATCGTAGAGACTTCCTGTTTCACATATTTCACTCAGGATTGCAAGGAGCCTTATGAGTATCACTTTGGTAACTAACTAGCAACCAGACGGGGTTACCCTAGCAACCAAGTAACAAATCACATATCTCTGCACCAGAAAATCGTAGAGACTTCCTGTTTCACTTATTTCACTCAGGATGGAAAGTAGCCTTGATATGTATCACTCTGGTAACTGCCTAGCAACCAGATGCGGTTACCCTAGCAACCAAGTAACAAATCACATATCTCTGCAACAGAAAATCGTAGAGACTTCCGGGTTGACATAATTCACTCAGGATGGAAAGGAGGCTTGATAAGTATCACCCTGGTAACTGCATAGCAACCAGATGGGGTTACCCTAGCAACCAAGTAACAAATAACATATCTTTGAACCAGAAAATCATAAAGACTTAGGGGTTGACATATGTCACACAGGATTGCAAGGAGCCTTATGAGTAACACGTTGGTAACTGCATAGCAACCAGATGTGGTTACCCTAGCAACCAAGTAACAAATCACATATCTTTGAACCAGAAAATCATAAAGACTTAGGGGTTGACATATTTCACACAGGATTGCAAGGAGCCTTATGAGTAACACGTTGGTAACTGCCTAGCAACCAGATGGGGTTACCCTAGCAACCAAGTAACAAATCACATATCTCTGCACCAGAAAATCGTATACACTTCCTGTTTGAATTATTTCACTCAGAATGGAAAGTAGCCTTGATATGTATCACTCTGGTAACTGCCTATCAACCAGATATGGTTACCCTAGCAACCAAGTAACAAATCACATATCTATGCAAAAGAAAATCGTAGAGACTTCCAGGTTGACTTTATTCACTCAGAATGAAAAGGAGGCTTGATAAGGATCACCCTGGAAACTGCCTAGCAACCAGATTGGGTTACCCTAGCAACCAAGTAAAAAATAATATATCTATCTATCTGTCTATCTATCTATCTTTCTGAGGGTCAATATCTATCTGTCTATCTATCTATCTATCTATCTGAGGGTCAATATCTATCTATCTATCTGTGGGTCATACTCTATCTATCTATCTATCTATCTATCTATCTATCTATCTATCTATCTATCTATCTATCTATCTGTGGGTCATACTCTATCTATTTATCTATCTATCTATCTATCTATCTAAGGGTCAATGACTATCTATCTATCTATCTATCTATCTATCTATCAATCTATCTGTCTATCTATCTATCTGTCTATCTATCTATCTATCTATCTATCTATCTATCTATCTATCTATCTATCTATCTATCTGTGGGTCATACTCTATCTATCTATCTATCTATCTTTCTGAGGGTCAATATCTATCTATCTATCTATCTATCTATCTATCTATCTATCTATCTATCTATCTATCTATCTATCTATCTGAGGGTCAATAACTATCTATCTATCTATCTGTGGGTCATACTCTATCTATCTATCTATCTATCTATCTATCTATCTATCTATCTATCTATCTATCTATCTATCTATCTATCTAAGGGTCAATGACTATCTATCTATCTATCTATCTATCTATCTATCTATCTATCTATCTATCTATCTATCTATCTATCTATCTATCTATCTATCTATCTGAGGATCAATATCTATCTATCTATCTATCTATCTATCTATCTATCTATCTATCTATCTATCTATCTATCTATCTATCTATCTATCTATCTATCTGAGGGTCAATATCTATCTATCTATCTATCTATCTATCTGTGGGTCATACTCTATCTATCTATCTGTCTATCTATCTATCTGAGGGTCAATATCTATCTATCTATCTATCTATCTATCTATCTATCTATCTATCTATCTATCTATCTATCTATCTATCTATCTATCTGAGGGTCAATATCTATCTATCTGTCTATCTATCTATCTATCTGATGGTCAATATCTATCTATCTATCTATCTATCTATCTATCTATCTATCTATCTATCTATCTATCTATCTGTGGGTCATACTCTATCTGTCTATCTGTCTATCTATCTATCTGATGGTCAATATCTATCTATCTATCTATCTATCTATCTATCTATCTATCTATCTATCTATCTATCTATCTATCTATCTATCTATTTGATAGACTGAATGGTTTTATAATCTCTAAACTTTGAACTTTGAAAACTACTACTTATAATTACATCAAACTAAAAACCTTAAATCTTCAAACTTTTACAACTACTTCAAACTTTATGCTAGGCTTTCTCAAGCCAACCTAAAGTTTGTACTCAAACTTTTTAATCTAGTTAGTGGTGCTTGCCAAAGGCAAAGCATCACTATTGTTCTCTTGCATAAATTATTCCACACAAAGTTTGGCGCGCTACTCCTCCCGCAGCTTTTGTCACAGACCCCTGAGTGAGGCATCAAATCGTGCGGCTCATTGAGGAGAGGTGTGCTATATCTTTTCTAAGCGATCGGGTGTACGATGTTCGAACAGCGGACGAAAAAGCGGCCAAAAAAGTCCCATTGACTTTACATTGCGGAATGTTCAGAAATTTAAATCCCAACTGACATTTTCACACACACAGACAAAAAAGGGCCTGTCAGCCCTGCGTCTCTCTCTCTCTCTCTCTCCCCCCCTCAGAGGATTTATATTATCAAGCAGCCAATAAAAATCTTCATAGCCACACCCTAAAACATGCTAAAAATGTGCTAGCATCATGCTAACATATGCTGGCATTGCCTAGCGAAGTGCTAAAACATGCTATAAACGTGTTACCATCATGCTAACACATGTTGGCATTGTCTAGCGAAGTGCTAAAACATGCTATAAACGTGTTACCATCATGCTAACACATGTTGGCATTGTCTAGCGAAGTGCTAAAACATGCTAAAAACGTGCTAACAACATGCTAACACATGCTAGTATTGCCTACTGAAGTGTTAAAACATGCTAAAAACGTGCTAGCATCATGCTAACACATGCTAGTATCACCTAGCAAAGTGCTAAAACATGCTATAAACGTGCTAGCATCATGCTAACACATGTTGGCATCGCCTAGCGAAGTGCTAAAACATGCTAAAAACATGCTAACAACATGCTAACACATGCTAGTATCGCCTAGTAAAATGCTAAAACATGCTAAAAACGTGCTAGCATCATTCTAACACATACTGGCATTGCCTAGCGAAGTGCTAAAACATGCTAAAAACGTGTTAGCATCATGCTAACACATGCTGGCATCGCCTAGCGAAGTGCTAAAACATGCTAAAAACGTGCTAGCATCATGCTAACACATGCTGGCATCACCTAGCGAAGTGCTAAAACATGCTAAAAACATGCTAACATCATGATAACACATGCTGGCATCGCCTAGCAAAGTGTTAAAACATGTTAAAACATGCTAGCATTATGCTAACACATACTAGTATCGCATAGCAAAGTACTAAAACATGCTAAAAACGTGCTAGCATCATGCTAACACATGTTGGCATCGCCTAGTGGAGTACTAAAACATGCTAAAAACGTGCTAATTACATGCTAACACATGCTAGTATCGCCTAGCAAAGTGCTAAAACATGCTAAAAACGTGCTAACAACATGTTAACACATGCTAGTATCGCCTAGCAAAGTGCTAAAACATGCTAAAAACGTGCTAGCATCATGCTAACACATGTTGGCATCGCCTAGCAAAGTGCTAAAACATGTTAAAAATGTGCTAACAACATGCTAACACATGCTAGTATTGCCTAGCAAAATGATAAAACATGCTAAAAACATGCTAGCATCATTCTAACACATACTGGCATCGCCTAGTGAAGTGCTAAAACATGCTAAAAACATGCTAGAAACATGCTAACACATGCTAGCATCACCTAACAAAGTGCTAAACATGCTAAAAACGTGCTAGAATCATGCTAACACATAATAGCATCGCCTACCGAAGTGTTAAAACATGCTAAAAACGTGCTAGCATTATGCTAACACATGCTAGCATCGCCTAATGAAGTGCTAAAACATGCTAGTATTATGCCAACAGATGTTAGCATTACCTATGGAATTGCTAAAACATGCTAACACATGCTAGCATCGCCTAGCGAAGTGCTAAAACATTCTAAAAACGTGCTACCATCATGAAAAACATGTGCTAACAACAGTCTATGGCCTTTATTTTAGTGCTTAGAAACAAGTTAGAAAATGCTATTTGACGAGTTTTGCCACGGCAAGCACCACTCACATTTTCTTCAGGAAATGTACATTCTAGTTAGGTTGGCTTGAGAAAGCCAACTTACTGAAATCCTATTTAAACTTATTATTATTATTATTATTATTCTGAGACTAAATTTCTAAATCTAACTCCTCCTAGAGCTTTTAAGCTACATGCACCAAACTCTGCACAGACCTTCAGACTAATCCCGAATAGTGTGCTATATCTTTTCTAAGCGATCGGGGGTACGGTGTTTGCCCCAGGGGCAAAAAATTGGGCAAAAAATCCCATTGACTTAACATTGAGCCGAACTTTGAAAAGTCATAGCTCAGAGCGAGGATTTCGCAGAGACATGTGATTTACCACATTTGAAGAGGCTGACAGGCTCTGTGAGAACATACCTCACAATGGGGTAAAAGTTTTACCCCTGGGGGGCAGGAGCTGCCCAAAATTGCCCCAATGTAAGTCAATGGAATTTTTTGAAAAAATTTTTGGTCGCTGACCCACGAATGAGGCGTCAAATCGTGCGGATTATTTGGGAATGGTGTGCTATGACTTTTATAAGCGATCGGGGGTACGGTGTTTGCCCCAGGGGCAAAAAATTGGGCAAACAATCCCATTGACTTAACATTGAGCCGAATTTTGACGAGTCATAGCTCAGAGCGAGAATTTCGCAGAGACTTGTGATTTACCTCATTTGAAGAGGCTGACAGGCTCTGTGAGAACGTACCTCACAATGGGGTAAAAGTTGCACCCCTGGGGGGCAGGAGCTGCCCAAATTTGCCCCAATGTTAAGTCTATGGTAGATTTTGTATTGAACATAACTCTGGATCACAGTGTCTTACAGACAAGGGGGCGGGCTCATTTTACTCAGACGACCAATCAGTCTCTCAGGATCATTGTGAAGCTATCAAGCCACGCCCTAGCAACCATTTACAGCACCTTAGCAACAATTCCCATAGACTTCCTTTGAAAAAGATCAAAGGGATTTCTCCGGACTGAATTATCATACAAACACGAGGGTGGTCTCGTTTGACTTGGGGCAGTAAAACAGCCAATCATGAATCCCCTCAACACTTCCTAGCCCCTCCCTAGCAACCATTTTCGAGCACCTTAGCAACCAAAATCCAAAGAGAGATATCTTCCATTCTGAATGTCACAGAAGCATGGGAGTTGGTTTATATCATTCATATTGACAAGCAGCCTTTGGAGATTCATCATTGGCAGCTGCCAAGCCACTCCCTAGCAACAATTTAGAGCACCCTAGCAACCACATTTATTGATTTCATTTACAGTAAGATATCTTCAGATCAGAATGTCCTAGAGACATGATAGTTGCTTTGTTTTCATTGGGTGAGTAATCAGTCTTCAGCTTTCATCATGTCAACTACTTAGCCACGCCCTAGCAACCATTTAAAGCACCCTAGCAACAAAGAACCATTGACATCCATTCAAAATCACTAAGATGTGTATCTTAGGATCAGAATGACGTAGAGACTTCCGGGTTGACTTATTTCACTCAGGATGGCAAGGAGCATTGTTGCCTGTCACCTTGGTAACTGCCTAGCAACCAGATGGGGTTACCCTAGCAACCAAGAAACAAATCACATATCTCTGTACTAGAAAATCACAGAGAAATCTGGGTTGACTTATTTCACTCAGGATTGCAAGGAGCATTGTTGGCTGTCACCTTGGTAACTGCCTAGCGACCAGATGGGGTTACCCTAGCAACCAAGAAACAAATCACATATCTCTGTACTAGAAAATCACAGAGACTTCCGGGTTGACTTATTTCACTCAGGATGGCAAGGAGCACTGTTGGCTGTCACCTTGGTAACTGCCTAGCAACCAGATGGGGTTACCCTAGCAACCAAGTAACAAATCACATATCTTTGCACCAGAAAATCGTAGAGACTTCCTGTTTCACTTATTTCACTCAGGATGGAAAGGAGGCTTGATATGTATCACTCTGGTAACTGCCTAGCAACCAGATGTGGTTACCCTAGCAACCAAGTAACAAATCACATATCTTTGAACCAGAACATCGTAGAGACTTAGGAGTTGACATATTTCACACAGGATGGAAAGTAGCCTTGATATGCATCACCCTGGTAACTGCATAGCAACCAGACAGGGTTACCCTAGCAACCAAATAACAAATCACATATCTCTGCACCAGAAATTCATACAGACTTCCGGGTTGACTTATTTCACTCAGGATGTAAAGTAGCCTTGATATGTATCACTCTGGTAACTGCATAGCAACCAGACAGGGTTACCTTAGCAACCAAGTAACAAATCACATATCTTTGAACTAGAACATCGTAGAGACTTCCGGGTTGACATATTTCACACAGGATGCAAGGAGCCTTATGAGTATCACTTTTGTAACTCCCTAGCAACCAGATGTGTTTACCCTAGCAACCAAGTAACAAATCACATATCTCTGCACCAGAATATCATAGAGACTTCCTGTTTCACTTATTTCACTCAGGATGGAAAGTAGCCTTGATATGTATCCCTCTGGTAACTGCCTAGCAACCAGATGCGGTTACCCTAGCAACCAAGTAACAAATCACATATCTTTGAACCAGAACATCGTAGAGACTTAGGGGTTGACATATTTCACACAGGATTGCAAGGAGCCTTATGAGTATCACCTTGGTAACTGCCTAGCAACCAGATGGGGTTACCCTAGCAACCAACTAACAAATCACATATCTCTGCACCAGAAAATCGTAGAGACTTCCTGTTTCACTTATTTCACTCAGGATGGAAAGGAGGCTTGATAAGTATCACCCTGGTAACTGCATAGCAACCAGACAGGGATACCCTAGCAACCAAGTAACAAATCACATATCTCTGCAACAGAAAATCGTAGAGACTTCCGGGTTGACATAATTCACTCAGGATGGAAAGGAGGCTTGATAAGTATCACCCTGGTAACTGCATAGCAACCAGATGGGGTTACCCTAGCAACCAAGTAACAAATAATATATCTCTTCACCAGAAAATCGTAGAGACTTCCTGTTTGACTTATTTTACTCAAGATGGAAAGTAGCCTTGATATATATCACTCTGGTAACTGCCTATCAACCAGATATGGTTACCCTAGCAACCAAGTAACAAATCACATATCTATGCAACAGAAAATCATAGAGACTTCCGGGTTGACTTTTTCACTCAGAATGAAAAGGAGGCTTGATAAGGATCACCCTGGAAACTGCCTAGCAACCAGATTGGGTTACCCTAGCAACCAAGTAAAAAATGATATATCTATCTGTCTATCTATCTATCTATCTATCTATCTATCTATCTATTTATCTTTCTGAGGGTCAATATCTATCTATCTATCTATCTATCTGAGGGTCAATTTCTATCTATCTAACTATCTGCAGGTCAATAACTATCTATCTATCTATCTGTGGGTCATACTCTATCTATCTATATCTCAGGGTCAATGACTATCTATCTATATATCTGACGGTCAATATCTATCTATCTATCTAAGGGTCAATGACTATCTATCTATCTATCTATCTATCTATCTATCTATCTAAGGGTCAATATCTATCTATCTATCTGAGGATCAATATCTATCTATCTATCTATCTATCTATCTATCTATCTATCTGATGGTCAATAACTATCTATCTATCTATCTATCGATCTATCTATCTGATGGTCAATATCTATCTATCTATCTATCTATCTGATGGTCATACTCTCTATCTATCTATCTATCTATCTATCTATCTATCTATGGGTTAGACTCTATCTATCTATCTATCTATCTATCTGAGGGTCAATATCTATCTATCTATCTATCTATCTATCTATCTATCTATCTATCTATCTATCTAATCTATTTGATAGACAGAATGGTTTTATAATCTCTAAACTTTGAACTTTGAAAACTACTAATTATAATTACATCAAACTAGAAACCGTAAATCTTCAAACTTTTACAACTACTTCAAACTTTATGCTAGGCTTTCTCAAGCCAACCTAAAGTTTGTACTCAAACTTTTTAATCTAGTTAGGTTGGCTTGAGAAAGCCAACTTACTGAAATCCTATTTAAACTTATTATTATTATTATTATTATTCTGAGACTAAATTTCTAAATGTAACTCCTCCTAGAGCTTTTAAGCTACATGCACCAAACTCGGCACAGACCTTCAGACTAATCCCGAATAGTGTGCTATATCTTTTCTAACTGATCGGACTTACGGTTTTCCTAAAAATGACGATCAAAACTCGGAAAAACTCCCATTGATTAACATTGCGGAATGTTCAGAAATTTAAATCCCAACTGACGTTTTCACACACACAGACGAAAAAGGGCCTGTCAGCCCTGCGTCTCTCCCTCTCTCTCTCCCTCAGAGGATTTCTTTTATCAAGCAGCCAATCAGTAATGACCTAAAATCTTCATAGCCACAGTATAGTAGCTTCCAGGTTGACTTGATTCACTCAGTATGGAAAGGAGGCTTGATAAGTATCACCCTGGTAACTGCCAAGCAACCAGATGGGGTTACCCTAGCAACCAACTAACAAATCACATATCTCTGCACCAGAAAATCGTAGAGACTTCCTGTTTCACTTATTTCACTCAGGATGGAAAGTAGCCTTGATATGTATCACTCTGGTAACTGCCTAGCAACCAGATGTGATTACCCTAGCAACCAAGTAACAAATCACATATCTCTGCAACAGAAAATCAGAGAGACTTCCGGGTTGACTTATTTCACTCAGGATGGAAAGTAGCCTTGATATGTATCACTCTGGTAACTGCTTAGCAACCAGACGGGGTTACCCTAGCAACCAAGTAACAAATCACATATATCTGCACCAGAAAATCGTAGAGACTTCCTGTTTCACTTATTTCACTCAGGATGGAAAGTAGCCTTGATATGTATCACTCTGGTAACTGCCTAGCAACCAGATGTGATTACCCTAGCAACCAAGTAACAAATCACATATCTCTGCAACAGAAAATCAGAGAGACTTCCGGGTTGACTTATTTCACTCAGGATGGAAATTAGCCTTGATATGTATCACTCTGGTAACTGCCTAGCAACCAGATGTGATTACCCTAGCAACCA